>OZ038312.1:32736210-32748710 GCA_964035775.1 Osedax frankpressi | reverse complement strand
CAAAGATTTGTATTACTTTATTATGATATTATACATGTATTACATATATACGCGTTATATGTAAGGATATATATAGCAAATATATTTACATATATCCTACACTCGTATAATACATATCTTATATACATATCTTATATGCATATCTTATATACATTACACAAATGTATATTGATGTTATACCAATTTACTTTAACAAGATTACTTTAACAATAGTTTATATTACAGTAACATATTATAATACAATATTTTACTGTAACAGTTTGCTAATAGCTATAATATATATTACATAATTAACTTATTAATCATATCGATATGATTATTATTCTATTATTCTCTCGTGTTATTATTAGCTACGTAAAATTTCGAATTTCTCAATTCAACTTTAATAGTTTAAAAAGTGTACAATTTACAGTGTACAATATACACTGTAAATTATACAATATACACTGTACACTATACAGTGTACAATATACACTGTACAATGTACACTATACAATGTACTAACCAATAGCATATAGAATATAAATAAATTAATTAAGTATTCTAAAATATGTTTTTGAATAAATTTCGGATTTTTCTAATTTTTGCCATCGAATTCCCCGGGCTAAAGATAAATATAATAGCGTCGAAAAAATTCGAAAAATCTATTATTAGTATAATAAATTAAGTTTTAGAAAATTACGTCCCGATAGTACAGTATAGTATAGTATAGTATAGTGTAGTATAGTATAGTATAATATAGTATAGTATAGTATAGTATATCATAGTGTAGTATAGTGTAGTATAGTATAGTATAGTATAGTATAGTATAGTATAGTATAGTATAGTATAGTATAGTATAGTATAGTATAGTATAGTATAGTATAGTATAGTATAGTATAGTATAGTGTAGTATAGTATAGTATAATATAGTATAGTATAGTATAGTATAGTATATCATAGTGTAGTATAGTGTAGTATAGTGTAGTATAGTATAGTATAGTATAGTATAGTATAGTATAGTATAGTATAGTATAGTATAGTATAGTATAGTATAGTATAGTATAGTATAGTATAGTATAGTATAGTATAGTGTAGTGTAGTATAGTATAGTATAATATAGTATAGTATAGTATAGTATAGTATATCATAGTGTAGTATAGTGTAGTATAGTATAGTATAGTATAGTATAGTATAGTATAGTATAGTATAGTATAGTATAGTATAGTATAGTATAGTATAGTATAGCATAGTATAGTATAGTATAGTGTAGTATAGTATATCATAGTATAGTATAGTATAGTATAGTATAGTGTAGTATAATATAGTATAGTATAGTGTAGCATATCATAGTGTAGTATAGTGTAGTATAGTATAGTATAGTTTAGTATAGCATAGTGTAGTGTAGTATAGCATAGCATAGTATAGTATAGTATAGTATAGTATAGTATAGTATAGTATAGTGTAGTATAGTATAGTGTAGTATAGTGTAGTATAGTATAGTGTAGTATATCATATTGTAGTATAGTATAGTATATCATAGTGTAGTATAGTGTAGTATAGTATAGTATAGTATAGTGTAGTGTAGTGTAGTATAGTATAGTGTAGTATATCATATTGTAGTATAGTATATTATATCATAGTGTAGTATAGTGTAGTATAGTATAGTATAGTATAGTATAGTATAGTATAGTATAGTATAGTATAGTGCAGTATATCATAGTATAGTATAGTATAGTATAGTATAGTGTAGTATAATATAGTATAGTATAGTGTAGTATATCATAGTGTAGTGTAGTATAGCATAGTATAGTATAGTATAGTATAGTATAGTATAGTATAGTATAGTATAGTATAGTACAGTATAGTGTAGTATAGTATAGTGTAGTATAGTATAGTGTAGTATAGTGTAGTATAGTATAGTGTAGTATATCATAGTGTAGCATAGTGTAGTATAGTGTAGTGTAGTATAGTATAGTATAGTATAGCATAGTGTAGTATATCATAGTGTAGCATAGTGTAGTATAGTGTAGTGTAGTATAGTATAGTATAGTATAGCATAGTGTAGTATAGTGTAGTATAGTATAGTATAGTATAGTATAGTATAGTATAGTATAGTATAGTATAGTATAGTATAGTGTAGTATATCATAGTATAGTATAGTATAGTATAGTATAGTGTAGTATAATATAGTATAGTATAGTGTAGTATATCATAGTGTAGTGTAGTATAGCATAGTATAGTATAGTATAGTATAGTATAGTATAGTATAGTATAGTATAGTGTAGTATAGTGTAGTATAGTATAGTGTAGTATAGTATAGTATATTATAGTGTAGTATATCATAGTGTAGTATAGTATAGTATAGTGTAGTAGAGTATAGTGTAGTATAGCATAGTATAGTATAGTATAGTATAGTATAGTGTAGTATATCATAGTGTAGCATAGTGTAGTATAGTGTAGTATAGTATAGTATAGTGTAGTAGAGTATAGTGTAGTATAGTATAGTATAGTATAGCATAGTATAGTATAGTATATCATAGTGTAGTATAGTATAGTATAGTGTAGTAGAGTATAGTGTAGTATAGCATAGTATAGTATAGTATAGTATAGTATAGTGTAGTATATCATAGTGTAGTATAGTGTAGTGTAGTATAGTATAGTGTAGTATAGTATAGTATAGTATAGTGTAGTATAGTGTAGTATAGTATAGTATAGTATAGTATAGTGTAGTATAGTATATCATAGTGTAGCATAGTGTAGTATAGTGTAGTATAGTATAGTATAGTGTAGTAGAGTATAGTGTAGTATAGCATAGTATAGTATAGTATAGTATAGTATAGTGTAGTATATCATAGTGTAGCATAGTGTAGTATAGTATAGTATAGTGTAGTAGAGTATAGTGTAGTATAGTATAGTATAGTATAGCATAGTATAGTATAGTATATCATAGTGTAGTATAGTATAGTATAGTATAGTGTAGTATAGTGTAGTATAGTATAGTATAGTATAGTATAGTGTAGTATAGTGTAGTATGGTATAGTAGAATATAGTAATACCGATATTATTACTAGGACGTAGCATATTGTAAACTCTATTATAGACGTTACTGATATCATAGTCCATACAGAAATTAATGTTTTTGAATTACATACACGTATGCGTTTAATTATAGTTGATCGGCAATTATGCAAACCCGGGTGGAAATTATTAAAATCAGAATACGGAATCGAAATCCTCGCCCCTAAATCTATAAGATGGCAATTCAAGATTATTAAAGTTATCGTTTATAAAAAAAATATAAAAACGTACGTAATTAGATAATATCTATATTCTCAATCTGACGAAGTCCTAACATTAAATTATATTATACCGCATATAAAACTCGATATCGTTAATTTCATACACGTAATTTCATTCTATTATTCCATTGTTAGCTATGTAAAATTACGAATTTCTCAATTCGACTGTAAAAGTTTAAAAAGTTTACATCCTACTATATACGTGTTTATTCAATATTATGCCATTAATGAGCGAAGCGAGTCTAACCCAAAGAATGCAGAATATATGAACTGTATTAGGCTATAATAGTATGACACTAACCTCGGTATATAGAATATATGAACTGTAGTAGGCTATAATAGTATAACACTAACCTCGGTATATAGAATATATGAACTGTATTAGGCTATAATAATATGACACTAACCTCGGTATATAGAATATATGAACTGCAGTAGGCTATAATAGTATGACATTAACCTCGGTATATAGAATATATGAACTGTATTAGGCTATAATAATATGACACTAACCTCGGTATATAGAATATATGAACTGTAGTAGGCTATAATAGTATGACATTAACCTCGGTATATAGAATATATGAACTGTATTAGGCTATAATAATATGACACTAACCTCGGTATATAGAATATATGAACTGTAGTAGGCTATAATAGTATGACATTAACCTCGGTATATAGAATATATGAACTGTATTAGGCTATAATAGTATGACACTAACCTCGGTATATAGAATATAAGAACTGCACTAAGCTGCAGTATTATGACACTACCAAATATTTAATAATTGTTTATTAATATGTTTATTATTTATTTAATGTTAACCTCCTAACTTATTTATTATGAATTGCTATCGCGATGTCTTCCAATTAAAAATCTTTAAATATATTAAAATCTTTAATATTATTAAAATCTTCAATAAATTATAATATAAAGTAATGTCTACATATTTTCAATCTATGTTTAGAAATAATTATTTAATGATAAAAATAACAAATATGAATTCAATTTAAAACTGTATTTACTTGAGATAATATAACAAACCATCTATTGAGAAACTGTAAGAAACATGCATATATTTATGAATATTTTATTATAATAATAGTAACACTAATATATATAAATCATATTTTTATAATTAGAAATTATTTTCATTATTATCTTTATCCGATAAAACAGACTTGATACATAATATGATACATAATTTAACTAATATTACACATATATCGGAATTAGGTTTGCTATATATATATATATATATAATATATATATATATATATATATCTAAATTACATATGTATATATAAACAGTTAGTTTACTTAAATATTTAACATTTTAAATTTGCCTTTAGTAAATTCGTCTTTAATCTTCAATAATATTGATGAGTTTTACTATATATTAAAGTATTAATAGCATGGTAGTAAATTATTTATATAGTTAAATAAACTATATTTATAACATATCATATATATGATATTTATATATAATACTTTAAATAATATAATACCATATATTATACTAATTTAGATCTCATTGAAATCAAGTCTGTAGGGAGTACTCTGTGCGGAGTACTCTGTACGGAGTACTCTGTACGGAGTACTCTATACGTAGTTCTCTGTACGGAGTACTCTGTACCTAGTACTATATACACGTATAATCTATTTAATACTCCATATACTACTTTAAATAGGGTTATTTCACTAAATACATGTATGAACCATGACGTCATCAATAGTAACACAAGAAATATAATCTACTTGCCCTGAGAATAAAGATGTTTTGATTTACTTTATGTGGAATGTAGTTATATAAGTTTTTACTACAATTAAAATGTGTATACTTGAATTGTTTCCCTAGTATTTATTTTTGTTTTTTTTATTTTACATTCTTTTCCCCTAAATTTCCATCTGCGAGTTGCTTTATGATATATATATATATATATATATATATATATATCCCTTGCATATATAAAGTAAATCACTATTACCCTGATTATAAATAGTAACGTTATCAGAATGAATTCATCTTAACAAATGTTCTAAGTAAATCACTATTACCCTGATTATAAATAGTAACGTTATCAGAATGAATTCATCTTAACAAATGTTCTAATAGTACGGATACATAAATTGTATTACGGGTAATTAAATATTAGTATGTTTTATAACCATTCGTTGTATATTAATCATAATTCACTACATACGAGTGACGATATAGATGACGGATGTTTCTATATAATGATAATATAAAAGTTACACCGGATTACACTGTCCGGTAGACAGCGATCTCGCTCATCATCTAGACGACGTTTACGTAATTCTAGATTAACGTCTATTTAAAGTTATAAACACTCAATTAGATAGTCGTGACATAAACTCCAACTGGTGATAGGATACTCTGAATTCTTGGATACAATGCATAATATTCATTGTATGTGTATACAGTCTACATTAGTCCATCTATATAATCTAATTATATATCCACATACAATCTATATATAGTCTACTATATAAATATATACCGTATTGCATAGTGTATATTATAAAATATACACTATACAATATAAAATATTATATTATACAGCATAAATTCAATTAACGTTTTAATTATATATTATATGTATATAATACATGATATATTATCTACTACATATTTGTTTTCCTATAAATATATTTTATAAACATACTGGTAAAGAATTATATTTAATTGGTTAGGCATATATATATATATATATATATATATATATATATATATATATATATATATAGTGTACATTGTACAGTGTACAACATACACTGTACGACGTACGGTGTACGTCGAGCAGTGTATGTATAAGGGCTTTAGTATTACACATACTCATACACATAAATTTAAATCTAATTATAATTGTTTTCGTGTATGACATTATCTGTAATTTTAAAATCTAACCTATGCGAAGTAAAACTCGAAAACGTAGGCATTTTTACGTCTGCTTATATTCTTGTAATAGTGTAGAACGTATACACAATATATAGGTTATATACGTAGTATGTAAATGTGCTGTTCGAGGAAATGTTTCGACCAATCTTAAATGCTTTAGTTAAGATGTTACTCGTTATGTGGTGTGGGTGGGTCTAGTAGAACCGCCCACCGTTAGCCCTTCCCACTTATAATTCGCGGTACATGTTATAATAAATCGTGTATATCATGCAATGTACAGTGTACGGTGTACACTGTACAATGTACACTGTACAATGTACACTGTACAATGTACACTGTACAATGTACACTGTACAATGTACACTGTACAATGTACACTGTACAATGTACACTGTACAATGTACACTGTACAATGTACACTGTACAATGTACACTGTACAATGTACACTGTACAATGTACACTGTACAATGTACACTGTACAATGTACACTGTACAATGTACACTGTACAATGTACACTGTACAATGTACACTGTACAATGTACACTGTACAATGTACACTGTACAATGTACACTGTACAATGTACACTGTACAATGTACACTGTACAATGTACACTGTACAATGTACACTGTACAATGTACACTGTACAATGTACACTGTACAATGTACACTGTACAATGTACACTGTACAATGTACACTGTACAATGTACACTGTACAATGTACACTGTACAATGTACACTGTACAATGTACACTGTACAATGTACACTGTACAATGTACACTGTACAATGTACACTGTACAATGTACACTGTACAATGTACACTGTACAATGTACACTGTACAATGGATTTGGTAATATGTAGATATATTGGCTAATTGAACGATGGTTAGTGTCGGTCTCTACTTCCTATATCTATATATGGATACTATCGGAAATCTAGGAGTGGTGCTATTCTAACGAGCCAGGGTATTACAATTATAGTGCTTAATAATACATACCCAGCATATATTATACTATATATTATACGACGTATAATATACGTACCGATTATCAAGACATCTCAGAGCTTATTGGAAACCACTCGTTCATTTTAAATATTTTGTACTTACTTAGATCTTCTTTTTCACAAAATAACACTTTGTATGTTTAATTTTATTGTAATTACAATATTCTCTTCGAATATTTTCATTTAATGACTAAATAAATCTAAACATACATTTTACTGAAACTTCTCGTGGAATTTATGAAATGCATTTTTTTAACATAAGTATTTATTCCAGTGCATTTCTACATATAATATGGTATATACACTGAACATATGTATTTATTCCAAAGCATTTCTACATATAATATGGTATATATACTGAACATGTGTATGTTCGAGTTTCATTTTTAACTATTATAAATTTGTTTATAAATAATTGAATCGATATTTAGAAAAACATACATTTTGCATTATTTCATTATCAATTATTTTTCGATACCTCGTAAATTCTATATTGCATAATGTTTAAATAAATCGTTTAAAGTTTATTATGAAATAAAGTAAGAAGGCTTCGTTTAATAATTAACATTTTATAAGGAAACATCTACATCGTTTAAAGTTTACTATGAAATATAATAATAAGGCTTAGTTGTACTGTAACTTTGTAGCAATTACAATACGAAATTAATTTGTATATAAATACTATATGGCTGGAAAATGAATATTGCGATTATTTCAAAATTTATAAATAATTTGAGATTTTAAAAATTTAAATAAATATTTATGATACAGGATTTTATTCATTCGATATTTCAATAACTAACATTGATTATAACTATAGTGTATATATGTATTATATTGTTTCGGATATTTTTATTTGATTACATATAAATACTAAAAAAGTATAAGATAAAAATTAATTATTATATATCGTAAATATAAATATTATAAATGATTATATATTAATATAACTAAAATTAATATAGCCAAATGAATCAATTAAACCATATAAACTGTTTTTATTTAGTTGATCTATTTCATCGAATTCGTGGTGGATCTGATAATTAACTACCGCATGTTCTTGTAAATGTTGTTGTTGTTGAAATTGTTGATATAGCTGGTAGTGTTTTTGATGATGAAAATATTGATTTATCCGGTAGTTTTGTTTTTAATAGAAAACAAAATGTACTACAAGTTAGCATCATTGCATCGAATTAACTATTAACAAGCATTCATAGCGTACGATGTATGCCGTACAATTTATGCCGTACAATGTACGCCGTACAATGTTGGCCGTACAATGTACGCCGTACAATGTACGCCGTACAATGTACGCCGTACAATTTACGCCGTATAATGTTGGCCGTACAATGTACGCCGTACATTGTACTCATCTAATTTACAACAAATATGAAAATATCAAAACATATATATCATATATATTATATCTAAGCAAATTTACTAATGTTATTGAATCGAATAATAATTTTTTAATTATTAATGTTTATTAGATGTAAAACGAACAATCCTGAAGTATCACACTTCCAGCATATTGAGAAGATACTCATAAATGTAAATGAATTATTTATAATTATTTATAATAATTTAAAATGTAAACTAATATATTATTAATTCCAGACTTAAATAATAATAATTTTTCTAATGATTTTCATTTTTATATTAGTTTTTGGTATTTTAATTAAACTATATATACGTAGCGTTCTATATAAAATGTAAAAAATACCAATGTCCTTTTACAATAATTTCAGATATTCAATTACCTAAAACAACTCAAAGTTAACTGTAACATCTTTGGACATATATACATGAAAAATAACAGTCATATAAACAATTTCAACAACAGTATTAATATTTATAAGATATAATATTCATAGACAATAATATTTATAAGAACATTTAATTGTCAGATCCAAAATAAACATGTTTAAATTAAATACAAAAGATAATATAGGTAACAAGGTTAGTTTATTAATTTTGTCATATTAATAATTTATAATATTTATATTTTTTATTTGTAATATTTAATTTTTATCATTTGGTCGTTTTGATGTGTAATCAAATATCAGAAGAATTGGAAAATCGTCACACGAATAAAAATATCTAGATGATTGTTAGTATATTTATATGCTGGTATAGGAAGTTTAATTTTACTATAAACGATAGATATTTAGTTAAATACTACATTGAATACAATATTATATGACAAGTAAATAGAATTATTGTATTAGAAATTTAATAATTACAAATATATGATTTCTACATATACAATTTGTTTTATACCTACTTTTTATCATGGAGTAATAAAAAAAGAATTTAATACATATTTAAGATATATTTTATTATAATGTCTAATCATGTAATATGTAATTAGTAACTGACATTTATTTAGCATAATTGTTTTAAAATGTTGCTAATGTGATTCAAATTTTAACCACTTTTAATGCTAATTAAATGCTAAATGTCATTTTACTAAATCGTAATAAATGTTGGTTGCTGCGGAAGCTTTTGGTATTATCTAAAATGTTAAATGTTCAGAAATGATTAACTTAAAAAAATAATAAAATCATCTAAATTTACATCTTCACTATACTTTAATACAAATTAATTTGAATTATTAACTTTGCTATGCATACATGTGAAGATAGTCCATCAAAAGGTTTAATAATATAATTAACTTTAAGATATCTCAATTATACAATTCAATCAATTATTTATTTTTTTCAATTATTTAGTTTGCATGGCTATGGCCATGACAATATGATTTAATAATAATGCATTCCTAGTTTCTATATCTAGTTTATATAATATATTATATTAAAAGTATTCATAATTGTTATACTAAAATATACTAATTATTTTCATTGGGACAATTCTTTATATGCATAATTAATATGTAAACATTATATTTTACAAATAATTATTAGTATTATCTATTTTACTGTCTATAGTATCCCTTAATTCTTGATATGAAGTCATTTTAGCTAACCAATTTGTTTGTATTTGAATTTCTATTTTGATGAATTCTCAATTCTTGTTTCTTGGTCGATTATTATATTAGGAAGATTTTCATTCAAAAATGTAGGAATAACTTGAAAAAGTGATAGTATAGCTCTAATAACAAGTTAAGATGTATTGTTTGGTACTTATAAATTATAGAGTAATGTAAGATAATTACATAAACATAAATAATAATATTAATCTACATATATTTTTCACACTATGGTATATATTTACATGGTTATCTTCTTTAGTAATATTGATTTAAAACAGGTTGCATTTATCATATTTATATCCTAGTTAACTAAAATTAAATATTATATAATTATTAAATATCTATCCACGATAACGTCTCCATCTGCAGATTTATATGTGGAATTGTGTAGTGTAATCTTGTGTTATAAGTATATATGTAAAACAAAGTTTGGGACAAGTCTTATAATAACCATTTCAAAATTAACATTTACAAATAATTATTATTCTTAACATAGCTATAGGTGCATGAAGATGATTTATTGAAGATATATATGTAATATAACGTTATATACATACGTGTTGTGTTATAGATAATGTGTAGTTATATGAATATATACACCAATATTCTTATTCAAATATCGGATATCCACGAAGGCAGTTCTATAATTAATTTTATATCTAACTTCAAAAACATTCTACTTTTATTATATTTACTCTATTACATAATAATTTATAATCTGATATATATATATATATATATTCATCTAGAAAGTGGATCGTTCCAAATTTCTGCTGATATACCACGCCTGACACCACTCGCTATAAAAAGTGTCGGGTGGGAGTAAAATCCCTGGAAAATTCCCCATCAATTCCATATTGTAGGTGCTGCTATGTTATGATTGTGATATATATATATATTAATGTAGAATATATTAATCATTAATATTAAGGCCCTTTATTGGGATGTAATTCTAGAATTCATTAATTTGAGTAGTCTTCATAAAAACTACGTATAGTATATAAAGCTATATATAGTATACAAACTATATACATTGCCAAATATACACATATTTAATTATAATTCGTCATTATAATGATTTGTAGTTGTAATTGTAAGTGTTCAATAAGGCAATACAACATAATACCTATATTAATTATGTAATAAAAGTTTGTTAGTAAATTACCATAACATTATTTGTTGAATTGTAAAATTAGTGTAAGACTTGCTTTAATATTCTAAAAAAATGTAGTTTGAGGGTCATATTACGGCTCCTTCTATTTTGTGGTGCACATGTAACTATTTAATAGCTAATTTACGACATTAATTTATAATATATAAATATATATAATAAGTTTATATATTATATAAATGTATATTAATATGATAACATATTGAGTTTATAATTATACATTGCTAGGGAACACAATATATCATGTTATAGAATGTATTATAGATGTGTTATGTTATATATTATTATTATATTTGTTATATTAGTACTATACGGTATACTTGACTCGATATTATTATACTAACGAAGTCGATATTTATCTAATATATGCTAATGCTGATGATTTATAAACAAGATAAGAATGTATTCTGAGTAAAATAAGTTTGGTTAAATCTAAATATGAAAGATTATTTAATAATCGTTGGTATTTAAAAATATAAAAATTGTTGGTATTTCAAAATTTAAAATTCAAATTATTTATTCATTATATGTCATTAGTACTACTACCAGTTTCAACCGTTCAGCTTATTTAAGGTTTAACCACCTATATTACAATTTATACTATGCTAAAACAATACGTATACATTTATACTCACTGGTTACTGACTAGCAGTCTATTATTTTATTTTAAATGATTACATAATTATTATGAAATAATAAATTATTATTATAATTTATAATATGATGAATATCACGCATTTTCAATTGAATTTTCGTATTAATCATATTAATATAATTATTTAGAAAAAGTATTAAGTATATAACTATATTATTACAATATATAATAATTATATGATAAAAATATAATATTTTAGCAGTGTTAATATTATATGTTATAAATGTTGTGAATGTTATATTATAATAATAATAATTAGCCTAAAGAAATTAATTTTAACAATTTTACTAAATAAAAGGTATTTTGTAAGTAACTAAATATTTACAATTATATTAAATTTAATATCGTAAATACTATTTATTTTACCATTGCTATCATATTCTAATAATATATAATGTATATATACTAAACAGTTCTATAATATTCCATTTTATACAATTACTTATATAATACTTACATTATGTATT
>OZ038312.1:32583224-32736010 GCA_964035775.1 Osedax frankpressi | reverse complement strand
CACAAACAGATCTACAGAAGTTCAAGGTTTAATAATCTTAATACAGTAATATCATATTGAGTGAAAGTTACAATAAATATGTATATGTAGATGTATGTGTATATTTAGGTAATTATATAATATCAATAATATCAATATACAAAATACAAATTTTAATGTTATAGTCATAAATTTAATAATCAGTGAATAATGTTGAATTCTTGGCACTGCTTTGTAGTGACTTCTCCTATTATTTACTAGTAAAAATAGAACACAAAGATCGGCATAAAGATGACTTTGACACAGTTATTATTGGCGGAGGTTAGTGAAATAAGAACATTAATCATCAGTTCTAAAAATTTTTGTTTTCTCGACTCTCTAATTTTGTAATAATTAGTTCATGTTATTTATTTCTCTTTATATTAATGACATAATCACCAATTGTTGTTTCATCATTTTATAGTTTGTCCTTTGACTACATTAAATATAATTAAAATCAATCATAAAACACATAGCCTTTTTTTCTGCTTTTTGGAATTCTTTGTTGCTTAATTGGAATTCTTTGTTGAGTTATTTATTATACGAAACAACATCGCTGTCATTTTTATCCTCGAATCGCTCACCAGGGGTCGTGGGCGCTTCGATTGCTTACCACCTCGCCGCCGAGGGCTGTAAAGACGTTCTCCTGCTTGAGAAGACAGAACTTACCGCTGGTTCAACATGGCATGCTGTACGTATATGCAATCCCTTACCCTCACACCTACTGCACACATTCAATAGCCTACCCCCTATCCATCCATCCCTAGTCATTAGGCTACCATCACTCCTACTGCCCCCATTCAATAGCCTACCTCCTATACATCCATCCCTAGTCATTAGGCTACCATCACTCCTACTGCCCCCATTCAATAGCCTACCTCCTATCCATCTATCCCTAGTCATTAAGCTACCATCACACCTACTGCCCCCATTCAATAGCCTACCTCCTATCCATCTATCCCTAGTCATTAGGTTACCATCACTCCTACTGCCCCCATTCAATAGCCTACCTCCTATCCATCTATCCCTAGCCATTAAGCTACCATAACTCCTACTGCCCCCATTCAATAGCCTACCTCCTATCCATCTATCCCTAGTCATTAGGTTACCCTTACACCTACTGCCCCCATTCAATAGCCTACCTCCTATCCATCTATCCTTAGCCATTAGGCTACCCTCACACCAACTGCCCCCATTCAATAGCCTACCTCCTATCCATCTATCCCTAGCCATTAAGCTACCATCACTCCTACTGCCCCCATTCAATAGCCTACCTCCTATCCATCTGTCCCTAGCCATTAGGCTGCCCTCACACCTACTGCCCCCATTCAATAGCCTACCTCCTATCCATCTATCCCTAGTCATTAGGTTACCATCACTCCTACTGCCCCCATTCAATAGCCTACCTCCTATCCATCTATCCCTAGCCATTAAGCTGCCCTTACACCTACTGCCCCCATTCAATAGCCTACCTCCTATCCATCTATCCCTAGTCACTAAGCTACCCTCACACCTACTGCCCCCATTCAATAGCCTACCTCCTATCCATCTATCCCTAGTCATTAAGCTACCCTCACACCTACTGCCCCCATTCAATAGCCTACCTCCTATCCATCTATCCCTAGCCATTAAGCTACCATAACTCCTAATGCCCCCATTCAATAGCCTACCTCCTATCCATCTATCCCTAGTCATTAGGTTACCCTTACACCTACTGCCCCCATTCAATAGCCTACCTCATATCCATCTATCCCTAGCCATTAAGCTACCCTCACTCCTACTGCCCCCATTCAACAGCCTACCTCCTATCCATCTATCCCTAGTCATTAAGCTACCCTCACACCTACTGCCCCCATTCAATAGCCTACCTCCTATCCATCTATCCCTAGTCATTAAGCTACCCTCACACCTACTGCCCCCATTCAATAGCCTACCTCCTATCCATCTATCCCTAGTCATTAAGCTACCATAACTCCTAATGCCCCCATTCAATAGCCTACCTCCTATCCATCTATCCCTAGTCATTAGGTTACCCTTACACCTACTGCCCCCATTCAATAGCCTACCTCATATCCATCTATCCCTAGTCATTAAGCTACCCTCACACCTACTGCCCCCATTCAATAGCCTACCTCCTATCCATCTATCCCTATTCATTAAGCTACCCTCACACCTACTGCCCCCATTCAATAGCCTACCTCCTATCCATCTATCCCTATTCATTAAGCTACCCTCACACCTACTGCCCCCATTCAATGGCTAATTCCTATACATCTATCCCTAGCCATTAAGCTACCCTCACTCCTACTGCCCCCATTCAATAGCCTACCTCCTATCCATCTATCCCTAGTCATTAAGCTACCCTCACACCTACTGCCCCCATTCAATAGCCTACCTCCTATCCATCTATCCCTAGCCATTAAGCTACCATCACTCCTACTGCCCCCATTCAATAGCCTACCTCCTATCCATCTATCCCTATTCATTAAGCTACCCTCACACCTACTGCCCCCATTCAATGGCTAACTCCTATCCATCTATCCCTAGCCATTAAGCTACCATCACTCCTACTGCCCCCATTCAATAGCCTACCTCCTATCCATCTATCCCTATTCATTAAGCTACCATCACTCCTACTGCCCCCATTCAATAGCCTACCTCCTATCCATCTATCCCTATTCATTAAGCTACCCTCACACCTACTGCCCCCATTCAATAGCCTACCTCCTATCCATCTATCCCTATTCATTAAGCTACCCTCACTCCTACTGCCCCCATTCAATAGCCTACCTCCTATCCATCTATCCCTAGCCATTAAGCTACCCTCACACCTACTGCCCCCATTCAATAGCCTACCTCCTATCCATCTATCCCTAGTCATTAAGCTACCCTCACACCTACTGCCCCCATTCAATAGCCTACCTCCTATCCATCTATCCCTAGCCATTAAGCTACCCTCACACCTACTGCCCCCATTCAATAGCCTACCTCCTATCCATCTATCCCTAGTCATTAAGCTACCCTCACACCTACTGCCCCCATTCAATAGCCTACCTCCTATCTATCTATCCCAACTAAATATCCTTGAATTGTATTTTATTATATGAAACAGTAAGTTGTTATACACTCGAAGTGAACATGTACATTATTGAAACCCTATAATCACACAGGCAGGCCTAGTAGCTTACTATAATGTGGGTATTAATGCAAAACGGGTCCACTATGACTCACTATCTCTCTACAAACGCCTAGCTGTAGAAACTGGTCAGGTTAGTGTTTCTAATAACACAATGACATTAATCCAATACTGGTCTTAATACCTCACTGGTCACTACTACCCCTCACACCTCACTGGTCAATACTACCCCTCATATATACTTATCACTATTGCATCTTACACATCCTAATATATATATATATATATATATATATATATTTATATATTTATATATATTTATATATTTATATATATATACATATATATATTTATATATATGACTATTATTAAAACTGTATCAAATATCGATTCTGTGTTTTTCTGCATAATTAAATCAAAGGGAATAGATAATATGTATTATAATTAAATGTTTTATACATTATACATTATAATATAGTTATTGTATATATTAGTATAATATGACAGTTGAGTGCATGGGTTCATAGGTTATAGGTTATAATGAGAATTAGGTATTTATTGCATTCAATGTAATATGTCTGATATGAAAATAGTTTGTGATGCTTTTTGATATAGGTCACATGTACAACAGTGTTGTTAGTAGTCAATGTAGACCATATAGTAGAGAGTACAGTGTTGTTAGTAGTTAGTATAGACCATATAGTAGAGAGTACAGTGTTGTGAGTAGTTTGTGTAGACCATATAGTAGAGAGTACAGTGTTGTGAGTAGTTAATGTAACCATATAGTAGAGAGTACAGTATTGCAAGTAATTTGTGTAGACCATATAGTAGAGAGTACAGTGTTGTTAGTAGTTAGTATAGACCATATAGTAGAGAGTACATTGTTGTTAGTAGTTTGTGTAGACCATATAGTAGAGAGTACAATTTTGCGAGTAGTTAGTATAGACCATATAGTAGAGAGTATGTTGTACTATTATCGGTGTTATTCTGCAAAAGTAAGTATACTCTAAATAGGTAGATTATATAATATCAATATTACATAAGCTGATGTGAATATGTTCCTTCTTGTCTGCCTTTTCTGTCTGTGTGGCATGTTACCACACATTACATGTTACTAAGTCAACTTATAATTTAACTTAGTTAAGATTCTTAAATATTTAATTGATTGTTTGTCTAAAAATTAAAAATCATTAATCTAATTTATTTGATTGTATAATAAGTCCACTAATTGCATATACTGATGAAATATATTGCATGCCACTATTACATTATTACATAACTTTGATTATTGTGCAATATAAGCTGTCTAGACTACCTTTGTGAAGATTTTCTATTATTTTAACGTGAGTATAAATTCTATTTATAACTCATGTGAATAGATCTTTTGACCATTTGATGATCAGTAATAGATGGACAATGGTATTGTATTGTATTGTATGGAATGCTATTGTTATATAGGACATGCATTGTGTGTTGCATACACACAATGCTTGAGGAAATACATTCCAACTAATTCCCACATATAACACTGCACTCTCTATAGAGTATATATACTATATAGTATATATACTATATAGTATATATACTATATAGTATATATACTATATAGTATATATACTATATAGTCTACAATTACCCACTAGGTTTATCTAGTGGGTACTACACACTGCCCTCACTGGAGTTGTTCATTCATTACCTAGATTATGGTTAACATATACATTTGTGTTGTAGTTATAGTTAAACTGGTTATATATATAATATTTATATCCTGAATGTTCATCTGCTGTGTTTTTGTAAGATAAATTCCATTACAAATCAGATTTTTATGAATTTTCATTTGGAACATTGCAACTAATTTATTAAATATACAAATTAAATTTGAATAACATATTTATTAATATATAATGAATAATTAACCAACTTTATATATATATGTCTTATACACATAAGGGCAGGTAATAAGATGCTTTAAATATTAATGAAACAAAAATCCTATCCTATATGAACTGCTAAATAAGTAAAGATATATATATATATATATATATATATATATATATATATATATATATATATATATAGTACAATATCAAATTGAAATAATTGAACAATTTAAATTTTTAGGATTAATACTAGATAATAAATATAATTACATAGATAGCATTACATCATATGGATATCAAATAAATCTTAAATAAATTTACTTTTTAGACAACAAACATTTTATTTATTATAGCATCATTTATTCTTCTCAAATTTACTATATTAATAATTCTAGCAAAATGATATATACTTATTACAAAAAAGCTATAAGAATAATAATTAAAACTATAAATGACAAACAAATGTTTCCCTGCAAATATTATCATGAATATCTAATAATTACAGCAATATTTTACAACTTGATTCTCTATATCCAGATATATTATTTTAGTATTCAAGATTTTTAATAAATAATATAATATTGAATTAGTCAAATATTTTAATATAAATATTAAGTTTTTACTACCATTAATGTAATCCATTAATGTAAACTACTAAATAGCAAAATTCTATTTAAAATAAAATTTCAAAAATGTATAATGAAATAATGCTTAACAATATTTTAAAACAAAAATATTTCAATATTTATTAAAAAATATATTTAAAAGTTGTTTAACTCGATACTAATTATTATTAATACTTCTGAATATATGTACTTATTTTTGTAATTTATAACAATTGTATTACTAATCTAATTATTCTTAAAAATGATATTATTTATTTCAAAGTACTCATTTTTGGTCAATTGAATTCAGGAATTTTGTTTGAGAAATTTTCAAAAAAATTGTATAACATTTTTTAATGTTATAGAATACATTTTAAAATTATCTTTAACTTTAAAAATGTTACAATATTTCAATAACATTATTTATATATGTCAACAAAAAGTGATTCCTATTTCAATTAAGATATATTTGAAAGTATACTCACCAAAAGTATTTCAATACATATTTTGTATCATCTAATGCAGTTAGCATATCATAAGCCATACCTGGTATCCTATACTCATCCTCCATAGGAATTAATCCTTTGCTGTTGTAGATCTCTAGTTTCCCTCCCTCATTTGGTCCATTAATCTTATAATCCACCACTACAGGAAGTAGTTGCTATAATACCTATTCGCCCTCAACTTCGACCCCTACCCTCTCTACATATAGTAAGTTTCTACTGATGTTGCTCGCCAGAACAACACCATCTCCGTAAGCCACTCAGCCCTCCCGTCGTAACTCGATTTGTTTTGCTAGACCCCGCCCCTCCCCCTGCAGGAAGTGGGTCTCCACTGCTGTGGCTCCCTCAGACTCGCTACAACTAAACTGAGGGTCGACGAGATGAAATATCAAATGTCTCGGCAAAGGTGGAACCGGGCTGAGCAAAGCCTGCTGACTCCGGATGAAGTCCACAATTTGCACCCGCTTCTCAATATGGATGGCGTTAGTGAGGCTTTTGGGGCCCAGGTTACATCAGTCGGCACTTGTTTGTTAAAAATGTAATTCCTGTCAATTACGATAACGCATTAGAAATGTAATTTACTGTTCCCCCCTCCCCCCACCTTACACCCCTTCACTTCACATTTACTCACTCCTCACCTCGGACTCAATTTTCCCCACCTCTCTTTTACTCATCATCTAACATTCGCCAACTCTATACCGATTATACCACACACCCACTCCATGTACACCCACTCCACACCTCATACACACCCACTTCACACCTCATATACACCCACTCCACACCTCTTACATATCCACACCACACCTCATGTACACCCACTCCACACCCACTCCATCAGCTCATTCCTTTATGCTAACCCTCACCCCCACACTACCCACCATGCATACCGTTCCACACATACGAGCACCTATCTTGCAAACCTCCAGCTCTCTCCTACTCAACATACTCTACCCCATACCCCGTCGATTTACATTCCACCACCCGCTACCCATCTTTCAAGTACACTGACAAAACAGATCGAGGCAGGACTCTACAACCCTGGAGATGGTCACATAGATCCCTATTCACTAACCCAAGCCCTGGCAACAGGAGCCAGGAATAAAGGGGCAAAGATACGTCTTAACTCCGAGGTGAATAGAATCTATAAATAATCTCAGATTTTAGATCACAAATATTTTTGCCGTTCAATTTCTTTAACCAAAATATTGATAGAAATTTGAATATTATAAAATTAATTCTTTTGATTCTAAAGAATTGTATTTCCAAATAAAATAGCTTTCATTATCAAATAATGAGTCGCATTTTATAAATAGTTCCTAAAGGGGCTTTCACACAGAGTTTTTCACGGCTTTGTACACCAGCTTTAGACCAGCTTTAGACCAGCTTTACGTCGCATTTACGAGAAGTAAAAACGATCGTAATTTAAAATGTGTTCACACAGAAATTGCTCAAAAAAGCTGTCACTTTGAGCTTAATGTAAATACGCCCATATTTAAATTGTTAATACAATTTGTAAACAAAACAAATTACATTTACAATACAATGAATACCAAATCACATCGTTTTTATTTTTTATAATTTAAATTATAATTTTTTTAAATCAATAAACAATAATATGTTATAAGTACAATATTAATTATGTTTTCATAATTATAAACTATTATTCAATTTAAATACAAATTTATAGTGAAATATTTATATATAATCTGTTAATACAGTTATCAAGTATATATATGTATATATATATATATATATATATATATATATATATATATGTAAACACAATATATATAATTTTGTTTTATATAAGAACTTTCTACATATATATACATACACAACATTTAAATGCAAGATTAATCTGTAAATATTTTTTTATTTAATAGTTATCTATAAATTTATAGAATAGTTGTAAATATTCATTTTCATTGGAATTTAATAATGGATCAGATATTTGTAATAAAATTAATATTTAGCTAAAAAGAAATTGTATGTAGAAATCATATTACTACATTACATATTTATATAATTCATTGAAATATAGGTGGAGAATCGTAATTGATTTTCACCTGTCAGGTCACCGGCATAACTCAAACTGAGCGAGGTGATTGGACGATATTATTAGCCGGCGGCGAAGAGATTGCCGCTCGCCGTATAGTCAATGCCTCCGGTTTCTGGGCCAAAGAACTAGGCCTTCTGAATGATATCCGACTTCCGCTCATCGCGGTACAACACCAGTACCTCGTGACCTCTAAGGTCGAAGAAACCGCCGGCCTCGAACGCGAACTGCCCGTCATCAGAGACCTCGAAGGTCACTATTTTCGTCGATAGCATTTAGTTGCGCTTGATTGATTTTGTAGCATTTCCTCACTAATGTTTTATTTATCCAATAATAAATCGATTGTATTTTAAAGATTAAATAAAAATTTAATAGCCATATATTATTTATAGATAAAATAGAATTTATATGGCATTTAATTCCCCTTATATTTGAATACTTTACATTTACAAATTTGTTCATTACAATATGATCACAATAGGTATTATAACATAATTCTCGTAATATGTCTTTATTTAAGTATTTAATAATATATATATATGTAAACTAATATAAATTTAATAAACTGTATTTATATTAAATTTCTCTTGTATAATGCAAACGATAATTCATTTTAAAAAAAATATCGTAAAATAATTTAAATTATTCTTATTAAATGTTGAAATTGAAAATATATTTTTTATATTTTTTACATATTAATTACACTTTTTATATACAATAAATAATAAGTTATAAGTGTTATAATTGACATTGAAATTTTCCGAAATCATTCAGTACTTTATGCCTATAATTTACGAAACATATTTTGCTAAATTTTACTACTACTCTATTATTTATGTAAGCAATGCATTTTGTAGCTAGCGGATATTATTAGAATTTATTCAGGGATCCGAGAGCCCTATTTCAACAGACCTCTCGACTCCCAGGTTCCTACTATCTGAGGCAGGAACGAGATGGACTGTTGTTTGGAATCTACGAAGATCAGACGAAGATGGAGATGTGTGAGGCTTGGTACGACGATAAAGTAACTCTGGGTTTGCGATGCCGTCGGACTAGCTTAACTTACCCCTCGACTAAATTCCGCTCCTCATTTTCGTACCTAATTTACATCCTTTCTTCACCTCGCCATATTTTGTATGCACTTTTAGCAAGTGATTGTCGTCTCGCGCCCATTTTGGCTGCGAGTTGATTAATTACCCGTTATTCTCATAGGAGTTATCCGGCAGTTATTTAACCCTCCTCCTCGTAACTCGTAGCTCGCACGTTAGCTCGGGAGATATTTTATCGGGATCGGGAACTTCTCCCTCACGCAGGATTCGGTCGGGAGTTGTTTGACTCGGACGTGGACAGACTGCAGGACAACATAGCCGTAGCTATGCAACGAGTTCCCGCTCTACGCAATTGCTCGATTCGCTCGGTTGTGAACGGACCGATAACCTACTCTCCCGATGGTCTGCCATTGGTTGGACCCTACCATGGCCTCAAGAACTATTGGTGCGCCGTCGGTTTAGGGTGAGTCGATATTGCATCGCCTAATTGCATAACCATTTCTTGCATCTCTATTACATTAATGTATCCAATTATTACCTCACCAATGCGCCAATAACCAATAAATCACCGCACAATTCCATCTCATCTTCTTATCGCGATGTCACCATACATTACTCCGTCGTTGCTTCACTAGGTACGGAATAATCCATGCCGGAGGAATCGGTAAGTACCTGGCATATTGGATGAGTCACGGGGAACCGCCATACGACCTCATTGAATTCGACGCCAATCGCTTCGACCATGATTGGGTAGACGGGTTAGTTAGCTTAGTTAGTTGCAGAGAGCCTAAGATATGTCACTTCCGAACAGTTTTTTCGGAAGTTAGACAATCGTAATTTCAGTATAGAGCAGTTCTATCTTTAGGGTTCTTTTTTTTGAAAGTCCCTGGAATTAAGGCATTAGTTGCTGGGTTGCAAACCGCCACACTACTGTGCCAATTTCTAGACATGCCGAGGAAATCTAAAGCTCAAGCCAGTTCACTAGCGATGTCAAAATGTGCACGAACCAAATTTGACTTTCTAAGACATATATAATGTCCCGCAATTAAATCACTCTCTCCGTTACACCGCATGCATCGTTGTTACATTAACCTCAAGTCCTACATCAACCTTGAATCCTGACCCCATTGCCAACAGGACATATACGAAAACAAAGGTTCGTGAGACCTACGGCATGATGAACCATGTTTCGTTTCCGTTTGAGGAGCGCGTAGCAGGACGACCTTCACGCCGGGTCAATGACCTCTATGACCTTTGCCGTCGTAATGGCGCTCAGTTCGGCTTCCATTCAGGTCGGATAACTCACCATATTGTAAACTTTATCGTATTCATTCAATGCTGTCTATCCGACATTAGATATTGGTAATTATTTAATCTTCTTTCTCTTTCTCTCCCTCTCTCATTCATTGTCTCTCTCCTACCTTACCTCTCTATCTATCTCACTCAATCGCATATCTGACTCTCTCTTTATCTCAACTCTGCCTCAAATAACTCTCTAGGTTGGGAACAACCTCATTGGTTCAATAAGGATGGTGCAGTACATGAATCAATACCTAGTGCTAACTTCAGACGTCCAGCATGGTATACAACACTATTATTATCTTATCTACCATGTAACCGTCTTTGTAATTCTATTATTCTATTTTTTATTAAATTTAGCAAGTTTAAATTATATCATAATGGAATTATATATTAAAGTAATACCTATAATTAGATATATATATATATACATAAATGTGTACCTATATATGTATATATACATAAATATGTACCTATATATTTATATATATTTATTATTATCTTTGTCATTAGGTTTGATGTCGTAGCGTCGGAGTGCCACCTGGTGAGTAATCGCGTTGGTGTTATTGATCTGTCATCATTTGGTAAACTCGTCATCACCGGAAAGGACAGTTTGCGGTTTATTGATCGTATCTGTGCCAATTTCGTGCCCAAGGTTATTTCACTTAACTTAAAGTTATTTCACTTAACTTAAAGTTATTTCACTTAACTTAAAGTTATTTCACTTAACTTAAAGTTATTTCACTTAACTTAGAGTTATTTCACTTAACTTAAAGTTATTTCACTTAACTTAAAGTTATTTCACTTATCTTAAAGTTATTTCACTTAACTTAAAGTTATTTCACTTAATTTAAAGTTATTTCACTTATCTTAAAGTTATTTCATTTATCTTAAAGTTATTTCATTATTTCCAAGATTGTAAAGTAACTGATTTTATAATTTTCAAATGTACTTTGGATAACTGTGATATATTTTCATAATTAATTATTTATTCTTTTCACCGCAACTGTGGTTACATAATAAAATAGTCTTAAATCATTCAAACTCTTACTCAAATATGAATATAATTAAATCGTGTATTTCCATATACCTCCGTATTACGCTGCTCTACCATCTTCCCTTTATTGACAGGTTGGCACGACAAAATTGACGCACATGCTGACGCCGAAGGGTAAAGTGCTGTCGGAGTTAACTGTATCTCGTATCGACGCCGAAACGTTCTACTGCGTTACCGGTTCCGCTTCCGAAATTCACGACCTCAGGTACAACCTATATTCTTCTTTTTCCGATGCGCCACGGATGACCGGTATGTCCGTCCCGTCGCTAGGTGGATGTGCGACGTTGCCGCCGACGACCACTTCGACGTCGAGATTGCCAACGTTACGGACACTCAGTGTGTGCTCGGCGTCGCCGGACCGTTTTCCAGGCGTCTACTGTCATTGATCGCCGTGGCAACCGACTTCTCGACGACGGCGTTTCCTTTCATGGCGACCAGAAGCGTTGAAATCGCCGGCCAACCAGTCAGGGCCGTGAGAATTAGCTATTCGGGTACAGTGAAAACTTTGAATTGTCCCAAGTTTCCTATTAACTTTATGTAAATTCATTTCAATGAGACTTCACAACTATGCAATATTCTTTAGCCAATTTTGACTTCCCCTCAATACAATTTAGCATTGTCTAAATTAAATTATTAACACATCATTCGACACATTACTTTACTTTTAATAATAGTTTATTTTAATTATTAGATATTACCTATTATTAAATGAATCAATTTAATTAATCATCTATACTCCGTAAATCTGCTTTACTATAATATAAATTGTAATCAAGAATGAATATATTTTTTTAATTTATGTAGTTTTATTTATTACATTTAAAAAAAAATTCTGTCAATTGAAAAACGTTTTCATAATATAATTATATATTGATATAGGATCTGGTTTGATCCTTTATCAATAGGAATGATTTTGTATAATAACTACATATATTTCTTTTGAAATATTACTGTATAGCTTCAAAGTTCAATAATCAATTTCAATTGCATATACAACTTGTCCTTAGTGCATATTTACAAATAAATATAAACTTTTATGAAAAAATTTCCCTATAAAATTCCTTATGAAATAAATTTATACATAAATTATTTTCAAAAATAATATAGCTCTTTAAATTGACTTTTTATTACAATTCTTTTATCTTGCAGTTTATCCTATTTCGATATTATCAATATTTTATTCTTTAATTATTATCATAAACTCAATATTGTTCTTCTCATCTATGCTAATCCTCCCCTCCTCATATCCTCCCCACCTCATCTTCCTATCACATCTCCCCATCACCCTTTTAACTATTCCCTCATCTCCTCCTACATTCCCTCTCCATATCTGTTCTTGACCTCCGACAGGAGAACTCGGCTATGAACTGTACATGGCAAAGGAGAATGCCAAGAAGGTCTACGAGGAAATCAAACGCACCGGACAGCACATGGGTATTGGAGATTTTGGATCTTTCGCCATGAATAGCATGAGACTTGAGAAGGCATTCCGCGGCTGGGGGTCAGAGGTTTTGATGTGTCTCCCTGTCTGGTGCCTAGTGAGGTCAGGGGGTTAGATCTTGGAATTATGGTTAAAAGATAAAGATAGCTGTCGGACGTGGGTATCAGGATTAGAGATGATGGGCTAAAGGAGAATGCGATGGGGTATAGAAGTGAAGCATTCAATTGTAAGACTGTTGGTACGGCAATTAGAACTTGTGTATACGAGGCTTCATGTATTCGAACTTGTTTCTGTTAGCAGAGTTTTGTTGGGAGATATTCAGAAAACCCATGGTTTATAAACCCATGACTTATAAACCTATGGTTTATAAACCCATGGCCTACTGATGCTAGGAGTAATAGTCGTGATATTTTGCAGATTTGCGTTGGTAATGTTAAGTGAAGATAGCAAATATTATGTTTTCTTAATGTCATCAAAACTTTCAGAAAATAGATTCAGCAATTTATTTATTCAAATTCTACTCTTGAGCATTCTTAGAAAATAGATTGAACCAATTACTTATTAAAATTGTAATCTCTATTAAAGACTATCAGATAATCGATTAAACTACTTATTTACTCAAATTCTCCTCACAAATTTTAAGTTTAAAACATATTCACCAACTCGTTAATAATTAATCAAAACAAAAACAACTCTCACTTGTTAAATATAATCCTTCTCCTCCGTTAATATGTATACGTAAAATCGGCGGACGTATATTCATTAAATCATTTCTCGACTTCAGATGAACCTAGACACCAACCCTCTCGAGGCCGGACTAGGAACATTTATAAAAACTGCAAAGGTACAATTCTCTCTCACTTGTATATTCATGTCGCATTTAATTAATATTAATCGGTTCGTACATTTTGTCGAGTCTGGTCCCGCATCTAAATTCAATCGACAACCGAATCTCAGGCGAGCGATTTCATTGGTCGGCTAGCCATCGAGGAGCTGATGACGCAGGAGTCGACGCGTCGACTTGCCCAGTTCTACGTGGAAATTGACAACGATCGTCCGGTCGATCCGATTGGCAATGAAAGCGTCTGGTTTAACAACGAGGTTATCGAACTGCTGTAAGCTAGATTCGCGTGGCTAATAGATTACAGCCCAGGCATGTTGGTATTATTGTGCAATATTATATAGATAGATATAGATAGATATAGATAGGATATTCAGACTAATACTGTATAGTATGGGTGTCTTAATATATATTGATATAGATAAGATATGCAGAACTTTAGTACATTCAGACTAATACTCTATAGTATGGGTGTCTATTAATATCTATTGATATAGATAGAATATGCAGAACTTTAGTACATTGAATTACTATTTAAATAATCTACTGCATATTCAATTCCCAATTATTGTCATATATTAATATCTACCTCACTATCTAGCTCATATATCTGCGACGTATTTTGCTTTCTCTATGTATTATTGGTGAACTTCGCATTGCTAGGTGGTCGGCAACACTACATCCGGCGGATTCGGTCACATCTGCGGCAAATCGTTGTGTTTTGCATACATTCCTTCGTCTCTTTCTGCCCCCGGTACAATCGTTCAGATTGAACTTCTCGGAGAGCTATACGACGCCATCTGCATGGCAGGTTGCAATCTTAGGAAAACGATAGAGGCTGTACTTAAATATATATTAGTTCAATATGTTTCAGATTTTAAAATATTTATATCATTTCGGTAGGTTTATTTTTAAATTCAAATTTACCTTTTAGTACCTCCTCTTGAAATTGAATCAATCAGAGAAAAACGCAAGATTCAGTCTTGCGATAAGTTTGGGAAAAAAAGTGAACTAGAAATTAAACTTTAAAATTATTTTTCTCATTATTCCACAATTGGTATTATTCTTATTATTTGTATCTGATTATTTTTCTACGCTTATTTTTCAACATTTTTTTAATAAACCAAAACTTAGTATTTAGTAATTTTTTGATTTTATTTGTAGAATCACCAGTATTCTTAGAATAAACGGATATAAAAAGATATAAAATAACTTAGTTCAGCAGTCTTTTGAATAGAATGGTTCATATAAACAAATATATAATATCACATGATACGATATTGCATAACAAATATACGGCAGTGATGACAATTTGAGCTCTTAGTAAATATAAAAATAAAATTTGCTTAGAATGTCATCAATTCAACGAGTAACGGAAAAAAATATAAATATTGACAATTTTAAAATGACTGAAAATAATTAAAAATTTTCATTATAGTACTTTCACTATTTCTGAGTTAAGTATTCGATAGTATGGATTGTAATAGCTGAGGAGGAAGACGGCGACTAGTAGATACCTATTCTGTAATGGCATCTACTCTTCGGAATTGCGCTACACCGCGTGATGTAGACAGACGGACAAGATCGACGTGCCTAGCCGCTGAAATAGACGAGCAGTACGATGGTGAAATGGCCGCACAAAGTGGCAAAAAGTTTTAGGAGTCGCGGGGCGGTGACCTTCCCTTCGAGGTCGCGAAACTCCTGTGGCAGAATCTCGAAGAAAACCACGTAAACAAACGTACCGCAAGCTATTCCTGTTGAAGGAGTGTCGACAGGAATGATTTGGAGTGGGCGGATAGAGTGGGTGAATATGGGATGGATAGTGTAAATCGGGTTAAAGTTCGAGATAGATATTATTAAAGCTATGAAGAGGAAGGTAATTCTAGGAATATGCAATTCTAGGAATACACAAAAGAATTATTGGGAAATATCCAGTGTAGTATATTAAAACGGTACCAACTTAAGTGTCATGTAAATACACAACTAATTAGTTAATTAATTAATAAAACAATTCAAATCATTGAAAACTTATTTAATAAGTTCTATATATAATCTTTAAAAAAGTTTTTCTATGTGTTAATATTAATTCTATGCAATATATTTAACAATACTATTTAAATAAAATAACTTAACATATAATTTACATAAGCTGAGTCCAATAATATTCATGGTTTCTATTTTAGTTATAATTTTCAAAAAGGAATAATTTCTCGATATAATATATATTCTCTATATTATATTTATATCGCCTGAATTCTAAACAGATTTTTGACCTCGATATTAATTTATTATAATTATTAAGTATTAATTGCAATGGTTATAGTTTAATTACATGTTTTAAATATTATATTTACAAATTCTGTACAAATAAAAAAATTTGAATTAATTTCGTAAATATAACTTTTTATATTCATTTTATTAAAAATATATCTGTTATTTAATATTCATGTTATAAATATGTCGGTATTAAACATATTAGTCATTAAATATTGTATAGCCGACATAAAGTATTGCTGATATTAATTTAAATACTCAAAAGCTATTATTAGTTAAACAATTTGTTATAATTATGCAAGTGGGAGAGCAAACAAAATTTTCGTTTGAATATATAATTAAAGTTAGTTAATAATATATATTATTGCGAATTAATACAAATTAATTATTACTTCTTTTATCATTGTGACTAAATTTTCTTACGTCTAATATTTGGTATATATTTATATAATATTTATTATGATTATAATGTAATAACTTGATAAAATATCTAGGAGTATATTAATAATATATTTAATAAATTAATATCTAATAATCTATTTATTCTACATTAATAATTATTGTAATTATAATAAATTTATAATAAATTAAATTGCATTTAATATAATTTAATAATAAATAACTTAATATAATATAATACAATATTAATCATTGACAATATAAATGGACATTTTCAAATGAAAAAATAATACATTTTTCAAAAAAATTTAAATAATAAATTAAACTTAAATTACAATTAGAATAATACATGTTATTGCGTAACATAACGGATATTTATAAAGTTTTATGTTTATAATGATCTTAAAGTAATATTATGAATGATAATTGTTTTTATTTACTAAATTGTTATATTATATATATAATAATTTTATAAATAATAATAAATTAAATTAACAAAAAATGTTGGTATACAGTTAGTTATTATAATTATGAGAATAGAATATTAAAAACATACGTAAATAGACTAAAACCATTACAATTAATATATAATATGAATACTATAATAATTTGAAATATGTTAATGTGAACTTTATGCAAATTTAGGTTTGATTTCAGGAAAAGTTAGTGGACATTTTTGAAAATAGAAAATGAGTTATTTTGCAATCAGCTCAAACTTCTTATTGAAATTATATGTTAATAAGTAATTCTATTTAATTATTATTCTTCAAATAATATTGTCATCTATAATTAATTCAATTATTTCGGATATTTAATGATGTTGAGTTTACATTATATAGCAAGCATATATCAAATATGTTCTAAATGATTTTAAATGTTTTATATGTAACAAATAACTGGCCATAATCATTTTGTCATGTGATTCCTAGGAATGTCGAAGCAGCTTTTTAATATAAAACACATTCAATACAGGATAAATAGTAATAATAAATAAATAGTAATAATGAATGACACATAAGAAAGCCGTATCCATGATAGTAAATTACATAACCCATAATTATAGAAAAAAACCACAAAGACTTATAATAACGGACCTTCAAGAACTCCATCGATGAGTTCAGAGGTGGCGCCGTGTACAGAGAAACGCATGACTATGGCGCCGGTGGCGATACCTAGTGGCGATGTTATGGCAAACAGTGCTGCCGCCTTTAGAACGCCTCTAGTGGAAACTGAGTTCTGCGGGACATACGTACGAAGGAGTAGCGAGATTTCGAACAATACGAAATATTAGGTTGAAATAATTAGAATTGTTATCGAAGGTTTTTAGAAAACAATTTTAGGTATAAATTTAAGCTTTCCATTTTTTATAAATTAAGAATATAATATATTATAATATATTTAGAAATAATATATTATAATTTAAAAGAGACATTGTCAAACATTATTTGACCGACATAATATTTCATAGATACCTGAACAAGATTTAGTCCCAAACTGAAGGCTATAATTGACTTATGTATAACAAGGGCAGCAAATATTTGCAATACCTGAGAGAACAAAGACAGATTAATGTTAATTTACATCACTAATGCTGTTATTGTATATTTAGAGTATAATTCTGAACAATAAATCTAATTTTGAAAATAATTATATAAATAGTTTTAAATTACTTATCAAAGAAATAAATTTAACATTTTCTACCAATAGATTTACGCTTCATTTTCTAATATTAAATAACCATATCAATTATGATTTATTTGATGGTACAATTAATTATATTCGTAATAAAAATATCATAATACAAAGTAAATAACATTCTACAGATGGAGAGTGATATTTATAAATATATCAGAGCAATAATGAATTGTTATTGAATACATCCCTTGATTGGTCATTGCTATTGATATCAATGTTATAGCGTAAAGCAAATCTCTATTTAAGCAATTAATAATGATTTAAAAGAAATTGTGACCTCGAGATGAAATGCGCACGGGTAACCTGCCTCGGTTCGGACTGCAACCCAACGGCCAGACCTTCAAATACGGAGTGGACACTCAAAGACAGCAGAAGAAATATCGACCGCATCAACGAACTGTACGCGGATTCTACAGGGAAAGTGGAGTTGTGAATAGATCGCCGGGGAGTCTGGGGGGGGGAGTCGTGGGGGGGGGGGGGGGTGTAAACACGACACGAGGTGTGATGACCTCTTCGAGTGCAACCCTCGGGGAATGCGTTCGCGGAATTCATTTCAATTTACATCATCGCATTCCGCGAACACCCCCGTCGCCGTTGCGTACGATATACGGACCGTGGGCGCTACGTCCGATAAGGGTGACGTCTTCGTCGTCGTCTTCCCCGTGTGCGCCGATGCGCGACCATTCGTTCAGACGACCTCCGACCCCTGAAGACGAGCCGTCGTCGTGGACACCTTGCGTCGGATCCGCAGGGCCATCCAGGTTCTCGTAATCTACGCCGGGGAATGGGGGGCGTGGGGTCGGATCATTAATGATTTGTTTTTCAATCGTAGAAAGTTGAGCGGACCCACCGATGGCATGGCGGGAAGAGTACGCGAAGTAGGTAGGCAGCGTGGGGTCAGTAAGGGGTGTGGCCCGAGGAGAAAATGTAGGGAGAGCCACGTTAATAGAAAACGAGGCCGAGTAAAGGGAGCGGCGAGAATATGGGGGGGACCTACGACTAGGGTGGGGGGGGACCTACGACTAGGGTGCGTGGCTAGACCTCGGCGCTGTTGCAAGGTCGTGAAGTCTCCGTTCTTCCGTCGTAATTCCCTGACCGTCATCGCGCATTGTTCCGCCGCCAGGATCATAAACAGGCCGGCGGTCATCGCAAACTCGCCGACCGGAAAAGTGGTGACAACACCGAGCGATTCTAGGCCATGGTTCAGTTTTTCCCGTACCTGCAATATTCAGGGGTGAAGATTAAGTGAATGTGTGAGTGGGTGGATGAGTGGGTGGGTGAGTGAGTGGGTGGGTGGGTGAATGAGTGGGTGAGTGAGTGGGTGAGTGAGTGGGTGAGTGAGTGTGGCAGTGGGTGTGGCAGTGGGTGTGGCAGTGGGTGTGGCAGTGGGTGTGGCAGTGGGTGTGGCAGTGGGTGTGGCAGTGGGTAAGTGAGTGAGTGAGTGAGTGAGTGAGTGAGTGTGGCAGTAGGTGTGGCAGTGGGTGTGGCAGTGGGTGTGGCAGTGGGTGTGGCAGTGGGTAAGTGAGTGAGTGAGTGAGTGTGGCAGTGGGTGGGTGAGTGAGTGAGTGGGTGAGTGAGTGTGGCAGTGAGTGAGTGAGTGAGTAAGTTAGTAACACAATACTGTGCACAATGTACATTATAAAAATACATAAATCTTATGTCAGTCTAATGTATTTTGAGAGATAATGATCAATTCGCAATCATAAATAACACCTAATAAATAAGAAAAAAATTTCATTGAAATATTTTGTGGTTTTGTGAAAGAGTTATAATTTTTTCAAATGCTTCTATATTGATAAAACTTGCTCTGTTTTCTATGCATTTATGATACATAATGCGATCAAATAAGAAACATTAATAAATATCAATTAATATAATAATTATTATTTAATAAATTATTTATTAATTATTTATTAATTGTTACTTATTCAAATAATTTCAAGAATTTTGATAAAGATATATAATATTGATGGTCTTGTAAATTAATAATGATAGGATATCTTTATTAAAATTATTTAAATATTCAGGCATTTAATGTGGTAAATAACAAATATATAATTATTAATTATTTAAAGTTGTATCAAAATAAAGTCAATCTAAATATTTACTGGCATATTCTATAAATATCTATTATAAAATATGCGATAGGTTGTACCTAAAATAAACTCGTTTGGAATTACACAGATTATTTGTGATTCACAATAACCATCGAGTGCTTTTAAATTGTAAATCTTGTAGACCTAGCACACAGTAGACATTTTAAAATACAACAAACAGAAAAAGATGAAGTGTGTAACGTAGAGAAAACGTATCTGTAAAGCAAATATAGAAACAACAATTTCACTGGGGTTTACTTCGCAAATGGGAATCCCATCGAGATGGGAATCATGATGACATGGGAATCATGTCGAGATAGGGATTCACATTTCGAAGAGAGAATCGTTACTGAAATAATATTTTCTGATAATACTCAGTTTGTCGAGGAGAGATTAAACAAAACCAGCTGAGATGCGATCAATATTGATTTTTATTATATATTAGATTGTTAATATTGAATAACTGTCGGAATGGGTAGCAAATTTGATGAATTGTTTAATTAGGAAATGAAATTGTCAGATAAAAGATGAAACCGGCATAAGGCATGCACCCGAAATTAATGAAACAAACCATATGTGCGTACATCATCATAAGTAAACACACACACAGATAAAACTCGCGCATTTGAAGGCCATATAAGGCTCCATATATGACACGTTAGAAGTCAATACAGGTCACTGGCATGCTGCTCCTATGTAATGACAATTCCTACTTGGCATCCTCCAGATTGCATAACTATTCTAAACGAATGTTGTAAATTTACCATTAAAATATATCTTCATTTTAGTAAAATTATCTGAAGTGAAAACTTAAACAAATGAGTTTTTTGAGTTTTCTGGTTGTTTCGCAACAACAAGTAAGTAAATAAGATAGAAATGCATATAGATATCCCGCATGTCATCATATTTTGTTAAAAATAGATTCTATTTATAGAATTTACATGCAACAAGGTATCAAAGTTCACTTCTAATCGGCTTATATAATATAATACAAATTATAAAGTGTTTTTGAACGTTGTCTATAACAAATTTGACAATAAAACACAATTTAAGCAATTTCTACAATATCATCAAGTCGAATAATTTAGTTCAATCAATAAACTAAATTTAATTGTGAATGTAATGAATAGAGATCTAAAATGACAATATAATTATAAGAAAGTAAATACAAAATGTAAAAGATTATATAACTGTATCATAACTTTATGATGACTCGATACTGCATAATCTAGCCAAATTGTTTTGTTATTGATATATGTAGAGAGATTAAAAAGTTTTTACCATCTTCACTTTTCTCTTATGCATTCTAGAGCGATAGCATTTAGTGAACTCACTATTTCTAATATGAATGTTCATTAAGTACACTGTACACTGTACAGTGTACAAACTTTATACTAAACCTTATTATAAAACGAGTTATTAGGTTACGAAAAAAAACTAAAACAGGAGCGTATATAAATGTCAGTTAAATCAAAAAGAGAGACACAGAAAATAAAACGATTCATTTGCTGTTTGTAATGAATGTGAAATATATATATCATCATATTACATAATATAATATAAATTAATTGAAATTTGATTACTTTAGTTTTTATTACAAAAAAGACAGTTTTGTGAGGTATTTAGTTACTTTGTAACTCAACTCCAATTATATTATATATTTGTTTGACACACATTTAAATATATATATATTACCTATATCTTAAATTTACAGTTATTTCTATAAATTAATAACAAATATATAACATTTTGAAATATTACAAAATTCTTAAATTGAAAAAATTCTTAAATTGAAAAAAATTGCTATTTTTTGAAGGTACATAAAATCTGAAATATTTATCTAATGACGAAAACAAGGAATTTGGTAAACTTATTTTTTATATACAATAAACATTCTATGAAAATTTAAGTGGTCGAAGAAATATATCCTACACAAGTTTCTATCCTAAACCTTTATAATGTATGCATGTGTATTTATATTGCATACTAATGAGTATTGCATAATGTCCTTAAAATAGAGACAACTCTAAAGTCAATTATTGCTCGTCAGTGAAGTGTCTAGTAAACGAGTTTTGATTGATGCAAGGCCCGCAAATGAAACACAACGACAATAATGCTAAGGAAGAAACTTCAGAGGTAGCTTAAAGAAACACCGAAAAGTTGCCTATTAAATCATTATTAAGTCACTATAATCACTATTGTTAATAAGTATTGAATTACGTATCTAATATATTATATCTAAAGTTTATTAACTGCACATTGTTAATTATTATTAATTATGATTCTTTATTAATTAGATATATTAATAAGTAAATATTAACATCATTTTAAAATATAACTTATATAATTATAAAAAATGCGACAAAGCATTCAATATTATAACATTAGTAATATTAAGATTATGGACATATTAATGAATGACTAAGATTATACTAACACATTAATGGATGATTAAGATTATACTAACATATTAATGGATGATTAAGATTATACTAACATATTAATGGATGCTTAAGATTATGGAAAAATAAGCATTAATTAATAAGATTTACAAAATAACGTCTTATAAATCACTGTACTCAGGATTATGTTCGGTCATATGGAAATATTATTAAGTGTAGAAAATAGGAGATAAGAAAATATATTGTATCTTAGTCATGAATGTTTTATAAATTAGTTATATAGTGTTCATAATGAATATATAATTCATGATATATATATATCATAACATTGCTGATTATATATAATAAATTGTATTATATATGATATATATATTACAATTTCTTGATATTTAAAGCAAATTTATATTTTGTTATCAGACATTTATTTAAAAAATGATATGATGTTTTGGTTAAATTATTTTAAATCATAAACTATCATTATCTTAAATTTGTATCTTATATGTATACAAATACATATATGAAAACATTAATAAATAGTTAATTGACATATTACAACATACATTCTTATTTGGGATTCACATTGTTTTAGTTACAATTTAGTTAATAGGACTTGACCTAATTATGTAATGACAAGATATAATGCTATTATATAATGAAATGAAATTATGTAGTGATATTATATAATGATATGATGCAGTGACATCATATAATATAATTGTGTAATGCTATTATATAATGACATGATTTAATACCATTATCTAATGACATGATATAATGTCATTATATATTGACATGATTTATACTACTCATAACTCAAATGTATAAGAAAAATGATTGCATTGTATTAGATTATTGTATTAAATGAAAAAAATATAGGTTCATTTGAATTTTTTATGATAAAAATTATTTTTCGAATAATATTATTCATTAATTGAATATTTTTATTAATAAATTAATAAATTAGTTAAATATTTATCAAATAAATTACATTAATAAGAAAAATTACTTTATCTGAATTATTGAGTTTTCTATATCTTAAAATAGATATTTTATTTGAAACCAATTGAGCAATGGTCATTATGTGCTAAATATATATTATGTAATATAATTTTGTAAATTGTAAATTATTATATATGTTAAATAGCGTTGTTATAATGAACTATTATTAAATTATAGTAAATATAAATATTTTTAATATAAATCTAAATTTTGGATATAAAAATATATATTACATACTAATTATATGACTATAGAACTATGTAACTATATATATTATTTTAATGTATATTCAATTTAATCTATAAATTTTAAAAATATTTGAATGCAAAAAATTACAATGCTATTTAATGTGATATTTATTTTGAAATTGTATTGAGTTTCTAAAAAAAATAAAGGATAAAACTAAATGGTTTACACAGAAAACTAATATATATAATGTTATCACAGTAATATGGCTGCAACCTATAACAGTGTTAATTAAAATATAACTTAATAAAATATTAATCAAATTACTGTTATAAAATATTATAAGATAATACATTTTTCTAAAATATAATAGACATTAAACTTACTAAAATTCCTTAAATATTTAATAATATATTTTCACTGGTATTTTAAAAATTCTTTGCCATTAGGAGCTAATCTAATGGAGAAACCAGTCCCTTGTTAAACTAGGTAGATACTCAATTATAAAAATTATACTGTGCTGGATATACACTCATGTATTTCAAGTATTTTTTGTGTATATGGCAATCTATTATATATATATAATATTGGTATAAAAATTAATAAAAAGTTATTAGAAATTAAGTTAAATATGAAAATGATATGGTACATTGTTTGAATATTAAATATATACTAAATACATTTTATTTTAAAAGATATTTGAAAAAATATAATTTAAAATATTTTTTAAAAATATTTTATAAATTAAAAAAAAATTGTAAACTATATTGAATTATGGTGGTTTATTTTTTTTTTGCAAAATATTAAAAAAAATTTTAAAAATTTTTTAAACTATATTGAATTATGGTGGTTTATTTTTTATTTTGCAAAATTTGAATTACAAAAAATGAATAATTATATATATATAATATTATATATATAATATTATATATATAATATTATATATATAATTATTATATAATAATATTATATAAAAGGTCTATAAATTTAAAATAATTTCAATTATATATATATATATATATTAACCTGAGGTAAAAGATCAAGTAGGCAGGTTGCGAGAAATACTCCCCCAGCATAACAGCTTAAGAGAGATATAAATTTTTTCCATATTCTAGATTTTCTTCGATCTTCTACAGATTGATCTTCTGTTTCTGAAAAAGAACTTGTAAATTTTAGCGGTATAATTCCAAAAAGAAAAGTAAATATTAATAAAGTTCCGAGAATTATTAATTTTAAGATCAATAAATCTATCATATCAATTTTATTTAAATAATATTTTAAAAATTCAATTTATTATATGTAAAGTCGATATTGTATAATCATTTAAATAAAATCGGGGTCAGTAAACTCATATATATATATTTAAATTGAATTAATAAAAAATCACGTGATCTTTAATTCTGTACCATGTGATTTTGTAACGAGTGAAATTGTATGTATTTTTTGCCTAGAAATATTAAATTCAAAATAATTATTCATTAATTAACATTAAAATACATTGTAAATCTGAATATTATAATTCACAAAATTATGTAATGTTTTTACTTTCAAATAATATTATTATTTTTTAATTCCAATATTATGGATGTATATTTACCACAGATAATTAATTCGTTTCTTTTTGATATTTTTTTTGATATATTTGAATATACTTTATTAACAATGATTTTGCTTTATTATAACATATAAAGTAAGACTATATTTTGTAATAATTTTTATTTTCTAGTATACATGTTCTGCTAAATTTGATATTTCATATGTATATATAATGATCTTATAATAATTTTAAAATCTATTAGTAAATTTAATTTAAAATTCACTAATTAAATTTGACTTACTAATCATTACTCTATTGAACCATCGTAATAATGTTCTAATCTATCATAAATGATTATTTCATTGGTATGAAATAACATATTGAATATACTAGAATAGTCACTAGTTAGTTTCTATTTTTAAAGTATTTAATTTATTTACCTTATTACACATTAATTTATGTATTATCTCAATGTATGATATACCATGTAATATACTACATCACATATATGCATAGCATAGGATTACTATATTCTAATATATAATATTTTTGCGACGGTAAGTCAGTACTATTTACCGAAGCGCATATACCGACCTCGTCAGTGATGGACAAGGAGGTGAAGGGGCTGCTGACGGCAGCAGTCGAAAAACTCGCTATCGATGTAAAGTCGGTAACCTCTAGCGACCTCCAGCTCCAAAACCACCCCCTAGAAAATAGCGACAACTTCTATGACCTCGTCTCAGTTAGCGACCCGGTGTTCTCTTCTGCGGCGGCCGCAGAAGTATCGGAGGAATCTACGGAGGAGGCTGACACTCCGCGTAATGAAACGCACATGTCGCGTAGCAAAGAAATCACCGCTAGAGCTGCAGGATCAGAGAATTGTGGTCCTACGGTGGCACCTATCATCCGGGATACGTACGACGTCGATATCACCACACGTTTCCGCAGCAACTGCATTAGCGGATTACGACTTGGACAACTGATCACCACGAAGAAGTTGGCTAACAAGATATCTATGCACTTTAGCTATGCACTTTAGCTACACACTTTAGCTATGCACTTTAGCTATGCACTTTAGCTATGCACTTTAGCTACACACTTTAGCTATGCACTTTAGCTACACACTTTAGCTACGTACTTTAGCTACACACTTTAGCTACACACTTTAACTACATACTTTAGCTACACACTTTAGCTACACACTTTAGCTATGCACTTTAGTAGTACACCCTAGTTACATTTCTTAGTTACATCCCTTAGTTACCCAACTTAGTTACATTTCTTAATTAAATTCATTAGTTACATCCCTTAGTTACATCCCTTAGTTACATCCCTTAGTTACATCCCTTAGTTACACAACTTAGTTACATTTCTTAATTACATTCATTAGTTATTCATCTTAGTTAAATTCATTAGTTACATCCCTTAGTTACATCCCTTAGTTACATCCCTTAGTTACATTTCTTAATTACATTCATTAGTTATTCATCTTAGTTAAATTCATTAGTTACATCCCTTAGTTACATCCCTTAGTTACCCAACTTAGTTAAATTCATTAGTTACATCCCTTAGTTACCCAACTTAGTTACGCCCTTTGTTAAATAAGTTAATTAAGTTCTTTATTGACATTCCTTAAATACACTCTCTAATGTTTCCATAAATGTGCACTATATCTATACATATACCCTATACATTGATATGTATACATAAGCACTATACCCTAGCATGTACATCCTATACCACATATGATTGTTATATACCTTCAGTTAATAGAATACATCCTGATAGAAAACAGTAATTGGATAGATTGTGATATATTTTTTTTTCTGGCAATTTTTCTATGATATTTGGAATCCTCATCAACATTTTAGTTTTGGACTAATTGATGCAATGTCGGCCATCGAACTTATGGACCCCAAGATGGACGCTGGTATGCAGGTCAACCAGCTCACAGATCCCTACCCTTTGACCTTTGAAGCTAGTCACCATATAGTAGTACACCATATATACTTATCATCTTAAATAGTTGTAATGAAAGAATCTACGATTACAATTCTCCTTTTTCACTCATTTTAGACGATCTGCACTTAAGTTAATAATACATACGTTATTATATATATCATATATAATGTTATGTATAATGTTATGTATAATGTTATGTATAATCTATGATATTATAAAATAAGCTGCACTTCTCCAAGTTATACATTCTCTAGCCTCCCTAGCTATTCCTGTGACCATATAACTTTATTATTGTGACCCCTTGTGAATACCTTCTCCTTCACCTCCATCTCCACATCCTCACCCCCATATACTTCCCACACTACTACGGCCTATATCTCTTCCACACATTACCCTACTTCTCTCAAACCTTCTACACTCTTACCCTCCACCTTAATTGCCTTCACACGTTCGCCTTACCCCCTCATAGCCTCTCACTAAACCTCACACCCGTCACACAGTGTTTGAAGATGTCACATTTCACAGTATCGGAATACATCGGACTCTTCGACGAAACGCTCGCCTGTCTGTCTACGTGGCTCGACGGTTAGCTTCCCTCCATGGCACGCAGCAATATCACGTGCTTGCGTTGCCTCGACGATGCTTTGTAATGTTTCTAGGCACTCTGCGGCAGTGGCCGTGGTTACGACGTCTTTATGAACCCTGGTGGTTTTATTACGTCGAGAAGTATGTGTGAATGTAACTTGTGAACAATATATTTTCCATGTTCTATTTAACAGTTTTGAAATCAAAAATCTTTTATTTTATCGGAGAAGGCATTTCGTGAATATGTAAACTTAATATTTCGAATGTAGTTTCAAAATGATATTTAATTCTGATATCTAATGCAATGTGCCTTCATTTCGCTGATCACACTTTCGTAGCCAATACTACTTAATGTATTTTATCTATACAATTCTTTTTAGTATCTCAATTGATTGTATATAATACTTATTACATATAATGAATAATTTTATACACAATTTAGTATGTTTTGAGTAATTTATTATATAGTATTTAATAAAATCACAATAATTAATTTAGTAAAAATTGAAGATCTGATTTTTAAAAATAATTTCTCAATTTCTATTAAATTTTGCGGTGAGGCTGAAAACAAATTAGTGAATAAATTTTTTTTATTAAAAATATTTATTTAAATAATATTAATTGATTATTATATGCAAAGTTAATTAATTTTATGTGATTTTTTAAAGGTAAATAAGAATTAAACCAAACCCCGACCTACTTCATGTTGCCTAAATCCCATACACTGCTCTTCGTTCCCGACCATTCCACCCCGTCGCACCCTATACACCCGTAGGGCAGCCCATCATGCAAACGCTCTACACCAACGTGTACCTGTCGGATCCCTTGTCCATTGAAGATCGCACCTTGCGCGTGATGATGTCGGCGTTTATCAGTATCGCAATATTGGCCAGACGGATCATCCACTACGCCGGCGTCTACGTGGAGGTAGGAGGCGGTGATTCTTGGGCCTAAAAGAATGATTGAGGCCCACGAACGAGGCAGTAGTACCGTAGTAATTGAGGTGTGGCGGCGATACTTTAGCAGTGGGGGTATTGCAGTGGAACTATAGTAGTGGGGGTGTGGGTAGTGGTACGCGAGCGCTATAATGAACTCCGTTCGTAGGAAGATTTCCAATGTAATTTGTACGACAAAGCCGTTGACCTGATGAACGAACACGACTGCACTAAATCAGCTACCGCCATTAAAGAACTCGAAGACGATCTCCATCGGATGCTCAAGGTCACTGATTCGCTAGCCTAATAAATCACCCCGTTAGCGGTCCTCGATAACACCTATCCCTAGACCTCGACATTATTCCTGCGTTAAGGTCACCCCATGTCAACTTAACTGTATCTCTGGATTTCATTGTTTACTTTTCCTTGTAGGCAGAACAAAGAAATACTCCTCAAGAAAAGGACCGCGTTAGCAATAGTGCCGTTAGCTATATATATAGACATAGATTTCGGCATATAGATATATATAGATTTACATATAGATATTATTTCAAAGTTGACTAATACCTGAAAGTATATTCATATTTACTTTCGTGTAATGATATTTTTCTTATTCAGTACGAGCTGGACTTGGCTCTTTACTCACGCGTTCGTTTCCTGCGGTTCTTTGGTCGTGTACTGACATCTGTGATACCAGGCAAGGTCGTTCCAGTTAGTACCTCGGTCTCGTTTTCTGTATAGAACCCCGCCTCGACACCGTAGACCTACTCTCGGCGGATATCCCTACCCCGTCTAGAGTTTGTAGGTTTACATCGTCCTCTTACGTTCATGTAAAATCTGTGAAAACTTTACTATTCACCATTCTTTGATACTGCTTGCACCTATGCACCATGCCCCCGTGCACCATGCCCCCACCTCCTCGTGAAATTAGCGCCTGTATTTGATTGACAGGCAGAAGTGGATGATAAGTTTGAGATGTACGTCAGGGAGGCGCTGGAGCAACTGGATGTATCTGTGGAAACCGTGTGTTTAGGTCTTCAGATAAAAGACTGTTCCCGCTATGATAAGCACAATAGTTGGTGTCTGACCCCGCTCTAAACCCCGCTCTAAACCCCGCTCTCACCTCCACTTTACACAAACCTCAACTCCATTATCATCTGCGTGCTTCTACCCTCACAATCTCATTTCCTAATCTACCCTCTTATCTATCACACTTTCACCCACTTTCACCCCTCATTCTATCCCCATAACATTCCACTCACTACCATTCCTCACTCTTATTCCCATTTTTACCTCTCACATAATCTCTGTTAATCACTTCACAGAGAAATTAATGATGGGTTATGATGCATCGTTTGCAAAAAATGATTTACCGCCGACTTACCCACGTCCTGTTTTGGTTATGTCACGGTCCAGTGGTTACGAGTTCCTGAGATGTACTGTATCTAAGCTCACCACTGTTCGAGGAGTATTCGGACTCTCTATCCATGACTCACTCGTTAGTAGATATTCCCCTCCCCTCCCCTCATCCCCTCCCCTCCCCTCCCCTCATCCCCTCCCCTCATCCCCTCCCCTCCCCTCCCCACATCCCCTCCCCTCCCCACATCCTCACATCCCCTCATCCCCTCTCCTCTCCTCTCCTAGTGTTTTATGATCGACTTTGGGCGTAAAGATTCCTGCATTCTTAGCCGCTCAATTCTTCAGGTTATATTTATTTTTAATTTGTGCATTTCCTATTGCTGACCTCACTATTGCTGACCTCACTATTGCTGACCTCGCTATTGCTAACCTCGCTATTGCCTTCCTCGCTATTGCTGACCTCACTATTGTTGACCTCGCTATTGCTGACCTCGCTACTGTTGACCTCGCTATTGCTGACCTCGCTATTGCTGACCTCACTATTGCTGACCTCGCTATTGCTGACCTCACTATTGCTGACCTCACTATTTCCTTCCTCGCTATTGCTGACCTCGCTATTGCTGACCTCACTATTGCTGACCTCACTATTGTTGACCTCGCTATTGCTGACCTCGCTATTGCTGACCTCACTATTGCTGACCTCGCTATTGCTGACCTCACTATTGCTGACCTCGCTATTGCTGACCTCACTATTGCTGACCTCGCTATTGTTGACCTCGGTATTGCTGACCTCGCTATTGCTGACCTCACTATTGCTAACCTCGCTATTGCCTTCCTCGCTATTGCTGACCTCACTATTGCTGACCTCACTATTGCTGACCTCACTATTGCTGACCTCGCTATTGCTGACCTCACTATTGCTGACCTCACTATTGCTGACCTCGCTATTGCTGACCTCACTATTGTTGACCTCGCTATTGCTAACCTCGCTATTGCTGACCTCACTATTGCTGACCTCGCTATTGCTGACCTCGCTATTGCTGACCTCGCTATTGCTGACCTCACTATTGCTGACCTCGCTATTGTTGACCTCGGTATTGCTGACCTCGCTATTGCTGACCTCACTATTGCTAACCTCGCTATTGCCTTCCTCGCTATTGCTGACCTCACTATTGCTGACCTCACTATTGCTGACCTCGCTATTGCTGACCTCACTATTGCTGACCTCGCTATTGCTGACCTCACTATTGCCTTCCTCGCTATTGCTGACCTCGCTATTGCTGACCTCACTATTGCTGACCTCGCTATTGCTGACCTCACTATTGCTGACCTCGCTATTGCTGACCTCACTATTGCTGACCTCACTATTGCTGACCTCGCTATTGCTGACCTCGCTATTGCTGACCTCGCTATTGTTGACCTCGCTATTGTTGACCTCGCTATTGCTGACCTCGCTATTGCTGACCTCACTATTGCTGACCTCACTATTGCTGACCTCACTATTGCTGACCTCGCTATTGCTGACCTCACTATTGCTGACCTCGCTATTGCTGACCTCACTATTGCTGACCTCACTATTGTTGACCTCGCTATTGCTGACCTCGCTATTGCTGACCTCACTATTGCTGACCTAATTATTTCCTTCCTCGCTATTGCTGACCTCGCTATTGCTGACCTCGCTATTGCTGACCTCGCTATTGCTGACCTCGCTATTGCTGATCTCGCTATTGCTGACCTCGCTATTGCTGACCTCGCTATTGCTGACCTCACTATTGCTGACCTCACTATTGCTGACCTCACTATTGCTGACCTCACTATTGCTGACCTCACTATTTCCTTCCTCGCTATTGCTGACCTCACTATTGCTTACCTCACTATTGTTGACCTCACTATTTCCTTCCTCGCTATTGCTGACCTCACTATTGCTTACCTCACTATTGTTGACCTCACTATTTCCTTCCTCGCTATTGCTGACCTCACTATTGCTGACCTCGCTATTGCTGACCTCGCTACTGTTGACCTCACTATTGCTGACCTCAATACTGTTGACCTCGCTATTGCTGACCTCGCTATTGCTGACCTCACTATTGCTGACCTCGCTATTGCTGACCTCACTATTGCTGACCTCGCTATTGCTGAACTCGCTATTGCTGACCTCACTATTGTTGACCTCACTATTGCTGACCTCACTATTGCTGACCTCACTATTGCTGACCTCACTATTGCTGACCTCACTATTGCTGACCTCACTATTTCCTTCCTCGCTATTGCTGACCTCGCTATTACTGACCTCACTATTGCTGACCTCACTATTTCCTTCCTCGCTATTGCTGACCTCGCTATTGCTGACCTCGCTATTGCTAACCTCACTATTGCTGACCTCGCTATTGCTGACCTCGCTATTGCTGACCTCGCTATTGCTGACCTCACTATTGCTGACCTCGCTATTGCTGACCTCGCTATTGCTGACCTCGCTATTGCTGACCTCACTATTGCTGATCTCGCTATTGCTGACCTCGCTATTGTTGACCTCATTGCTGACCTCGCTATTGCTGACCTCACTATTGCTGACCTCGCTATTGCTGACCTCACTATTGCTGTCCTCACTATTGCTGACCTCACTATTGCTGACCTCACTATTTCCTTCCTCGCTATTGCTGACCTCACTATTGCTGACCTCACTATTGCTGACCTCACTATTGTTGACCTCACTATTGCTGACCTCGCTATTGCTTACCTCACTATTGTTGACCTCACTATTGCTGACCTCACTATTGCTGACCTCGCTATTGCTGACCTCGCTATTGCTGACCTCACTATTGCTGACCTCGCTATTGCTGACCTCGCTATTGCTGACCTCGCTATTGCTGACCTCGCTATTGCTGACCTCGCTATTGCTGACCTCGCTATTGCTGACCTCACTATTGCTGACCTCGTTATTGCTGACCTCACTATTGCTGACCTCGCTATTGCTGACCTCACTATTGCTGACCTCACTATAGTCTACAAACAACCTATACATTGTTTCCCTATTTAATTTACCCTTAAAACTAATCGCCTCGACATTTATAATCTGTCATACCGTTTATCATATATAATGACCTTTGACCCCAAACAGTGCCTCTACGTCTATCGCATTGAGAATTCGTCGTTTCCAAACTTTTTAAATGAAGTCAAGGAGACAGTTCGGCAATTCATCCATCCTCCATCTCTGCAAAAGTATGTAACACCGGAGACGGTAATGTCGTCCATATTATTTTACACTTGTAAGTTTATAATATTTTTGAATCCATGCGAACACATGAAGAACATTGATTTATCAATTATATTTGTATGCTTTTATTAATAATATGTAGTTTATATAAATATAATATAATACTAGTTTGGCAATATAGAACTTTGTGTATGTAAAAATTTGATTATCTATATTATTTTCTGAAGGTAATATAGTTTAAGTGTCCTAAATTTCTATTTAAGGGCTGTCTCTACCTTCGAGCTATTTACATGCTAACAAATAAATAGGAATACAATTAATGAATTCGTTTAAAATTAATCATAAAATCATCACATTTTTTGTAGACTTCCCGGTGTTGAAAAATCCATGCTACCCTTACCACCCGGACAACAACGTCAATTCGACCACGTTATAAACCAGGCTGCGGACTACTTCCTGTCCTGTTTCAAGGTCGCCGGGCACCACGAATCACGCCAGAGGGCGAACTGGGCGGAACTTATGACACAACTCGCCAGTTTCCAAGACGACGTATGTCCCATGATTATGTGTGGGTTTGTGTGTAGGTGTGCGTGTGCGAGTGTGTGTGCGCGTACGTGTGTGATTGAATGCTTACGTACGATTAGTGGGAGGTGTATGTATTCTTTCCTACGTTTCCATATCTTTATAAATTGTTAAATAATATTAATGAATTTATATAATATGAATACCGATGATGACATATCAGTTGATATTGGTGAAATGTGTTGGAATGCTATATCGCTATGCTCGGGGATTATATCCCGATGACAATACCCCCCTAGCCTCTCGTCTACCTTTCACCTGCCCCGCCCTTACAATAATCCTCTAGTTCTACCCCACCACAATTACATTTCCTATTACCATCCCCTGCCCTACTAACCCTCTAGTTGCAATTCCGCCCCCCATGGCCCCCACCCCACCCCCCACCCCACCCCGTAGGCTAACCAACTAGACAATGCGATACACGAACAACTGTCGACGTTGCCCTCCAGCTCTCTGCCAATCAGCAACCACCTCGCGTGCTACGGCACCTGGGCTCTCTACGAATCCCTGCTCAACATGATACGATACACTACAGACGGCTTCTTCATCAAACTGTACTCTGTACACGAGTACCGCTATATCTACTGGTTAATGGGGTGGGGGGCAGTGGGTGGGAGCAGTTGGTGGGGGCAGTGGGTGCTGAGGTGAGGACGTGGTTATTGGTTATCGAGTAGGGGTGTAGTCGGTATATAGATACTGTTTCGTAGTTATATAGCTAATATCTTGAATATGTTTGTTATCTCAGCACTCGAATTGAAACATAACTCCTCCCAGGTACCTTTACAACTGTATATATGGTTGGCTGAAATCCACCTTCATAAGAGCAGATGATTTTATTAATAGTCAGAATGTTGTTTTAGGTTAGTTCATTAATCTCGTTGCATATCAACAATTAGTTATTGATATTAATTAATCAAAGATTAGTTACAAACTTTATATTTAATTTATACTCGATATCTATAAACTGTACATTGGCCTTCTTATTATTGACATGATAACAATATTATTTACAAGTTTGAAATCTTATTTTAACATATTTTAAATAAAAATAAATATAAATAGTATTTTTTATAATTAGTATTTAATTGTAGAGTATTATATTTTATAGAAAATATTATATGATAGTATTGTATTTAGAAGTAAAATATTATTTAATAGTAGAGTATTTAATAGTATTATAATTTATAGAAAATGGTATTTAATAGTACTATATTTTATAGAAAATAGTATTCAATAGTACTATATTTAATACAAAAAAGTATTTTCGAGTTTTAGATATATAATCACTAGAATTATAATTTTACATTTGATAGCATTAATATTTGATCATGTTCATTTACAATTTGTATCATAATAAATCATATTTGAGTAAATTAAAGAATAATAACTTTAACTTAACTTTGCCATATACTTTATTATGAATTAAATGATTATATCTAGAATGACATTTGCGAGTGAAATGTAAATAAACCTCATTAGACACAATGTTCTACTGCGTGAATTAATCTGATTATATAACCGGTGACCTCAGATAACTGGAATAAGCAGAAACGTAAAACAAAGAAAAGGAAAAGACCTTCCTGCCATGTTAAAGAACTGACAATGTGCCAAGCCATCAAACACCTCTACGATGCCTTCTTTAGGGTTCTTACAACTAGACCGCCGCGTCCTGCCTACTGACATAGCTACTGTGCCCCCTTACACCTCATTACATCTCCGCACCCTACGCCTATCTTAATCCCACGCCGCCATCCCCTATCTCTGAACCACCATTCGCATGCATCTATGCCCCGACCTCATCTCCGCCCACTTCTACGCACTCGTCGCCTATACGTAGTAGACTCCTGCCTTTCATTTCTACTAGACGCCTATCCCTCTGTACCCACTCTCTCCGTCCATCCCTACCCGTCCATCCCCGAATCCCTGCAGGCCATCACCGGCTTCACGATAGGAAACAAGATTAAATATCCCAAGTTTGATTTCGATTGCGAAGGAGTGCGGTTCAAACATCGTTTTTTAGTTTTTAAGAAACTTGTGGCCTTCCCCGTCATACACTATGAACAGTTCAAGGTTCGTGGTCGGTCCTACAGCATCACCTTTAACCTCGGCGTGACTACTTTGATAAGTTGCATCTAGTTGCACATTCATTAATCTCCTATGCATTCTTTCTTTTAACTCCTGAACACCTTTCTTTAATCTCCTGATTTTATGTCAGGTAAACCCTTCTTTATTCTTTAAAACACACCCCCCTTTAGCTTTTCAATACCCTCCAAATCTAGACTTGTATAGATACCACTGAAAATACTCGCTTCTCTGAATTTGACTTGTATGAAAGTGCTTTGAAGGCGTTTTCTGAAGTTCGTGGTCTGTTAGAAACTATTGAACAAACTTCTGAGGTAGGGAATGAGGATTGTACTGTGTTTTGGAGTAGAGCATCGCACATAGTTTTGAATCCGGTTTTAGTGGATCTCAAAATATGATTTTGTGGATTTGGATTGGTTTTTTATTATAATTTATGTTCATTATTTCTGGCTTTATTTCAACGTTATTGTAAAGGTGAAATAATTATTTTAGATTACAGGCAATACAATAAGTAAATTATACAATCTCACCCTAGCTAATATCAATTCCTCCCACAAGGTAAAACTGCTGATTAATATCTGCAAAAGAAATGCCATCGTCATGAACCTATTGACAGCCGGTCATCGGAGTCAAGCTCCGCCCACTTTCGACTTCCACGACCACCCGACCTTCCCAGTGATTAAGATCAATTAATCGACGCTACCTGTTGTATATACACATCGTCCTACCACTCCTATTACTATGCAAAGTGTAGCTCTTCACCCGGTATAAATCGGAGGTGTACACCTTAATAAATGCCATGAACACACTTCTATTTTAAATTCTCTTATAATTAACGACTACTAAACAATTTCATCTCTACCTCGTAACATATTTTTTTTTTTTACAAAGTAATTACGGTTTAATTTTTGTAAAATATAACTGTTAGTATACAAAAGATTCTTTTGAACATTATACTAGAAACTAATGTTGCTGATGTCATTATTTATTGTAGAATCAACAAATAGAAAATCGGCCTATATTGCTGATCTCATGAATTCTATAAATGTTATTTATTAAATCTTAATACTAAATTATCTTGTATTTTATGGTCGAGCTCTGCTTTCGATGATTTAGTTCACGGATATATATATATAGCATTTACAATCATTTAGAACCAAGATAAAAACTACAACTAATGAAAACATGGCTTAATCATGTCATTTATTGTAATCGCAGACGATTTGTTCACAAGAAGTGAAAGCGTCGAGGAAGTCTGATGTCGTCACTCCATAGCGTTCGTATTGCTGGAGGAACGCCCGACGGGTAAACAATGGCCATCCTCGGGCAATTGTGTTGTTCAGTATGCCGAGATCACCTGAGGTCAAGCGTTGGGTTCGATTCATTACACCTCGCCAGGGATGTAAATTAATGCATCATTACAGTTACACAATATTTGCTATTAAAAGATCATTCGTGCAAGATAAAAATCAAGAATATGTGAATTATACTATAGAAGAATAATTTACAGTTCATTATAATAATCTATATTACGATTAACATATATGATAAATAACATAAACTGTATAGTTTGTATGACTCCATTATTTTATATATATAATTAAATAATTTATATTTGTAAAAAAAAATTTCAATATTAATAATATGACATAAAAAAATGTATAAAAAGTTGAAAAAATCCAAAATTATAAATTTTTGAGTAAATGTAGAAAATTTCTAAATGAAATGTTTTATTCATAATCGTATAAGTATATAAGTCATATAAGTATATTAATATGTATTATGTATATTACCTTTTGGATATATCTATATAAAATTGTATGCAAATTGTACATTTTATTTTTTAAACTCCAGGGTCTTGATATACTAATATGTAATATAGATATTTAGCATGTAGTCTATGCTGCTCATTAGATATCTATAGTGATTAATTGAATACAAACATTACTGATCTTGTCATATATTTATTGTACTGAGTTACTTTAATTTAAGTTAAATATTCAATTACTTTAAACAATGATAAACTCAAAAAATTGAACACCAAATGTTCCCAAATTCAAACCCAAGCTAAATCATACAAACCTAAAATATCCCAAAAATAAATTTGAACTCCCACAAATACAATTGCAAACAAATCCAAAAAATCTATCACAAAAATTAACCTAAATTCTTCCAATGGCAAATTCATACAAATTCAAAATCTCTCAAACCCAAACTCTCCAAGACTGAACCCGATCTCTCGCAAACCTTTTACCAATGCTGTTGCCCTGCGATCGTAGTTGGACAGACCGACACACTTGCGTTGAAATAGGCGTAGTGACTTCTTCGAACCAACCTCAGTTCCACCACCGAGTCCGTACTCCTTTAATAGGTCTGCGGATGGCAGGTCGACCCCGTGTAGGTACAGCCTGCTGCTCTCTGAAACCGGAGTCGGCTTTATATGCACTACGTAAGTATATCAATTATACTGGCATTTATAGAATTTCACCCAGGCACTTGCAATAGTTAATTACATAGATATTCTTGAATAGAATCGCTTATGTATTGGAATAAAAGTATTATTTTAGTACACATAAGCATTTGTATAGTTTTTTCATATCTCAATAATCCAACATTCGAAAGTGTTTAGAAAATACCTAGGAAATTTCCATTCGAATAAAGTCTAAGCTGCAATAAGAGGCGGGTTTGAAAGCCCCACCGAACAACAACGGGTTAAAAGGCTAAGCTAATGGGTGTAAAGGCAAACGATTCATATGATTTGTATCATAATGGGTGTTAACGACAAACAATTCATGTGATTTGTGTTATAATGGGTGTTAATGGCAAACAATTCATGTGATTTGTATCATAATGGGTGTTAATTGCAAACAATTCATGTGATTTGTGTCATAATGGGTGTTAATGGCAAACAATTCATGTGATTTGTATCATAATGGGTGTTAATTGCAAACAATTCATGTGATTTGTGTCATAATGGGTGTTAATTGCAAACAATTCATGTGATTTGTGTCATAATGGGTGTTAATGGCAAACAATTCATATGATTTGTGTCATAATGGGTGTTAACGACAAACAATTCATATGATTTGTGTCATAATGGGTGTTAATGGCAAACAATTCATGTGATTTGTGTCATAATGGGTGTTAACGACAAACAATTCATATGATTTGTGTCATAATGGGTGTTAATGGCAAACAATTCATGTGATTTGTGTCATAATGGGTGTTAATGGCAAACAATTCATATGATTTGTATCATAATGGGTGTTAATGGCAAACAATTCATGTGATTTGTGTCATAATGGGTGTTAAAGACAAACAATTCATGTGATTTGTGTCATAATGGGTGTTAACGACAAACAATTCATATGATTTGTATAATAATGGGTGTTAACGACAAACAATTCATGTGATTTGTGTCATAATGGGTGTTAACGACAAACAATTCATGTGATTTGTATCATAATGGGTGTTAACGACAAACAATTCATGTGATTTGTGTCATAATGGGTGTTAATTGCAAACAATTCATGTGATTTGTATCATAATGGGTGTTAATGGCAAACAATTCATGTGATTTGTGTCATAATGGGGGTTAATGGCAAACAATTCATATGATTTGTGTCATAATGGGTGTTAACGACAAACAATTCATGTGATTTGTGTCATAATGGGTGTTAACGACAAACAATTCATGTGATTTGTGTCATAATGGGTGTTAATGGCAAACAATTCATATGATTTGTGTCATAATGGGTGTTAAAGACAAACAATTCATGTGATTTGTGTCATAATGGGTGTTAATGGCAAACAATTCATATGATTTGTATCATAATGGGTGTTAATGGCAAACAATTCATGTGATTTGTGTCATAATGGGTGTTAAAGACAAACAATTCATGTGATTTGTGTCATAATGGGTGTTAATGGCAAACAATTCATATGATTTGTATCATAATGGGTGTTAAAGACAAACAATTCATGTGATTTGTATCATAATGGGTGTTAACGACAAACAATTCATGTGATTTGTGTCATAATGGGTGTTAATGGCAAACAATTCATATGATTTGTATCATAATGGGTGTTAATGGCAAACAATTCATGTGATTTGTGTCATAATGGGTGTTAATGGCAAACAATTCATGTGATTTGTATCATAATGGGTGTTAAAGACAAACAATTCATGTGATTTGTATCATAATGGGTGTTAACGACAAACAATTCATGTGATTTGTGTCATAATGGGTGTAAAGGCAAACAATTCATGTGATTTGTGTCATAATGGGTGTTAATGGCAAACAATTCATATGATTTGTATCATAATGGGTGTTAAAGACAAACAATTCATGTGATTTGTATCATAATGGGTGTTAACGACAAACAATTCATGTGATTTGTGTCATAATGGGTGTTAATGGCAAACAATTCATATGATTTGTATCATAATGGGTGTTAATGGCAAACAATTCATGTGATTTGTGTCATAATGGGTGTTAATGGCAAACAATTCATATGATTTGTATCATAATGGGTGTTAATGGCAAACAATTCATATGATTTGTATCATAATGGGTGTTAATGGCAAACAATTCATGTGATTTGTGTCATAATGGGTGTTAATGACAAACAATTCATGTGATTTGTATCATAATGGGTGTTAATGGCAAACAATTCATATGATTTGTATCATAATGGGTGTTAATGGCAAACAATTCATATGATTTGTATCATAATGGGTGTTAAAGACAAACAATTCATGTGATTTGTGTCATAATGGGTGTTAACGACAAACAATTCATATGATTTGTGTCATAATGGGTGTTAATGGCAAACAATTCATATGATTTGTATCATAATGGGTGTTAATGGCAAACAATTCATATGATTTGTATCATAATGGGTGTTAACGACAAACAATTCATGTGATTTGTGTCATAATGGGTGTTAATTGCAAACAATTCATATGATTTGTGTCATAATGGGTGTTAATGGCAAACAATTCATATGATTTGTATCATAATGGGTGTTAATGGCAAACAATTCATGTGATTTGTATCATAATGGGTGTTAACGACAAACAATTCATGTGATTTGTGTCATAATGGGTGTTAATGGCAAACAATTCATATGATTTGTATCATAATGGGTGTTAATGGCAAACAATTCATGTGATTTGTGTCATAATGGGTGTTAATGGCAAACAATTCATATGATTTGTATCATAATGGGTGTTAATGGCAAACAATTCATATGATTTGTATCATAATGGGTGTTAAAGACAAACAATTCATGTGATTTGTGTCATAATGGGTGTTAACGACAAACAATTCATGTGATTTGTGTCATAATGGGTGTTAACGACAAACAATTCATGTGATTTGTGTCATAATGGGTGTTAAAGACAAACAATTCATGTGATTTGTGTCATAATGGGTGTTAATGGCAAACAATTCATGTGATTTGTGTCATAATGGGTGTTAACGACAAACAATTCATGTGATTTGTGTCATAATGGGTGTTAACGACAAACAATTCATGTGATTTGTGTCATAATGGGTGTTAACGACAAACAATTCATGTGATTTGTGTCATAATGGGTGTTAACGACAAACAATTCATGTGATTTGTGTCATAATGGGTGTTAATGGCAAACAATTCATGTGATTTGTGTCATAATGGGTGTTAACGACAAACAATTCATGTGATTTGTATCATAATAGGTGTTAACGACAAACAATTCATGTGATTTGTGTCATAATGGGTGTTAATTGCAAACAATTCATGTGATTTGTGTCATAATACATTAATGGCATAATTTTAAAACTATTTTTATCTAATCGACGCCCGAAATTATTTTATAATATCGTTCTCAATTTGCTGGCTTGTTTCCAATAACCGTGGAGAAGTGGACCGATGTTCTTTATGATGCTGAGCCATGAGTGGTTGGAGAAGGAGCGAGCACGTTGAGAGGTGTAGGGTGTCGCTAAGATGTCATAGAGCTTATGGCACACTTCACCACCACTAGCTCCAATTAGGTCTCCTGGAGACGGTATTAACGTAGGAGGATATTAAAGTAGAGCGTTAGATAATATTGGGAGTTACTAAGATGTTTAGCTTAAGGTGTTTTAGAATCACTAACGCTAGTCGTTATTAGGTTTCTTGCAAGTGGTGGATTGTAAGTGACATGGCTAGGGAGATAATAAGATCCAGGGTATAGAGTGCAGAGTGCAGAGGATTTTCTGAAGAAGTAACGAGGAAAACATTGATAAGGATTTATAGGGAGACTTTTTTTTTAATAAACCATATTATGTGGTGATGGTGTTGGAGGTATAATGAGAAGGTTTGTTATAAGGGTTAAAAGAGTGATATAAGAGAGATATTAGGGAAGGTACAGGGAAAGAAATGAGTAAAAGGTAATGAGAATGTATATATTAGAAGGGTCTAATGGGGTAGTGTGTAAAAGTAGGTTATCAGGTGGAAGCTAAGGATACAGTACTATGCGAGATATGCTTGGGGAGGTAAATGGGGTCAATGAGGCAAGAATGTGTAAGATAGGTGAAATGGTAGGGTTGTAAGGTGAAACTGAGATGGTAATATCGTAGTGTAAGGAGGGTAAAGGTGTAGTAGGCTAGAAATGGAAATTTGTCTAGGGATAATCCACGCTGCTCTAGAATTATTTAGTTCTCTTTTTCAACTAGAGTGAGTTACCGAGGCTATTGGAGGACTGAAGACGGCCACATGTCATTGGAGAAAGAATGGCCGCTAGGTGTCCTGCAATTACGTCGTTCAACTCGCGGAAACCCACAGTATCCTGGGGTTTGGGTTTGGCAGGGTAGGACTAAGAACTATTAGGTATAAGTGAAATTAACGTCAAAATGGATAGAAGTTTTAGAAATCAGGAAACGTCGGAGTCAGAGGGTTTCAGAGATCATTAGGGTTCGGGATCATTGCACATATAGAGGTTACACCATCTTACGCTGACCTACGCTAGACTACGCTGACCTGCCCCAGGTGGCGTTGACAGAGTTCGGCTACGGAGTCGTTGCGTTGAGATACGATTAGGTCAGAGGTTGCGTGTAGATGAGACAAAGCCAACACGCCATTATAGTTCTGAACGCTGACCTCACCGCCAATAAAAGGCCATATCACCTGTTACGAAAGTAGTCGGCGAAATATTATTGAAATCCCTGTAATTTTTGATAATATAAGAATTAGTAATATATTTTTTGTGAGTTTAAATCATTTATTATTGACATTCGTATTAAAAACCCAATAAATCTACCTTTAATAATAGTAATAATAATAGTAATAATAATAATATAGACTAGCATTTGAAGTAGTGTTTATTTTCAATGTCAAGATAAATGCTAAACGTAAATTTAGATCACAGATTCAACATAATTAAACATACATTTTACATAATATAATAAAAGTATTTATATATTATAAGTATATATATATAATATATATACACACTTTTATAATATATATAAAAGTGTGTATATATAATCCATAAAGTTACACATGTAAGCATAGTATCTGGTTTATTGAAAGATAGTAATTTTAATGGATAAGTAATCTTTGATGTTTATTTGGCTATGAGCTGAGTATATTGATATATATTGATGGAAAAATATAATGGTATAATATTATATATAATGAAATATATTAGATGATATATAATATTATATTACATATATTTATTTATACCTTTTGCATGTAATATCACATGCTTGTATTTCTACATTTAATTAGAGGTTTATTTCAAATGCTATTTATCTTAGAAATAAGAATTAATGAAAGACAACAGTACCTGATTAATAATGAAACAGTAGGGGTAGTCGCGACGTAGCAATTCGGTAATGTAGGTGCCCAGACCGGACCCAGTGCCCCCCGCTAGACTCTGCAACACCAGGAACCCCGAGAGACTATCACATCGTTCCACAACACATCGAATCTACACAAGCGACCAGGCAGGCATACTTGAGTAAATATGAAATTCAGCATACGCTATTTATTTCTATCATAAAATTACTGCCTGAAAAAGTGTATTATTAAATAGAGATTAACCGATTCAAGAATATTTGACTCTTGTTTTGGGCCATGCACTTTATTGCCATATGCCCAGTTATTGCCAGATCCTTGGGTTGGTTTACTGGATGAACTGATTTGTTTTGGATAAGACCAATTTGATTTTCTTTTCTTAGAGATTGAATCTATAACCTACAATAAATAGTTAAATATTTATAGATATGTATAATACTATATACTCCAACTAGTAATACCTTATTTTCTGTATCAACGAGTATTGCATTTGCTGTGAAACTCCGCTCACTACAAGTTAATGATGATTCTGTGAAAAATCTGGAAATGATATCTTCAGAAAAATTTAAATAATTAGAGTTTAGCGAATTTAAATTACCAATAGCACAATTTGCGTAAATAGTAAATAACTCATGACCGATTTGATTACCACATTGCCCAACTTGTATAACCAATATCGACATTACATTAATAAAATAATAAGTGTGGAAAATATACTTACTAAATTTAATAATTAATTTAATAAATTATCATATAAATTTATATACCTTAATAAATTATTTATATTCGAAATAATATTGAAAAAATTATTTTAAAAAATAGCATCCAACATTCTATTATTATGTTAATTAAGTATAGTAATGGAATTTAAATTTTATAACCCAATATTACTATTGAATTAACTAGTATAGCATAAATAATATTAAAGTGAATAAACTTAGATTACATTATAATTAAATATAAATTAAATATAATACTCAAATTTTAAACTCATATGAATTTAGGCAATTGCTATTGATTACGGAAAATTTACATGTTTATCAAAATTCGTGACTTGTTTACAACTTACAACCAATCAAAATTATTAATATTTGAATTAAATTTGAATATGCAAATTTTTAACAAAGATATAATAAACCAATGATAATATTGTTAAACAAATAGAGTATATAACCCAAAATATCATAATTTTTTTTTTATTAGACTGTAAAGAGTGTACTAAGGCATATTCAATAATGTACCTTTTGTTAAAAATAGATAAGTTTAAGACAACAAAAGATGTAAAATAAAAAGTATATTATTATCTTTGGTTGGAGAAGCACATTAGTAACGGAAATGTATTCAATATGGAGGCATTTTTATATCAAAGCAGATATTAGAAATCTGATATGAATATGAAAATTAATATGAAAATTAATATGAAAATTAATATGAAAATTAATATGAAAATTAATATGAAAATTAATATGAAAATTAATATGAAAATTAATATGAAAATTAATATGAAAATTAATATGAAAATTAATATGAAAATTAATATGAAAATTAATATGAAAATTAATATGAAAATTAATATGAAAATTAATATGAAAATTAATATGAAAATTAATATGAAAATTAATATGAAAATTAATATGAAAATTAATATGAAAATTAATATGAAAATTAATATGAAAATTAATATGAAAATTAATATGAAAATTAATATGAAAATTAATATGAAAATTAATATGAAAATTAATATGAAAATTAATATGAAAATTAATATGAAAATTAATATGAAAATTAATATGAAAATTAATATGAAAATTAATATGAAAATTAATATGAAAATTAATATGAAAATTAATATGAAAATTAATATGAAAATTAATATGAAAATTAATATGAAAATTAATATGAAAATTAATATGAAAATTAATATGAAAATTAATATGAAAATTAATATGAAAATTAATATGAAAATTAATATGAAAATTAATATGAAAATTAATATGAAAATTAATATGAAAATTAATATGAAAATTAATATGAAAATTAATATGAAAATTAATATGAAAATTAATATGAAAATTAATATGAAAATTAATATGAAAATTAATATGAAAATTAATATGAAAATTAATATGAAAATTAATATGAAAATTAATATGAAAATTAATATGAAAATTAATATGAAAATTAATATGAAAATTAATATGAAAATTAATATGAAAATTAATATGAAAATTAATATGAAAATTAATATGAAAATTAATATGAAAATTAATATGAAAATTAATATGAAAATTAATATGAAAATTAATATGAAAATTAATATGAAAATTAATATGAAAATTAATATGAAAATTAATATGAAAATTAATATGAAAATTAATATGAAAATTAATATGAAAATTAATATGAAAATTAATATGAAAATTAATATGAAAATTAATATGAAAATTAATATGAAAATTAATATGAAAATTAATATGAAAATTAATATGAAAATTAATATGAAAATTAATATGAAAATTAATATGAAAATTAATATGAAAATTAATATGAAAATTAATATGAAAATTAATATGAAAATTAATATGAAAATTAATATGAAAATTAATATGAAAATTAATATGAAAATTAATATGAAAATTAATATGAAAATTAATATGAAAATTAATATGAAAATTAATATGAAAATTAATATGAAAATTAATATGAAAATTAATATGAAAATTAATATGAAAATTAATATGAAAATTAATATGAAAATTAATATGAAAATTAATATGAAAATTAATATGAAAATTAATATGAAAATTAATATGAAAATTAATATGAAAATTAATATGAAAATTAATATGAAAATTAATATGAAAATTAATATGAAAATTAATATGAAAATTAATATGAAAATTAATATGAAAATTAATATGAAAATTAATATGAAAATTAATATGAAAATTAATATGAAAATTAATATGAAAATTAATATGAAAATTAATATGAAAATTAATATGAAAATTAATATGAAAATTAATATGAAAATTAATATGAAAATTAATATGAAAATTAATATGAAAATTAATATGAAAATTAATATGAAAATTAATATGAAAATTAATATGAAAATTAATATGAAAATTAATATGAAAATTAATATGAAAATTAATATGAAAATTAATATGAAAATTAATATGAAAATTAATATGAAAATTAATATGAAAATTAATATGAAAATTAATATGAAAATTAATATGAAAATTAATATGAAAATTAATATGAAAATTAATATGAAAATTAATATGAAAATTAATATGAAAATTAATATGAAAATTAATATGAAAATTAATATGAAAATTAATATGAAAATTAATATGAAAATTAATATGAAAATTAATATGAAAATTAATATGAAAATTAATATGAAAATTAATATGAAAATTAATATGAAAATTAATATGAAAATTAATATGAAAATTAATATGAAAATTAATATGAAAATTAATATGAAAATTAATATGAAAATTAATATGAAAATTAATATGAAAATTAATATGAAAATTAATATGAAAATTAATATGAAAATTAATATGAAAATTAATATGAAAATTAATATGAAAATTAATATGAAAATTAATATGAAAATTAATATGAAAATTAATATGAAAATTAATATGAAAATTAATATGAAAATTAATATGAAAATTAATATGAAAATTAATATGAAAATTAATATGAAAATTAATATGAAAATTAATATGAAAATTAATATGAAAATTAATATGAAAATTAATATGAAAATTAATATGAAAATTAATATGAAAATTAATATGAAAATTAATATGAAAATTAATATGAAAATTAATATGAAAATTAATATGAAAATTAATATGAAAATTAATATGAAAATTAATATGAAAATTAATATGAAAATTAATATGAAAATTAATATGAAAATTAATATGAAAATTAATATGAAAATTAATATGAAAATTAATATGAAAATTAATATGAAAATTAATATGAAAATTAATATGAAAATTAATATGAAAATTAATATGAAAATTAATATGAAAATTAATATGAAAATTAATATGAAAATTAATATGAAAATTAATATGAAAATTAATATGAAAATTAATATGAAAATTAATATGAAAATTAATATGAAAATTAATATGAAAATTAATATGAAAATTAATATGAAAATTAATATGAAAATTAATATGAAAATTAATATGAAAATTAATATGAAAATTAATATGAAAATTAATATGAAAATTAATATGAAAATTAATATGAAAATTAATATGAAAATTAATATGAAAATTAATATGAAAATTAATATGAAAATTAATATGAAAATTAATATGAAAATTAATATGAAAATTAATATGAAAATTAATATGAAAATTAATATGAAAATTAATATGAAAATTAATATGAAAATTAATATGAAAATTAATATGAAAATTAATATGAAAATTAATATGAAAATTAATATGAAAATTAATATGAAAATTAATATGAAAATTAATATGAAAATTAATATGAAAATTAATATGAAAATTAATATGAAAATTAATATGAAAATTAATATGAAAATTAATATGAAAATTAATATGAAAATTAATATGAAAATTAATATGAAAATTAATATGAAAATTAATATGAAAATTAATATGAAAATTAATATGAAAATTAATATGAAAATTAATATGAAAATTAATATGAAAATTAATATGAAAATTAATATGAAAATTAATATGAAAATTAATATGAAAATTAATATGAAAATTAATATGAAAATTAATATGAAAATTAATATGAAAATTAATATGAAAATTAATATGAAAATTAATATGAAAATTAATATGAAAATTAATATGAAAATTAATATGAAAATTAATATGAAAATTAATATGAAAATTAATATGAAAATTAATATGAAAATTAATATGAAAATTAATATGAAAATTAATATGAAAATTAATATGAAAATTAATATGAAAATTAATATGAAAATTAATATGAAAATTAATATGAAAATTAATATGAAAATTAATATGAAAATTAATATGAAAATTAATATGAAAATTAATATGAAAATTAATATGAAAATTAATATGAAAATTAATATGAAAATTAATATGAAAATTAATATGAAAATTAATATGAAAATTAATATGAAAATTAATATGAAAATTAATATGAAAATTAATATGAAAATTAATATGAAAATTAATATGAAAATTAATATGAAAATTAATATGAAAATTAATATGAAAATTAATATGAAAATTAATATGAAAATTAATATGAAAATTAATATGAAAATTAATATGAAAATTAATATGAAAATTAATATGAAAATTAATATGAAAATTAATATGAAAATTAATATGAAAATTAATATGAAAATTAATATGAAAATTAATATGAAAATTAATATGAAAATTAATATGAAAATTAATATGAAAATTAATATGAAAATTAATATGAAAATTAATATGAAAATTAATATGAAAATTAATATGAAAATTAATATGAAAATTAATATGAAAATTAATATGAAAATTAATATGAAAATTAATATGAAAATTAATATGAAAATTAATATGAAAATTAATATGAAAATTAATATGAAAATTAATATGAAAATTAATATGAAAATTAATATGAAAATTAATATGAAAATTAATATGAAAATTAATATGAAAATTAATATGAAAATTAATATGAAAATTAATATGAAAATTAATATGAAAATTAATATGAAAATTAATATGAAAATTAATATGAAAATTAATATGAAAATTAATATGAAAATTAATATGAAAATTAATATGAAAATTAATATGAAAATTAATATGAAAATTAATATGAAAATTAATATGAAAATTAATATGAAAATTAATATGAAAATTAATATGAAAATTAATATGAAAATTAATATGAAAATTAATATGAAAATTAATATGAAAATTAATATGAAAATTAATATGAAAATTAATATGAAAATTAATATGAAAATTAATATGAAAATTAATATGAAAATTAATATGAAAATTAATATGAAAATTAATATGAAAATTAATATGAAAATTAATATGAAAATTAATATGAAAATTAATATGAAAATTAATATGAAAATTAATATATTAATATAATATTTTTGAATTATCGGACTTAGGTGCATTACTTACTTAACCATTCTGATAGCATGCTCTATTACTAAATCATCTTGATTCGATATATGAAAAGTTTGTTCTTATGGGAGCCGTATACGTTTAGTGAGGTTATCATTTTTATAAATTTCACCAAATTTACGATACATATATAATTTGTTACGTGTATCTAGTTTATCAAAAGTACGAGCATATATGATAACTCACCCTTTATGAGCAGTATTTATGTCTATATGCAATATCATAACTCCTAATTATGGTACCCTGATTAATAATTGAATTGCTAAAGGAATCTCCATTTGTGACGGAAAGCTATTCTCTAGAACTTCAATTATTGACACATTAATTTGGAATTTCTCCGGTAGTCGTCGATTTCAATCTTATAATAATCAATAGTAATTCAATCTCAGTAAGAGTTTCGGGTATGGCAATTTGTTATAATTATCTTTACAAATTATTTGTATAATCTAACTCCTTAGACTATTACTGTTGAGCTAACTAAGAAAGAACACATAATTACGAATACAATAACATAAAGATAGACCATACAAATAATTATTACTATATATGGTGAACATTTAATTCAATCATAATAATTATAATAAATTTAACTATATTATTTATACTATTTTCTTTATTATAGTCATTTAATCAACATATATATATATATATATATATATATATATATATATATATATATATATATATATATATAAATGTCCTATAAATAATGATCATAGTACTTGTAATTAATATTATTAACAGAATAATTTGATAATCAAGTTAACTAATTATAACTGATTATAATAGTAAAATTATGTTAAAATTTGAGATAATAGAATACAAGATATATATATATATATATATATTAATCATCAACTAGTACTGGTAATATGTCTATTCACTCTTGTATATGATGGCTTAGTATATGTAGGTTGAACAACTTCATATAATATATTAAAAATCACCCCTAAGCAGTGCATCGATTATTATTTAACGTAAGCATATCGTATAGCGCATAGGTAATTATATGTATATGTAGCAATATTAATTATATTTAAAAATATATATTTCGTAAATAATTACGTATACATGTGAAAAAAAAGTATATTATAATCATTGATTATAATATAATAGATATATAATTATATTATTAGAGATTATTAATAGAGAGTATTATTATTAGTATTTTATTGTATATGTAAATAAATTTATAAATAAACATATATGTACTCGTTCTGTATTTTCTATCTTTCTAGGCATTCATTGATAAATATGAAAACCAATGTACTAACTTTGGAATAATTTATATCCGCGGCATTAAAATTGAGAATGATATTCACATGTTGATGTATCCTTAGTATTATTAGTATAACGGATTATACGCGTTTAATGCACTCTAACTGGAATGACACTTTTAGTGATGTATTTTCAGTGCATATTTCTATACAATTTTATGAATCATGTGAACATATAAGCATATGCAATTACCTGGCATTCATACAACATTATTGACATATTTTTACTGTTTTGATTTTAATCATTTTTTATTTCTCACGTATGTTTTTATTTCTCACGTATAAGTAATATATTTTGAACCATTTTTCTTAGTATTAGCTATGCTTTCTAAGTACATTCAATAAACTATTACTTATATATATATTTATATAAATATATATATAAATATATATATACATATATATATATATATATATATATATATATATAAACTATACTCTTTATATATATATATATATATATATATATATATATATAAACTATACTCTCTATATATAGATAATTGAGGATATGTAACTAAATCGAACATTAGGCATAGGAAATGTAATATAGTCTGGGTAACTCACATGGGAATGGGAACCACGATACGTCATTTCTAAATAATTTGTAATATATATTATATCTGGTAATGAAGGTGAATTCAAAAATATACGTATTTATTTATTATTCTCCTAACATCAGGTGGTAAATAAAATGCATTCATTCATATATATACACACATATATATATATATATATATATATATATATATATATATATATATTATAATACTACTTTAATGAATTATTACAGAAATTAAATACCAATACATATTTGATAATTGTTTGAATATATAAAATATATATTTATATAATTTACATTAGCATCGATAATTCATTATTATGAAATCCGCTATAATATATTATTTATTAGTTAAATTTAAAATCAACGAATATTAGTATATCTATAATTCTTTGTTATTTAAATTCCAGCTAAATCTATGATAAATTCAAAAATGTAAATAAATAAATCAAAGTCACAATAAATGAATATTTTATGATTATTTGAAAATTTAAATATGCTCCACCACTCTTTATTATATTTAATTAAACAAGTATATCTGTAAAATTATAATAGATTAGTATCATACATGTACTCAAAAACACTATAATGTTATATTATATATAAGTATACCGATATATAATAAGCAGCATATTTTGATTATAATCTATTTAATAAGTAAATAACATCATTAACAATATGTAATATTTATATATTTAATTTGATAATAACAAATCTTTAATGATTACCCATTGAAATAGAACTTTTAATGTAAATATTGACAGTCACCGAACGCAATCAAGCGCACGCATTTATTACCGATGCTACGATTAGCTTGTAACTTTCATTATGGGGTTGCATTTAGACAGTATCAGTACAAGAATAAAACTACAAATTAGATATAAAAATGAATTACAATATCTCCTATCACAAAATACATGATTTGATAGATTCATGTGTAGATCTCAATTATTATACTTATTTAATTATAATTGTAACTGTGCTTATTCTTATTTCATATGAATATTCTTTTGTTAGTAAACGAAATGTAGCTCAATCAAAAACACTAAAAGGACCAATTGGTTTACCCATCTTTGGCAATTTATTTCAAATCTCTAGTGAATCGACTCATTTGCAATTAACAGAATTCAGTCATCGACATGGAAATATTTATAAACTTAAGGTAAATATAATAAGCAGATTTATGATAAATTAAATTATATATTATTAATCATTTTTCTAAAATCTATTATATATTTATGTATTTATTTCATATAAGACTTGAATTTGTTTTTCACTAATTATACGATCATAAGACACCTTTATATAACTAAATATCTCAATCTCCCTCCCCCTCCTTCTCTCTCTCTCTCTCTCTCTCTCTCTCTCTCTCTCTCTCTCTCTCTCTCTCTCTCTCTCTCCCCCTCCCTCTCTCCCCCTCATTCCCTCTTCTCTCTCTCTCTCTCTCTCTCTCTCTCTCTCTCTCTCTCTCTCTCTCTCTCTCTCTCTCTCTCTCTCTCTCTCTCTCTCACCTCTCTCTCTCTCTCTCACCTCTCTCCCTCTCTACATCATTATAAACATTTATATTGATAAATTAATGTTTAAATACATTGTGGATTTAGCAATATATAAATATTTTATTAATTCAATATTATAATATAATTCACATATGCATGTATTACAAGTGGTGAGAAACTATATCCAATTATCCTACAAACGCCTCACTACAAACACAACACTACAAACCCCTCACTACAAACACAACACTACAAACCCCTCACTACAAACACAACACTACAAACGCCTCACTACAAACACAACACTACAAACCCCTCACTACAAACACAACACTACAAACCCCTCACTACAAACACAACACTACAAACGCCTCACTACAAATGCCATTGACCGCAGCTAGGTAACTGCAATGCCGTGGTGGTCAACGGAGTTGAAGCGGTACACCAGGCACTCTATACGCAAGCTGAAGATTTCTGTTGTCGGCCGGCATTCGAAGCATTTGCGTCGTACTCCGACGGATATAGTCTTTCGTTTCAGAAGTACGGCTCAACGTTCAAACAACACCGCGCTGCAGCCGTGTCCGCTTTACGCGGGGTCTTGAAGCCCGGCGTCGACGGAACGGAATCCGTCGCCGCCGCCGCCGTCCGCATCTCCAGCCGACGCCTGATCGCGGGCCTGCGAAGACTCGTCGCCGTCGCCGACGTCGTCGACGTCGACGGCCGAGGCGTCGATATCGAGATCCGACTTCAGGACGCCATCGCTCGCACCCTGTACCGAGTCTGCTTCGGCGGCGATATGGACGCCGAGTACGAGCGTTTCGCGGCCTCCCCGAACCCGAGCACTCAGTTGTTCGCCGTCGGCCGGCAGCCGGAGCTGTTGCCCGCCGTCCTGCGACCGTTCTGGCAGGCGACGCGTAAACGAGCCTCGGACTCTCGCATGCGCCAACTGTGCGACATGAACGAACGCAAGGTACGAGAGTACCGCGAGTCCGCCGATGGCTCGCCTTGCATTCTCGGCTTCATGCTCGAAGCCGCTAGCAGTTTACCCGACGGCGCCGAACGAGGTTTTCACCTCCCTCTTTACGGCGCGGTTCATTTGATCCGATTGGCTCGAGAAGGCGATTCGTTTAATTTGAATCGTAGATTTGATTCGATTCGAACTATTTTCGACTAATTTGAAATTTTCTTAAAATTCTTTCGTAATTCTCGGATAAACTTATGAACGCGAATATGTCCTAGTTAATGAACACAATCTCGACTGTACAGCTACATCACCAAATTCCCTAATCATTCACTACAACTACGACTACTGATATAAACAAAATCTCTACCATATAAACCACATACTATAAATCTCACCTTATCGCATGTCTTAGGGTTAACAGCCCGTCATTACTCTATTCACTACTCTACTCAAAACTGCTACTACCTGGTACTGGTGGTACTCTATCCATACTCTACTTTAGCCACTACTCATCCATATATTGTTTTATCTATAATATAAGATTAATGACTAGTTTTTATTATTTTTTATATTTAATTTATTATTATATTATCCATTATTAATATAAAATAATTATTATAATATAAATTAAAATATATTGAATAATATATTTGATTACTACCAATTTAAAAATTCTATCATAAACTATAACATGAATTGTAGCATAATTGGAAATTTGCGATACAATGAGCATCCTTCTCCCTGATCACACTCTTGACCATTCCCTCCTAGGAGACCAACTGACCACCAAACATTTATTATCGACTACCGTGGAGATGATTAGTGCCGGTACGGACACATCTTCGACGACGTTATCGTGGCTCCTGGCCTACATGGCTCGGTACCGCGTAGCCCAAGACGACCTGCAGAGGGAGTTGGACGCCGACCCCGCGACCCCCCTCCTCGACGCCACCGTTCTAGAGGTCACGCGGCTCTCCACGATTGTACCGTTTGCGCTGCCGCACAGATGCCGTCGACGCTGCCAACTACTGGGCTACGCGATCGCGGAGGGCACCTTGGTGCTGGCGAATCTGTGGTCGGTGGGCCGCGACCGCCACTTCTGGGGCGACGACGTCGACGATTTCCGTCCGCGACGCTTCCTCGACGAATCGACGCCAGCTTACCCCAAGGTTTGCGTGCGGTGGCCATAGGGGGTACGTTAATGGGGGGTACTGTGTTAATGGGGGGTACGTTAATGGGGGGTACTGTGTTAATGGGGGGTACGTTAATGGGGGGTACGTTAATGGGGGGTACGTTAATGGGGGGTACGTTAATGGGGGGTACGTTATTGGGGGGTACGTTAATGGGGGGTACGTTATTGGGGGGTACGTTAATGGGGGGTACGTTAATGGGGGGTACGTTAATGGGTGGTACTGTGTTAATGGGGGGTACGTTAATGGGGGGTACTGTGTTAATGGGGGGTACGTTAATGGGGGGTACGTTAATGGGGCGGATAGGCGGTTCATTACGAAAGTGAATCATAAATAGTTTGTGTCGGCGGTCGTGTAATTGACTTTACGGAGAAATTTATTTAAGAACTATTACGGAAGAGACATTTATTACTGCGAAATGCAGATCGGCTTTACTAACACATCCTCGATACTTTCATTCTTACTACGAGACCGGTTTATACATTATATATATCCCTCGCAAGGAGTTACCCTTTAATCCGAGAGAAGAGCACATCTTTCTCACCCAAAAACCAACTACTTCCTGTAAATCCGTTGAGTTATTTATGAGATTGATAAGATTCATTGGTAATTTCGAATATTGGAATCAAAAAATTGCAAATCGATTTATTTTTCGAAAGGTCATTAAATACTTTACGACTCATTAAAGAATGTGTGCTAATGATGTTTTGGTCATTTAACACCTGTGACTTTTTATCTAGTGAACACTTCGTAAATAACTATTTAATTATTAGTATATATATTAATAGTAGGTAATAATATCTAATTGTGTATAGCTTACTATATTGTACTGATTTTTTTTTTACTCTAATATAACTATAGTATTTATAATGCCATGCTAATAATAAATCAAAATTATTAAACTAGCTCGAGCTTATTTAAATATATAAATTTCTAAATTAACATATTTACAAGTTCATTTTAATTGTTTAATTGTTAATTAATTTAATTATTCTATATAGAGTTAATTATATACTTTATTAATTATATGCTTATTTAATAGGTATTATCTCAAAAATAACAAAATAATTCTATTCATATTATGATTTACAGAATAATTTAGGTTTGTAATTTTTTTCAGAAAAATGATTAAATCACGATTATGCATTATCATTTTATTTCTTCTAACCACTAATCATATGTATCATTGTTTAAGAATCCAGAAAATTAATTTTTAGAGTTATTAAAGATTTTTTTCATTATTAATTATATAAATAATTAATTAATTTAAGTAATTTCTTATATTTACTTCTACTTATAATAATGAATTTTATAAATTATTTTTTAATTATAAACATATATTTATAATAAATTCAAATCAAATAGTGTACTTTAAATTGATATAAAATTCATTTCCATTCATGCCCTGTTAAATTTTATATCTCAGCAATTTATTTATCAAAAAATCATTTAAAAAAATGTAGTTTGTTCCTGTATTGCATGACTCAACCCTATATTCTATATACCTTAGTTATCTTATGCAGATTTATCCCAACTACAAATAATATTTGTAGATATTGGGTTTACTAAATTCCAACTTTAATACTCTTGCTTATTCCATATTTGTTCAACAGATCAATAGATTATTGAGCGCGAGGCTGATGCTGTTTGGTGCTGGTAGGAGGCGATGTATAGGTGAAAGTCTTGGCAAGTTGCAAGTAAATACCATCTTCCGTGATATCGTACATGAATTCCAAATATTAGGTGCAGGTGAAATTGACTTGACGCCCAAATTTGGTGATATTCTGAAGCCAAAACCATTTAGGATCCACCTTCTGCAACGCTGAAGGCAATCTGCAGCGGTTGGTCGGAAGGACTGAAGATTAATGTAAGATTATGTGTCTTGTGAGAAGAGAATTATGTGTGCCATATTTTCTATTTCGCCTATTCTCTATTTCGCCTATTCTCTATTTCGTCCAGTCCTAGTTTAGATATATTTATATATTATTATAGCATATATACCCGGTATTTTTTTAGTGTGACATTAGTTATATGCAATCTGTTTTTGAATTTTTTATTTATTTTTATTTATTTGTTTTTGTGTCAGTATTTTGTTCCTTGACTTATATGTAATAAATAGTCAATACATAGTTGATACTTTCGAAATATAATAATTATTATAGTTATGTACAAGAAGTTGTGAAATTTATGAAATTTCATTAAATGGTTTGATACATTTCTAATGTTTAAAATTGTACTTTATTCCTCGGAATATTTCGCAACTGTAATAGCTGTATAACATAAATATATATAACAATTCATTATATCTTGCAATTATTTCAGGTGAGGATCTTGTATAACAATGTTTTAAAATTATAAATAACCATATTTTCTAAAATTGTGATGTGCAGATTTAATTTTATAATCCATCGAGATATTCATGAGATCTTTATTTTAAAATGATGCATATTAATAATGTGTAAAATAACATTTCATTTGTGAATAAATTGCTACAACTAATATTACACATCATTTACTACTTTTTGAAAAAATAAGCTTAAACTTTTGAAAATTTATTTTCACATAGTGTTTAGATATAATTTATAATGTAAAAAATGTATAGTTTAAATTTAAACTATAAAACATGTTATATACATATATATAATATGAATATAATGAAACTATATAATTGAATCTATTTATCTGTTAGCGATTTTCTAATTTTTAGGCATAATTTCCTGTCATTGGTTTACAGTTGCATTAAGTGTTAGTTTATTAACAGTGAGATAGTTATACACATTCTTATTGAATTTTATTTTGTAATATCAATAGGAAAGTCAATGTAGAATTGAGATTGTAAGAATGAAGGAGTCATTTTGTTTATCTATTATTAATGTTTCTTTGGGTGATTATATATAAAGAAAATATTAAATATCACAAGTCATACAGGATTTCTTAAATTCAGCAAACATGATATTATGAAAATAAACAGTCAGTAATTAGGAGTTTAAATTGTTTAATAGACAATTGGTGTTAGGAAATTTGGATACTATAGTTGTCTAATTTCACTATAACTATTAGATAAGGCTTTATTAGTAGTTCATCCAAATAGTTTACTAGTATAGTGTATGTAAATTGTTTTAAGATTAGTATAGAGTTTTTACAACAATTTTAATTTTTAAAAAAATTGGATACGGTAGAACTGAATTTAATTTTAAGATTTTTTATTTGAGACGGTTAGTTAATAATAGTCTCATATGTCGAAAATATAAAAGTGAAATGACGCTGAACATTTTAAAAATTGAAACATTGTTTATTTACATACAATTCCGCCAAATTTAAATATATCGGAATTCATATTATTGACTATTTATATTCATAAATAATAATTCTTTCTATTTATTAAAAAATAATATAAATTCAATGTAAAATCATAATATTATTATATATTAAAAATCATAGTTATATTATGTAATTTTTTTTAATGTAAGGCTTATAATTTTAATAATTAATAAATATTGACTATTTAATTCCTTATGTTATTATATTGAAATTGTAAATAAACAAATTTAAAATACAATGTATATTTTAAAATTAAACATTTTAATTACAATATTTATTTATAATATGCATGATGAACATTTTCGAAATCCAAATAAATATGTTTACTGGTACCTGTGTTTTTTTTAATAGCTATATAAATAAAATATAAAGCTATTTGTGTTTTTATTCATTATAATAGATAAATAAATTATCTACCAATATGTGTTTATGATTTAATATTCGGATAAGTAATAATAGAGTTATAAGCATTTTAAAATGAATATTTCAACATCACCGTTGGGAGAATGCGAGCGTCGACCGTTGAGAAGTAAAGTGTCAAACCAGTTTATAAACATTCTTTATTCTCCTTTATTAACGTTTATAATAAAACTTGAACTAACTAATTAACACTCATTTTCCGTGTTAGTAAAGGAGTATATAAATATAGTAATTTCGTTATTAAGTAATTTATCGTCAAATCTTTATTATATATTTATCTAAATCCGATTATAGAAGTAATGATATAAATTTGATATGCCTTGTATTATTCCCTCTATATTATATTTATCCTATTTAAGTTTTTGGTTATTATATTGATGTCAAATTTAACATTATAATGATCGAGAAGTTATGATGATACGTTATAAGATAATTATATTTTAATTGTATAAATAATATCATATACTATGTCAAAAATGTTGTTGTAAATCAATTATTTTAAATAAATAATTTAATTCGGAATACATTTTTTGTTTTAATGGAATATTAAAATCAACTAAATTATAAATTGTATTCTCAGTTATCATATTTAGTATACTATCTTTAACTACAATTATAATAGATACTTTATTTTCGTTAATAAATGTTTAACTATATTTATGTATTAGCAGTTATAGAGTGAATGATGTAAAGTATCTTTACAGATTCATTTGTTGATATGTTATTTACTAAGTTATGACTAATGCTAATTACACTGTGCTTATTGATATTATTCTATCATGATAATCTTTGACATTGAATAAAATTAAATATATGGCATTGGCTAGATAGGCTGTGAAAGTGGTTTGATATCGAACTCAAAATAAATGTATTTATAAAAACGTGGATATTGTCAAAATTACGAAATATTTGAATAATTGTATTCATTTAAATAAAAAATTAAAGATAGTAGAACTCCGTGATATCGTTAAATAATAGATGAATTGTAATAACAACCGATACATTTTGATTAGTAAAGTTTAAAAATAAAATAAAACTATATAATATTTAATTTCGAATACATCAAGCAATCATATAAGTGATTCAATTTATAATTCTGTAAACCATCGACAAATGACAACATATATAGACTTTGTTGCATATAACTATAGCATATTATATCTTACTTTATTGGCTGATGTTTTAAGTTATGTAAATACAATAAATAACAGTATATATTATATTTAAAATTTAATAAAAATAATCCAAAGGATAATAATACAATACATAAAACCATATTTATCTATTTTGATAAATACCTAACTTGGGATATGTTTATTTTAGACGAACTTCTCTAATTTTATTTGTAGACAGTTTTCCTAACTTTGACCTCTGTACTTCTCGTTATTTTACTATAAAAGAAAAGTAAATTCGATATTAAATTCATTCACTATAATAAATGAAATAATTTATAATAGTATTATACTTAAAATATTGCCACCTAAATCGAAATATAGGCTAGTATAATATTATTATGTACGAATATATAACTATACATTTAAATATATATAACCAATCGTAGTTTATTTATATACTTATTTAAAAGTTTTATTATTTAAATAATATCTTCACAGGTATGAATTCTACAGCTGTAACTTGTATTCTACTTGCAACTCTTCTGATAATCTGCAATATCGGTGAGACGGAGGCTAGGGGATGTTTCTACGTCAGATATAGGAGATGTAATGGTAACTTTTGTTATTACGTAAGAGTAAGGAAATGTTTTCGTCGTAAAAGGAGAGATCTCACGGCTATTACAGATAAAGTTAGTCATTTTAATTATAGGATCATTTAAGTATTTTTTTAATGTTTTTATTTATAAAATAAATCTTTTTACGAATTGTATTTATAACCCATATATATTACACTATATTGTATTGAATATATATATATATATTAAAATATTCATTAAATATAAATTACTCTATAAATTAATTTGTTAACACATTATATAATTAATATAATACCACACACTATTACAATATCTACTAGGCTATGAATTCTAACTGCTTATATAATACAACATATATAACTAATACAAACTAGAGTTGAATTAACTAAGAATTACTATCTATACCGAAAATGATTACATATACCGAAAATGATTTATGGAAAATCAATGATCTCGAAGTATTAATCTGTTTATTTTCTTTGTATCGTTTATTATTTAATTCCTTTGTCAACATCCAATACTATTTTCTAATTAATACTTCAATATGAATATACAACACTGCCTACCAAATCTTAGCTTTATAACAAATAATCTATATTATTATCGTAATAGAAATAAAAGATGCATTTATTCAATTATAAGGAGAGCTATAATAGTAAAAAGGTTGCTGAACAAATCATACAGAAAAAGACGAGTTTTGTGGGCTCACAAATATTTAATGCAGCGTAACTGTCCCCCTGCTGGCTCCTATAATTTAATGAAAGAGTTACTAGGTGAAAATATAGAAAAATTTAAGAATTTTGTTAGAATGGGTCCAGAAGAATTCAATGAACTGGTATGTGGAATATCTCCTATGATAGAACGCAAACATACAACATTCAGACGAGCTATATCGGTTAAAGAACGTTTAGCTGTAACACTGAGATATCTTGCAACAGGTAATTTAAGTGAACTATATATTTTTATGTTTGATATTTAGTAATTATTACTAATAAATTAAATATTTAATATATGAAATTACACAATTCAATTTATTTATATGCATGCACATTATATATATATAATATTTTAATGTTTATATTATTACTATTGTAATATTTATATATTTGTAATTTATTATATATATTCATTAAAAAAAATTACACATTTAAATTATAGGTGAATCATTCGTCAGTCTTAGCTACGCATTCAGAATGTCAACACCGAGTGTATCATTCATAATACCAGAAACTTGTAAGGCACTATGTATTTATCTAAAAGATCAAATACATGTAAGTAATAAACATAATTAATTCAAATTTATAATGCATATTAAGTATTGCTTAAAGAATTATAATATAATTTATTTATAAAATACAGTATACATATATATTTATATATCTACATCCATATTATTAAAACATATACTATGTATTTTTAAGTATCTCATAATATATAGATAATTTTAATTCAAAATAATGAATATATATATTATAAATAGACTCCTTCAACTATTGCTGACTGGAAAAAGATATCATTAGAATTTTATAATCATTGGCAATTCCCAAACTGTCTGGGAGCTATCGACGGTAAACATATCGCCATTGAATCGGTTCCAGATTCAGGATCTTTTTATTTTAATTATAAAGTATATAATAGTATTGTATTAATGGCAATTGTCGATGCAAACTATAAATTTATTTACGTAGATATCGGTGTGAATGGACGTATAAGCGATGGGGGAGTATTCGATGCATGTAGTTTTAGCAAAGAACTATCTTCAAATTTAAATGCTAGGCATATACCAAATGATGAAAAATTACCAAATTCGGATATAACCTGCCCTTACGTACTTGTTGCGGATGAAGCATTTCCATTAACTAACCATATTATGAAGCCTTATCCTATGCGAAGCTTGACTAAAGAAAGGCAGATTTTCAACTATAGGTTAAGTCGGGCCCGAAGAATTGTTGAAAATGCTTTTGGAATTTTATCTTCAAGATTTCAAGTAATGAGATCCCCTATAAGACTGCATCCAGATAAAGTTGATAAAATTATTTTAACTACTTGCTTATTGCATAATTTTTTAAGGAAGGATAGATCAATAATACAACATGACATTACTTATCCAACTATAGATTTACATAATTTAGAGATTAATAAAAGCGCAAATTCATCTACACTCATATCAAGAAATATTAGAGATCAATTTTGTAAATATGTAAATAATGAGGGTGCTGTGAGATGGCAAAATGAAATGTAATATGTAGTATCATTTTAAGTATAAAATTATGTAAATTTATAGCTGGATAAGTAATGTCATGTTGTATTATCTATTCTTTCTTAAAAAATTATGCTATAAGCAAGTAATTAAAATAATTTTATCAGCTTTATCTGGATGCAGTTTTATAGGAGATCTCATTGCTTCATAATATGGTTAGTTAATGGAAATGATTCGTACGCAACTAGTACGGAAGGGCAGTTTATATCTGGTAATTTTTCATCATTTGTAATATGTTTTATGATTATCTAAATTTATATTTTCATTTTTTTTATCTCATCAAATATATTCGTCTTATATATTATTTTACATTATTTCATTTGTAAATAAATTGGTATTTATTTGTAATTATTATTTATTTATTAATATTCATTAAGTTCTAATTCATCAAATATTAATTGCTCAATTCTATGGCATAATCTTCTTCTTTTTTTTTCTGGCAACTTCTCTATTCTTTTTGCCATGGTGTAACCCCATGCCTCCATTTCATTAGGCTTTTATTCAGATTTTCGTAGATAATTTAATGCATCATTTAATTCTATGTCTTTAGATTTTTCCTTTGTAGAATGAAAACGCTTCCTATAGATAACTTTAAAATTAGATAATAATATTATATTAAAGTAACTAACATAAACATGTTATACTATATTATGTATGTGTTTAAAAAATATTTAGTAAAATAAATAAAGAAAATAAACAACCTTTTAATTGGTTGAGGTGTAACTAGACAGTGATCTATATCTGCAATATTTTCTCCTCGGATAACCGTATGAGATGAAGGAGTTTCATTTATAGAAATATTAGATTGAGAGCAGTACGAATCATGATCCAAAGAAATTTCAGCAGATTCAACATATACATCATCTTCAATAATGGTATCAGACAATAAAGGAGATATTGTTCCCTCGGTATCTGTAAATTGTAATTCATTCTTTATGGCATTGAAAATAGTTATTTTATATATCGTAAGTATTATTTAACAATATATAACTAAACAATTACTTTAATAATAAATAATATTTATATTATTAAATTGTTAAATAATTCTAATTAAAAATATTTTATAATATTTGTAAAACTATTAGAAATAGACGATCGTATTTCAAAACTTGGATCCAAAAATTTGAGACTTTTATAAAACGTCCAGGCTGGTTCGGGAACTATATTAGCTGCACTTCCACTAGCTCCAGATTTATTTTTAAACTCTTTTTTTAATCTTTTATAATATGTTCGGCACGAACACCAACGCATCATAATTTCTTTTACTATTATATATAATATCAATTTTATATTTTAATGAATTAACTTTTAATCAAAGTATAATATTAATTATATAAAATATTTATAATATTAATTTTATATATATTATCATATCAACTATTTTATAATATTATTATTTAAAAACTTACCACTGCATTCCAAGTCACTAGCCAGTTGCACCATTATAGTATTCTTTTTAATTTTATTATGGTAATCATCATTTTTCGGATCCCATAATAATCTATTTGATTCATATGTCGCTATAATGCGATATGTGGTCTTGTCAGATTCCATTTCAATTATGAATGTTATTTGGAAATAATACTGCTAATACTGACCAGTGAATACTATTACACTACTTGTGGCATATTGTTATATAATAGCTATAACTAATCTATAGATTTTATCAATTGATATATATCACATGACCTATACTAAAATGGCATATGCCACTTTCTAGATTCATATAACTACTGCAGTTTCACAATGCTTATACTAGTTCACTACTGCATCTATATCATTTGCAATGGTTATATATTGATATAAGTATATCAATGACAGAATATAAAATAGACTTCACTCCTGTGTTTATATTTGGGATATACCCCAGATACACTCCTAATATCAACACGTTTAGCATATACTCAATTAAATGCGCTGTCGATCATGAATATGTCCGATACGTATTGTATCCAATAATATTCCAATTTTAAATTAATATATTTCTAGCTAATTTATATTTTATAGTTGTATATTACATTGTATATATTGTACTTACAATCTATTCGCAAATTAGTCAAATATATAATTTATATTTTATTATAAGAGTTTCAATTTAATATCATATTTAATTGAATTAGTTGTTTATTAATAATTTATAATTAATATAAAACATAATACGGTATATTAAACTTTATTTAAAATAATTAATGTTGTTATATATTTACTTAAATATCACTTTATAGTAATATTATTAATTGTTGAGAAAATTAATATTGTTAATATTCAAATAGTTTTAAATGATTTAATATTCATTTACCAATAATAATGGTAATATTCTAATGAATATCTTTGATTTTGACCGAAAAAAGCAAACATGTTTGCTTTTTCGTTCGGCCGAAAGTTCGGCCGAAAAGGAGTCAAAATTCGGCCGAAATTATTTTTCGTGCGCATGTTTACATATACCGAAATCAAGTCCACCGAAAATCGTTGCGAAATCGTCGCGATTTCGCTATATGTAAACGGCCCTTAAACACTCCACCGAAAAAATTTAGAATTTCGTGACGAAATTTCGCACGAAAATCATTTCGGCCGAAATTCGTCGCGATTTCGCTATATGTAAACGGCCCTTAACAGGTAGATGCCGAGCAAAATATGCCGAGTGCTTTAAACTTCTATGATATCAACGAAGATGGAAAAGTAACTAAATTAGAATTTATTGAAGGATGCCAAGAATATTCAAACTTCGAAGAATCCTTATTTTTATTTTCTGAAATAGATACAAATAGTTAGTTTAACATTAGATAATTATTAATTTCATAGAAGTGAATAGACTGACTATTTAATTAGTTTTCTAACCTAATATAATATTATTTATTGCGTCAAAAAACAGGTAATGATGTACTGGATTGTAAAGAATTTAAACAAGGCAAATTCCCCTTCAAATTTGACGGAGAACGACCATGTTGAACGATAGGTGTGCGATAAGTCAAAGAATATGATAACTAACTATAATATGGTATATAGTTTTTATCATGTATATTATATTTATTTATATTATTGTATTATTTTTAATAAAAATTAAATAAAAAACTGCTTTGTCTATATAATTATATATATAATGAGATGTGCGTAACTGTAGAATTTGTCATAAGTTTATTTAGAATGTTCGTTACATTATTCATATATACAGAGTATCCCAATTTAAGTAATTATATCTATATACTTTTATCATTTATGAATATATCTTTAATTCTATACAATTTAAGAATAAATAAATTAGTCAATAGGTAATCATTAATTTTTAGATGTATTATTTAAATTCGTGCGTAGTTTATTTTAAATCATGTTTCTATAAATAGTTTCCATTGTAAAGTTACCGTCGATATCTTCTCTTGACAGATTATTTTCTAAATTCTAGTTTAGCTATTTCCAATCGAATCGTCTCATTATCAATATAGTGGATACCGTCTAGATGTTTAATAAGTTATCAAATATTTTCTATTATTCTACTAGTACCATAAACTAATATGGTATTTATATTGATTCTTCGGATACATCTACCAAAATACACAAACCTAGCTGTATTCCACGCAACAGCCTTGACACTTCAGTCGTGGGTTTAATAATACCTCAATTTTATTTAACCTTATAATGTTAAATAAAGTCGTGGTATACCAATATTAGGTTTAAATACAATTCATTCTGGTAAATAGAATAATGATCCACTAATAATTTAGATACCGAATAACATTATAATGAAATTTGTGTCATTTACTGACTAATCTTGAATATCGATTATATATAAATCAGCTAAATAGAAGTAATGATGTATATGTTGTATGCTTTATATGGTGTAATATTAAATTGTTTTTCTAAGTTAATTATATTATAAATTTCAAATTCCGCTATGACTATTCAAATTATTGTATTGAGACGATCTTGACAGTAAATAAAATTCACTATATTTCACATTAAATCACTTATAACCGGACGATATAAAATATATTTGAACACGTTTCGATAATATTGAAATACCAGCATTAATAAGTCATTTGATCATGTATTCCGATAACTGGATAGTGCGAAGAAAATATGATTTCGTTAAAGTTTTGAAGATTTAATTGTAAATGTAAATCTTTGTTGGTCGATAAGCATTCTATGCCAAATATAGATATAAAATTCAATATCCTATAGTTAAGACTAAGTTTAGGTTAGATTCGGAAAAGTGAGTAAATATCATTGAAGTAACTTCGTTATTGTTACATATTATATTAAATATTAATAGTTTTATCATATACGTTTTATTATATTTGTATATAAATATTTCTATAACATTTCTATTATGTTATTACATATGTGAATATAAAGAAATTTAGAACTTTTATATTTAATTTTTTATTAAAAATAATTGTGGAATACCAATAAATATTAATAAATATGCGTAGTAGTTAGCATGTACAGTGATACATCTTCTAGTGAGATATCTCCTATTTCTCCTATTGCTCAACATGTTCTTTGACCGTCAAATTTGGATGGGAATGTACCTTGTTTAAATTCGTTACATTCGAGTACGTCATTATCTGTTTTATGACAACAATATTAAATAATATTATAGTATTAATATATAAATATATAACAATATGTTAATTTTATTGGACATAATATTTTTTAAATAGTTTATTAAATATATTCCTTAAATATGTTATTACGGTATATCATATAGTATACTAGAAAAGAAAATAGAATAAATAGAATATAAATATTTACTACACATACATGAAACAATTCAAGTATTGAAATTAATTAATAATTTCATATATTATTATAAACAAACCATTTGTATCTAATTCTGAAAATAAAAATAAGCATTCTTCGAAGTTTGAATATTCTTGGCATCCTTCAATAAATTCTAATTTAGTTACTTTTCCATCTCCGTTGATATCATAGAAATTTAAAGCACTCGTCATATTTTGCTCATCATCTACATGATAGATAGTAATTTTTAATCAATCTCTTATTTTGATACGTTATATAAATATTGTATTAAGGAGTCAGAATGCATAGTCTAGTACATACCGTAATTGTGTGTTTCTTTATATTAATAATATAATGTGTATACATCATTAACATTATAATTAAAGAGTATTATATTTAATATATATATATATATATATATATATTTATATATATATATATTGAATACAATATATAGTAATACGTGTGGGTTATAAATGCAATGCATACAAATATATATTTTATAAATAATAACATTAATAAAATACTTAAATGACCCTATAATAAAAATGTCTAACTTTATCTGTAATGGCCTAGAGATCTCTCTTTTTTCGACCATAGCATTTCCCTACTCTTACGTAATAACAAAAGTTACCATTACATTTCCTAATTCTGAAATAAAAACATACCCTGGCCTACGTCTCACCGATAATACAGATTATTAGCAGAGTTACAAGTAGAATACAAGTTACAGGTGTAGACTTCATACATATATAATTATTATATTAAAATTAATTTTTTCGAAAGAAAAACTTAACTGAACATTTAAGTTATATAAAATTATTTTATGAAACCGAAATGTATAACATATAAAGTAAAACTAAGACATTAAAGTTATTTAGTACGGTGTAAGACTTACATTAATGTAGGCCATATAAATATTGTTGTTTAATAATCCTATTTATGATTTATTTAAACTAAATTAATCAAATGAGTAATTTTTATTAAAATAAGGTATTGATTTGACATTATTGTATTTAACCTAAAGTAAGTAGCAGTGGTTTGATATCGAACTCAAAATAAATGTATTTATAAAAACGTGGATATTGTCAAAATTACGAAATCTATGAATAATTGTATTCTATAAATAAAAAATCAAAGATAGTAGAACTCCGTGATATCTTTAAATAATAGATACATTGTATTAACAATATGAATTCCCATACATTTAGTTTAGTAAAGTTTAAAAATAAAATAAAACTATATAATATTTAATTTCGAATATATTAAGCAATCATATAAGTGATTCAATTTATAATTCTGTAAACCACCTACAAATGACAAAATATATAGACTTTGTTGCATATAACTATAGCATATTATATCTTACTTTTTGGCTGATGTTTTAAGTTATGTAAATACAATAAATAACAGTATATATTAAATTTAAAATTTAATATAAATAATCCAAAGGATAATTATACTATAGGACTATTTTTACGAAAATGATTACATTATATTAATAAGTATTATAGATAAATTATACTTATGTATTATATTTAGTATACTCTATTATATTAGATAATATAAGTAATCAAAGTAAATAATACTATATTACAGCGCAACATTAAAATACTACTGTTAGCTACACATAACTATTATTACCTTTATTTGTACAGTACAAAATATAAACTATATATTATATCATTAGCATAAACTTATTAATTCAAAAATTAAAATTTAATTCAATTCGAAAAAGTGGAAGTTTATAAAACAATTATATCTTTTATTTTGTTTTTTAAATTATCATATTATAGGGAAGTTCATAATACTTCAAACCATATTTATTTATTTTGATAAATACCTAACTTGGGATATGTTTATTTTAGACGAACTTCTCTAATTTTATTTGTAGACAGTTTTCCTAACTTTGACCTCTGTACTTCTCGTTATTTTACTATAAAAGAAAAGTAAATTCGATATTAAATTCATTCACTATAATAAATGAAATAATTTATAATAGTATTATACTTAAAATATTGCCACCTAAATCGAAATATAGGCTAGTATAATATTATTATGTACGTATATATAACTATATATTCAAATATATATAACACATCGTAGTTTATTTATATACTTATTTAAAAGTTTTATTATTTAAATAATATCTTCACAGGTATGAATTCTACAGCTGTAACTTGTATTCTACTTGCAACTCTTCTGATAATCTGCAATATCGGTGAGACGGAGGCTAGGGGATGTTTCTACGTCAGATATAGGAGATGTAATGGTAACTTTTGTTATTACGTAAGAGTAAGGAAATGTTTTCGTCGTAAAAGGAGAGATCTCACGGCTATTACAGATAAAGTTAGTCATTTTAATTATAGGATCATTTAAGTATTTTTTTAATGTTTTTATTTATAAAATAAATCTTTTTACGAATTGTATTTATAACCCATATATATTACACTATATTGTATTGAATATATATATATATATTAAAATATTCATTAAATATAAATTACTCTATAAATTAATTTGTTAACACATTATATAATTAATATAATACCACACACTATTACAATATCTACTAGGCTATGAATTCTGACTGCTTATATTATACAACATATATAACTAATACAAACTAGAGTTGAATTAAGAATTACTATCTAACAGGTAGATGCCGAGCAAAATATGCCGAGTGCTTTAAATTTCTATGATATCAACGGAGATGGAAAAGTAACTAAATTAGAATTTATTGAAGGATGCCAAGAATATTCAAACTTCGAAGAATCCTTATTTTTATTTTCTGAAATAGATACAAATAGTTAGTTTAACATTAGATAATTATTAATTTCATAGAAGTGAATAGACTGACTATTTAATTAGTTTTCTAACCTAAAACATTCAATTAAATAATTATATTTTAAATATGTAACTATTATATTAATTTTAATATCTAATTTTTTAACATCATTTATAAATGTCTTTTTTTAGTAGAATGTGCGTATCGTTAATATAATATTATTTATTGCGTCAAAAAACAGGTAATGATGTACTGGATTGTAAAGAATTTAAACAAGGCAAATTCCCCTTCAAATTTGACGGAGAACGATCATGTTGAACGATAGGTGTGCGATAAGTCAAAGAATATGATAACTAACTATAATATGGTATATAGTTTTTATCATGTATATTGTATTTATTTATATTACTGTATTATTTTTAATAAAAATTAAATAAAAAACTGCTTTGTCTATATAATTATATATATAATGAGATGTGCGTAACTGTAGAATTTGTCATAAGTTTATTTAGAATGTTTGTTACATTATTCATATATACAGAGTATCCCAATTTAAGTAATTATATCTATATACTTTTATCATTTATGAATATATCTTTAATTCTATACTATTTAAGAATAAATAAATTAGTCAATAGGTAATCATTAATTTCTAGATGTATTATTTAAATTCGTGCGTAGTTTATTTTAAATCATGTTTCTATAAATAGTTTCCATTGTAAAGTTACCGTCGATATCTTCTCTCGACAATATGTATCTGCATATTCATATAATGTGACTCGCATTTTAAATAATATATATTAGATTCATATTTTTACAAATAATATATTTATAATACACAAAAACTATATGAAATTGTCAAATTCAGCAGAAATCTTTTCTAAATATTTTAATTTTTTTATATATCTAATTTTTGTCGAAATCAATATATATCTTATATTATAAATGCATTTCTATCTAATCAATAATTTTAAACTATACTAGATATATTAGCATTTATTTAATTGACCATCTTTTAGAAATAATTAACACATTATTTTCTAAATTCTAGTTTAGCTATTTCCAATCGAATCGTCTCATTATCAATATAGTGGATACCGTCTAGTTGTTTAATTAGTTAACAAATATTTACTATTATTCTACTAGTACCATAAAATAATATGGTATTTATATTGATTCTTCGGATACATCTACCAAAATACACAAACTTAGCTGTATTCCAAGCAACAGTCTTAACAGCTTCAGTCGTGGGTTTAATAATACCTCAATTTTATTTAACCTTATAATGTTAAATAAAGTCGTGGTATACCAATATTAGGTTTAAATACAATTCATTCTGGTAAATAGAATAATGATCCACTAATAATTTAGATACCGAATAACATTATAATGAAATTTGTGTCATTTGCGGACTAATCTTGAATATCGATTATATATAAATCCGCTAAATAGAAGTAATGATGTATATGTTGTATGCTTTATATGGTGTAATATTATATTGTTTTTCTAAGTTAATTATATTATAAATTTCAAATTCCGCTATGACTATTCAAATTATTGTATTGAGACGATCTTGGACAGTAAATAAAATTCACTATATTTCACATTAAATCACTTATAACCTGACGATATAAAATATATTTGAACACGTTTCGATAATATTGAAATACTAGCATTAATAAGTCATTTGATCATGTATTCCGATAACTGGATAGTGGGAAGAAAATATGATTTCGTTAAAGTTTTGAAGATTTAATTGTAAATGTAAATCTTTGTTGGTCGATAAGCATTCTATGCCAAATATAGATATAAAATTCAATATCCTATAGTTAAGACTAAGTTTAGGTTATATTCGGAAAAGTGAGTAAATATCATTGAAGTAACTTCGTTATTGTTACATATTATATTAAATATTAATAGTTTTATCATATACGTTTTATTATATTTGTATATAAATATTTCTATAACATTTCTGTTATGTTATTACATATGTGAATATAAAGAAATTTAGAACTTTTATATTTAGTTTTTTATTAAAAATAATTGTGGAATACCAATAAATATAAATAAATATGCGTAGTAGGTAGCATGTACAGTGATACATCTTCTAGTGAGATATCTCCTATTTCTCCTATTGCTCAACATGTTCTTTGACCGTCAAATTTGGATGGGAATGTACCTTGTTTAAATTCGTTACATTCGAGTACGTCATTATCTGTTTTATGACAAAAATATTAAATAATATTATAATATTAATATATAAATATATAACAATATGTTTATTTTATTGGACATAATATTTTTTAAATAGTTTATTAAATATATTCCTTAAATATATTATTACGGTATATCATATAGTATACTAGAAAATAAAATAGAATATAAATATTAACTACATATACATGAAACAATTCAAGTATTGAAATTAATTAATAATTTCATATATTATTATAAACAAACCATTTGTATCTAATTCTGAAAATAAAAATAAGCATTCTTCGAAGTTTGAATATTCTTGGAATCCTCCAATAAATTCTAATTTAGTTACTTTTCCATCTCCGTTGATATCATAGAAATTTAAAGCACTCGGCATATTTTGCTCATCATCTACCTGATAGATAGTAATTATTAATCAATCTCTTATTTTGATACGTTATATAAATATTGTATTGAGGAGGCAGAATGCATAGTCTAGTACATGCCGTAATTGTGTGTTTCCTTATATTAATAATATAATGTGTATACATCATTAACATTATAATTAAAGAGTATTATATTTAATATATATATATATATATATATATATATATATATATATATATTGATAACAATATATAGTAATACGTGTGGGTTATAAATGCAATGCATACAAATATATATTTTACAAATAATAACATTAATAAAATACTTAAATGACCCAATAATAAAAATGTCTAACTTTATCTGTAATGGCCTCGAGATCTCTCTTTTTTCGACCATAGCATTTCCTTACTCTTACGTAATAACAAAAGTTACCATTACATTTCCTAATTCTGACATAAAAACATACCCTGGCATCCGTCTCACCGATATTACAGATTATTAGTAGAGTTACAAGTAGAATACAAGTTACAGGTGTAGACTTCATACCTATATAATTATTATATAAAAATTAAATTTTTCGAAAGAAAAACTAAACTGAACATTTAATTTATATAAAATTATTTTATGAAACCGAAATGTATAACATATACAGTAAAACTAAGACATTAAATTTATTTAGTACGGTGTAAGACTTACATTAATGTAGGCCATATAAATATTGTTGTTTAATAATCCTATTTATGATTTATTTAAACTAAATTAATCAAATGAGTAATTTTTATTAAAATAAGGTATTGATTTGACATTATTGTATTTAACCTAGAGTAAGTATCAGTGGTTTGATATCGAACTCAAAATAAATGTATTTATAAAAACGTGGATATTGTCAAAATTACGAAATCTATGAATAATTGTATTCTATAAATAAAAAATCAAAGATAGTAGAACTCCGTGATATCTTTAAATAATAGATAAATTGTAATAACAATATGAATTTTCATACATTTAGTTATGTAAAGTTTAAAAATAAAATAAAACTATATAATATTTAATTTCGAATATATTAAGCAATCATATAAGTGATTCAATTTATAATTCTGTAAACCATCGACAAATGACAAAATATATAGACTTTGTTGCATATAACTATAGCATATTATATCTTACTTTTTGGCTGATATTTTAAGTTATGTAAATACAATAAATAACAGTATATATTAAATTTAAAATTTAATATAAATAATCCAAAGGATAATTATGATATAGGACTATTTTCACGAAAATGATTACGTTATATTAATAAGTATTATAGATAAATTATACTTATATATTATATTTAGTATACTCTATTACATTAGATAATATAAGTAATCAAAGTAAATAATACTATATTACAGCGCAACATTAAAACACTACTGTTAACTACACATAACTATTATTACCTTTATTTGTACAGTACAAAATATAAACTATATATTATATCATTAGCATAAACTTATTAATTCAAAAATTAAAATTTAATTCAATTCGAAAAAGTGGAAGTTTATAAAACAATTATATCTTTTATTTTATTATTTAAATTATCATATTATAGGGAAGTTCATAATACTTCAAACCATATTTATCTATTTTGATAAATACCTAACTTGGGATATGTTTATTTTAGACGAACTTCTCTAATTTTATTTGTAAACAGTTTTCCTAACTTTGACCTCTGTACTTCTCGTTATTTTACTATAAAAGAAAAGTAAATTCGATATTAAATTCATTCACTATAATAAATGAAATAATTTATAATAGTATTATACTTAAAATATTGCCACCTAAATCGAAATATAGGCTAGTATAATAGTATTATGTACGTATATATAACTATATATTCAAATATATATAACATATCGTAGTTTATTTATATACTTATTTAAAAGTTTTATTATTTAAATAATATCTTCACAGGTATGAATTCTACAGCTGTAACTTGTATTCTACTTGCAACTCTTCTGATAATCTGCAATATCGGTGAGACGGAGGCTAGGGGATGTTTCTACGTCAGATATAGAAGATGTAATGGTAACTTTTGTTATTACGTAAGAGTAAGGAAATGTTTTCGTCGTAAAAGGAGAGATCTCACGGCTATTACAGATAAAGTTAGTCAATTTAATTATAGGATCATTTATGTATTTTATTAATGTTATTATTTGTAAAATATATATTTGTATGCATTGCATTTATAACCCACACGTATTACTATATATTGTTATCAATATATATATATATATATATATATATATATATATATATATATATATATATATATATAGATATATATATAACAATATTAAATATAATACTCTTTAATTATAATGTTAATGATGTATACACATTATATTATTAATATAATACAACACACTATTACAATATCTACTAGGCTATGAATTCTGACTGCTTATATTATACAACATATATAACTAATACAAACTAGAGTTGAATTAAGAATTACTATCTAACAGGTAGATGCCGAGCAAAATATGCCGAGTGCTTTAAATTTCTATGATATCAACGAAGATGGAAAAGTAACTAAATTAGAATTCATTGAAGGATGCCAAGAATATTCAAACTTCGAAGAATCCTTATTTTTATTTTCTGAAATAGATACAAATAGTTAGTTTAACATTAGATATTTATTAATTTCATAGAAATGAATAGACTGACTATTTAATTAGTTTTCTAACCTAAAACATTCAATTAAATAATTATATTTTAAATATGTAACTATTATATTAATTTTAATATCTAATTTTTTAATATCATTTATAAATGCCTTTTTTTAGTAGAATGTGCGTATCGTTAATATAATATTATTTATTGCGTCAAAAAACAGGTAATGATGTACTGGATTGTAAAGAATTTAAACAAGGCAAATTCCCCTTCAAATTTGACGGAGAACGATCATGTTGAACGATAGGTGTGCGATAAGTCAAATAATATGATAACTAACTATAATATGATATATAGTTTTTATCATGTATATTGTATTTATTTATATTACTGTATTATTTTTAATAAAAATTAAATAAAAAACTGCTTTGTCTATATAATTATATATATAATGAGATGTGCGTAGAATTTGTCATAAGTTTATTTAGAATGTTCGTTACATTATTCATATATACAGAGTATCCCAATTTAAGTAATTATATCTATATACTCTTATCATTTATGAATATATCTTTAATGCTATACGATTTAAGAAGATATAAATTAGTCAATAGGTAATCATTAATTTCTAGATGCATTATTTAAATTCGTGCGTATTTTATTTTAAATCATGTTTCTATAAATAGTTTCCATTGTAAAGTTACCATCGATATCTTCTCTCGATAATATGAATCTGCATATTCATATAATATAATATAATTTAAATAATATATTTTATATTCATATTTTTACAAATAATATATTAATAATACACAAAAACTATATGAAATTGTCAAATTCAGCAGAAATCTTTTCTAAATATTTGAATATTTTTATATATCTAATTTTTGTCGAAATCAATATATTTCTTATATTATAAATGCATTTCTATCTAATCCATAATTTTAAACTATACTAGATATATTAGCATTTATTTAATTGACCATCTTTTAGAAATAATTGACAGATTATTTTCTAAATTCTAGTTTAGCTATTTCCAATCGAATCGTCTCATTATCAATATAGTGGATACCGTCTAGTTGTTTAATAAGTTAACAAATGTGTACTATTATTCTACTAGTACCATAAACTAATATGGTATTTATATTGATTCTTCGGATACATCTACCAAAATACACAAACCTAGCTGTATTCCACGCAACAGTCTTAACAGCTTCAGTCGTGGGTTTAATAATACCTCAATTTTATTTAACCTTATAATGTTAAATAAAGTCGTGGTATACCAATATTAGGTTTAAATACAATTCATTCTGGTAAATAGAATAATGATCCACTAATAATTTAGATACCGAATAACATTATAATGAAATTTGTGTCATTTACTGACTAATCTTGAATATCGATTATATATAAATCAGCTAAATAGAAGTAATGATGTATATGTTGTATGCTTTATATGGTGTAATATTATATTGTTTTTCTAAGTTAATTATATTATAAATTTCATATTCCGCTATGACTATTCAAATTATTGTATTGAGACGATTTTGGACAGTAAATAAAATTCACTATATTTCACATTAAATCACTTATAACCGGACGATATAAAATATATTTGAACACGTTTCGATAATATTGAAATACCAGCATTAATAAGTCATTTGATCATATATTCCGATAACTGGATAGTGGGAAGAAAATATGATTTCGTTAAAGTTTTGAAGTTTTATTTATAAATGTTAATCTTTGTTGGTCGATAAGCAGTCATTGCCAAATTTAGAGATAAAATTCAATATCCTATAGTTAAGACTAAGTTTAGGTTAGATTCGGAAAAGTGAGTAAATATCATTGAAGTAACTTCGTTATAGTTACATATTATATTAGATATTATTAATAGTTTTATTAGATATTATTAATTATTACATATTATTAGATATTATTAATAGTTTTATCATATACGATTTATTATATTTGTATATAAATATTTCTATGACATTTCCATTATATTATTACATATGTGAATATAAAGAAATTTAGAACTTTTATATTTAGTTTTTTATTAAAAATAATAGTGGAATACCAATAAATATAAATAAATATGCGTAGTAGGTAGCATGTACAGTGATACATCTTCTAGTGAGATATCTCCTATTTCTCCTATTGCTCAACACGTTCTTTGACCGTCAAATTTGGATGGGAATGTACCTTGTTTAAATTCGTTACATTCGAGTACGTCATTATCTGTTTTATGACAAAAATATTAAATAATATTATAGTATTAATATATAAATATATAACAATATGTTTATTTTATTGGACATAATATTTTTTAAATAGTTTATTAAATATATTCCTTAAATATATTATTACGGTATATCATATAGTATTCTAGAAAATAAAATATAATAAATAGAATATAAATATTTACTACACATACATGAAACAATTCAAGTATTGAAATTAATTAATAATTTCATATATTATTATAAACAAACCATTTGTATCTAATTCTGAAAATAAAAATAAGGATTCTTCGAATTTTAAATATTCTTGTAATCCTTCGATAAATTCTAATTTAGTTACTTTTCCGTCTCCATTCATATCATAGAAATTTAAAGCACTCGGCATATTTTGCTCGGCATCTACCTGTTAGATAGTAATTCTTAATTCAACTCTAGTTTGTATTAGTTATATATGTTGTATTATATAAGCAGTCAGAATTCATAGCCTAATATATATTGTAATAGTGTGTGGTATTATATTAATTATATAATGTGTTAACAAATTAATTTATAGAGTAATTTATATTTAATGAATATTTTAATATATATATTTATATATATATATATATATATATATATATATTCAATACAATATAGTGTAATATATATGGGTTATAAATACAATTCGTAAAAAGATTTATTTTATAAATAAAAACATTAAAAAAATACTTAAATGATCCTATAATTAAATTGACTAACTTTATCTGTAATAGCCGTGAGATCTCTCCTTTTACGACGAAAACATTTCCTTACTCTTACGTAATAACAAAAGTTACCATTACATCTCCTATATCTGACGTAGAAACATCCCCTAGCCTCCGTCTCACCGATATTGCAGATTATCAGAAGAGTTGCAAGTAGAATACAAGTTACAGCTGTAGAATTCATACCTGTGAAGATATTATTTAAATAATAAAACTTTTAAATAAGTATATAAATAAACTACGATATGTTATATATATTTGAATATATAGTTATATATACGTACATAATAATATTATACTAGCCTATATTTCGATTTAGGTGGCAATATTTTAAGTATAATACTATTATAAATTATTTCATTTATTATAGTGAATGAATTTAATATCGAATTTACTTATCTTTTATAGTAAAATAACGAGAAGTACAGAGGTCAAAGTTAGGAAAACTGTCTACAAATAAAATTAGAGAAGTTCGTCTAAAATAAACATATCCCAAGTTAGGTATTTATCAAAATAGATAAATATGGTTTGATGTATTATGAACTTCCCTATAATATGATAATTTAAATAACAAAATAAAAGATATAATTGTTTTATAAACTTCCACTTTTTCGAATTGAATTAAATTTTAATTTTTGAATTAATAAGTTTATGCTAATGATATAATATATAGTTTATATTTTGTACTGTACAAATAAAGGTAATAATAGTTATGTGTAGTTAACAGTAGTGTTTTAATGTTGCGCTGTAATATAGTATTATTTATTTGATTACTTATATTATCTAATGTAATAGAGTATACTAAATATAATATATAAGTATAATTTATCTATAATACTATAAATCTATAATATTATATTTACATAACTTAAAATATCAGCCATAAAGTAAGATATAATATGCTATAGTTATATGCAACAAAGTCTATATATGTTCTCATTTGTCGATGGTTTACATAATTATAAATTGAATCACTTATATGATTGATTGATGTATTCGAAATTAAATATTATATAGTTTTATTTTATTTTTAAACTTTACTAAACCAAATGTATCGGAATTCATATTTTAATTACAATTCATCTATTATTTAACGATATCACGGAGTTCTACTATCTTTGATTTTTTATTTATAGAATACAATTATTCATAGATTTCGTAATTTTGACAATATCCACGTTTTTATAAATACATTTATTTTGAGTTCGATATCAAACCACTGATACTTACTATAGGTTAAATACAATAATGTCAAATAAATACCTTATTTTAATAAAAATTTCTCATTTGATTAATTTAGTTAAAATTAATCATAAGAAGGATTATTAATTAAACAACAATATTTATATGGCCTATATTAATGTAAGTCTCACACCATACTAAATTACTTTAAATTATTAGTTTTAATGTATATGTTATACATTTCGGTTTCGTAAAATAATTTTATATAAATTAAATGTTCAGTTTAGTTTTTCTTGCGAAGATTCAGTATTAAAATGATGAATTTGTATATTCGTACTTAATAATTACAACGTGATAAAGCTTTATTAACTCCATGTGTAATAAGAACTGGAAGCAATAAAATGAATAATTCTTAATCGAATTAACATTATTAGAAAATCAATTGATACATCATACTATGAACATTGAAGTCTATTATTAGTAATTTCTGCAATTTTGACAAGCTATATTACATATATATTCTATAAATCAGACTATATTGATTATAATAAATGAACAATTTGTAATGAGGAAGTTCCTAATATTAGTATTCAATTTGAATATACATCTATCTATAGTTAGATGTATCTAAATATTTATAAATTTAATGCGCATTTCTTTATTTACATTTGTATGTAGTTCTCCCAAATGTTGACCTTTGTACTTCCCATTATTTAACTATAAAAGAAAGTTACAATTAATATCAAAATCATTCATGATAATAAGTGGAATCATTTATTATAGTATTATAATTAAAATATTGCTACGTATTTCGAAATATAGGCTAGTATATTAATATCATTTATATATATTCATGATATGAACTATTGCAATGTATTAATATATGTATGTAATAGATTTAATTTTTACATAATACTTATATAGGTATGAAGTCTACAGCTGTAACTTGTATTCTACTTGTAACTCTACTGATAATCTGTAATATCGGTGAGACGGAGGCCAGGGTATGTTTTTATGTCAGAATTAGGAAATGTAATGGTAACTTTTGTTATTACGTAAGAGTAAGGAAATGCTATGGTCGAAAAAAGAGAGATCTCGAGGCCATTACAGATAAAGTTAGACATTTTTATTATATGGTCATTTAAGTATTTTATTAATGTTATTATTTATAAAATATATATTTGTATGCATTGCATTTATAACCCACACGTATTACTATATATTGTATTCAATATATATATATATATATATTAAATATAATACTCTTTAATTATAATGTTAATGATGTATACACATTATATTATTAATATAAAGAAACACACAATTACGGTATGTACTAGACTATGCATTCTGACTCCTTAATACAATATTTATATAACGTATCAAAACAAGAGATTGATTAATAATTACTATCTATCAGGTAGATGATGAGCAAAATATGCCGAGTGCTTTAAATTTCTATGATATCAACGGAGATGGAAAAGTAACTAAATTAGAATTTATTGAAGGATGCCAAGAATATTCAAACTTCGAAGAATGCTTATTTTTATTTTCAGAATTAGATACAAATGGTTTGTTTATAATAATATATGAAATTATTAATTAATTTCAATACTTGAATTGTTTCATGTATGTGTAGTAAATATTTATATTCTATTTATTCTATTTTATTTTCTAGTATACTATATGATATACCGTAATAATATATTTAAGGAATATATTTAATAAACTATTTAAAAAATATTATGTCCAATAAAATTAACATATTGTTATATATTTATATATTAATACTATAATATTATTTAATATTGTTGTCATAAAACAGATAATGACGTACTCGAATGTAACGAATTTAAACAAGGTACATTCCCATCCAAATTTGACGGTCAAAGAACGTGTTGAGCAATAGGAGAAATAGGAGATATCTCACTAGAAGATTTATCACTGTACATGCTACCTACTATGCATATTTATTAATATTTATTGGTATTCCACAATTATTTTTAATAAAAAACTAAATATAAAAGTTCTAAATTTCTTTATATTCACATATGTAATAATATAGTAGAAATGTTATAGAAATATTTATATACAAATATAATAAAACGTATATGATAAAACTATTAATATCTAATATAATATAACGAAGTTACTTCAATGATATATACTCACTGTTCCGAATCTAACCTAAACTTAGTCTTAACTATAGGATATTGAATTGTATATCTAAATTTGGCATAGACTGCTTATCGACCAACAAAGATTTACATTTACAATTAAATCTTCAAAACTTTAACGAAATCATATTTTCTTCCCACTATCCAGTTATCGGAATATATGATCAAATGTCTTATTAATGCTGGTATTTAAATATTATCGAAACGTGTTCAAATATATTTTATATAAGTGATTTAATGTTAAATATAGTGAATTTTATTTACTGTCCAATATCGTCTCAATACAATAATTTGAATAGTCATAGCGGAATTTGAAATTTATAATATAATTAACTTAGAAAAACAATATAATATTACATCATATAAAGCATATAACATATACATCATTACTTCTATTTAGCGGATTTATATATAATCGAAATTCAAGAATAGTCCGTAAATGACACAAATTTCATTATAATGTTATTCAGTACCTAAATTATTAGTGGATCATTATTCTATTTATCAGAATGAATTGTATTTAAACCTAATATTGGTATACCACGACTTTATTTAACATTATAAGGTTAAATAAAATTGAGTTAAGTAGTAATTACAGCTAAGTTTGTGTATTTTGGTAGATGTATCCGAAGAATCAATATAAATACCATATTAGTTTATGGTACTAGTAGAATAATAGTAAATATTTGTTAACTAATTAAACAACTAGACGGTATCCACTATATTGATAATGAGACGATTCGATTGGAAATAGCTAAACTAGAATTTAGAAAATAATGTGTTAATTATTTCTAAAAGATGGTCAATTAAATAAATGGTAATATATCTAGTATAGTTTAAAATTATGGATTAGATAGAAATGCATTTATAATATAAGAAATATATTGATTTCGACACAAATTAGATATATAAAAAAATTAAAATATTTAGAAAAGATTTCTGCTCAATTTGACAATTTCATATAGTTTTTGTGTATTATAAATATATTATTTGTAAAAATATGAATATAAAATATATTATTTAAATTATATTATATTATATGAATATGCAGATTCATATTATCGAGAGAAGATATCGATGGTAACTTTACAATGGAAACTATTTATAGAAACATGATTTAAAATAAAATACGCACGAATTTAAATAATGCATCTAGAAATTAATGATTACCTATTGACTAATTTATATCTTCTTAAATCGTATAGCATTAAAGATATATTCATAAATGATAAGAGTATATAGATATAATTACTTAAATTGGGATACTCTGTATATATGAATAATGTAACGTACATTCTAAATAACTTATGACAAATTCTTAATAAATGAGATAACTGATATTATTCACCAATATTAGAAAAAAATATATAGATTATTGATTGTATCGATAATATATGTAACAAAAAAGGTGGGATAAAATATAATACATACATAGTAGGGGTAACATTTTGATTATAACTAATTATGTAGTAATATGTGATATGGGATAATAATAAGAATATATAAATAAACAGTAGAATTTAAGGTACGGGGTAAGGGGATAATATCCTTATTCCAAAATCAAATTAACATATTAGGAGATTTAAATATATAGTTTTATTATAATTATATTGTTATAGTAGATTCTCATCATATCGAATATTATGATGTTACGGTTAAATTCCGTATTGTAATATTTTATATCATAATTTTAATAATTTATTTATATTTATAAACATACGTACCTTATATTATCTTATTTCACGTCTTAACATTTGTAAAATTTTTTAATTTTCGACTATATTACGAATTAATAAAGATTAATAAAGAGTATGCATATGTAGTACTTTCATTAATACTTTATTTGAGTCATTTGCGGACTAATCTTGAATATCGATTATATATAAATCCGCTAAATAGTAGTAATGATGTATATGTTGTATACTTTATATGATGTAATATTATATTGTTTTTCTAAGTTAATTATATTATAAATTTCATATTCCGCTAAGACTATTCAAATTATTGTATTGAGACAATCTTGGACAGTAAATAAAATGTACTATATTTCACATTAAATCACTTATAACCGGACGATATAAAATATATTTGAACACGTTTCGATAATATTGAAATACCAGCATTAATAAGTCATTTGATCATATATTCCGATAACTGGATAGTGGGAAGAAAATATGATTTCGTTAAAGTTTTGAAGTTTTAATTGTAAATGTAAATCTTTGTTGGTCGATAAGCAGTATATGCCAAATTAAGATATACAATTCAATATCCTATAGTTAAGACTAAGTTTAGGTTAGATTCGGAAAAGTGAGTAAATATCATTGAAGTAACTTCGTTATAGTTACATATTATATTAGATATTAATAGTTTTATCATATACGTTTTATTATATTTGTATATAAATATTTCTATAACATTTCTACTATATTATTACATATGTGAATATAAAGAAATTTAGAACTTTTAAATTTAGTTTTTTATTAAAAATAATTGTGGAATACCAATAAATATTAATAAATATGCGTAGTAGGTAGCATGTACAGTGATACATCTTCTAGTTAGATATCTCTTATTTCTCCTATTGCTCAACATGTTCTTTGACCGTCAAATTTGGATGGGAATGTACCTTGTTTAAATTCGTTACATTCGAGTACGTCATTATCTGTTTTATGACAAAAATATTAAATAATATTATAGTATTAATATATAAATATATAACAATATGTTAATTTTATTGGACATAATATTTTTTAAATAGTTTATTAAATATATCCCTTAAATATATTATTACGGTATATCATATAGTATACTAGAAAATAAAATAGAATAAATAGAATATAAATATTTACTACACATACATGAAACAATTCAAGTATTGAAATTAATTAATAATTTCATATATTATTATAAACAAACCATTTGTATCTAATTCTGAAAATAAAAATAAGGATTCTTCGAATTTTAAATATTCTTGTAATCCTTCGATAAATTCTAATTTAGTTACTTTTCCATCTCCGTTGATATCAAAGAAATTTAAAGCACTCGGCATATTTTGCTCGGCATCTACCTGTTAGATAGTAATTCTTAATTCAACTCTAGTTTGTATTAGTTATATATGTTGTATTATATAAGCAGTCAGAATTCATAGCCTAATAGATATTGTAATAGTGTGTGGTATTATATTAATTATATAATGTGTTAACAAATTAATTTACAGAGTAATTTATATTTAATGAATATTTTAATATATATATATATATTTATATATATATATATATATATATATATATATTCAATACAATATAGTGTAATATATATGGGTTATAAATACAATTCGTAAAAAGATTTATTTTATAAATAAAAACATTAAAAAAATACTTAAATGATCCTATAATTAAATTGACTAACTTTATCTGTAATAGCCGTGAGATCTCTCCTTTTACGACGAAAACATTTCCTTACTCTTACGTAATAACAAAAGTTACCATTACATCTCCTATATCTGACGTAGAAACATCCCCTAGCCTCCGTCTTACCGATATTGCAGATTATCAGAAGAGTTGCAAGTAGAATACAAGTTACAGCTGTAGAATTCATACCTGTGAAGATATTATTTAAATAATAAAACTTTTAAATAAGTATATAAATAAACTACGATATGTTATATATATTTGAATATATAGTTATATATACGTATATAATAATATTATACTAGCCTATATTTCGATTTAGGTGGCAATATTTTAAGTATAATACTATTATAAATTATTTCATTTATTATAGTGAATGAATTTAATATCGAATTTACTTATCTTTTATAGTAAAATAACGAGAAGTACAGAGGTCAAAGTTAGGAAAACTGTCTACAAATAAAATTAGAGAAGTTCGTCTAAAATAAACATATCCCAAGTTAGGTATTTATCAAAATAGATAAATATGGTTTGATGTATTATGAACTTCCCTATAATATGATAATTTAAATAACAAAATAAAAGATATAATTGTTTTATAAACTTCCACTTTTTCGAATTGAATTAAATTTTAATTTTTGAATTAATAAGTTTATGCTAATGATATAATATATAGTTTATATTTTGTACTGTACAAATAAAGGTAATAATAGTTATGTGTAGTTAACAGTAGTGTTTTAATGTTGCGCTGTAATATAGTATTATTTATTTGATTACTTATATTATCTAATGTAATAGAGTATACTAAATATAATATATAAGTATAATTTATCTATAATACTATAAATCTATAATATTATATTTACATAACTTAAAATATCAGCCATAAAGTAAGATATAATATGCTATAGTTATATGCAACAAAGTCTATATATGTTCTCATTTGTCGATGGTTTACATAATTATAAATTGAATCACTTATATGATTGATTGATGTATTCGAAATTAAATATTATATAGTTTTATTTTATTTTTAAACTTTACTAAACTAAATGTATCGGAATTCATATTTTAATTACAATTCATCTATTATTTAACGATATCACGGAGTTCTACTATCTTTGATTTTTTATTTATAGAATACAATTATTCATAGATTTCGTAATTTTGACAACATCCACGTTTTTATAAATACATTTATTTTGAGTTCGATATCAAACCACTGATACTTACTATAGGTTAAATACAATAATGTCAAATAAATACCTTATTTTAATAAAAATTTCTCATTTGATTAATTTAGTTAAAATTAATCATAAGAAGGATTATTAATTAAACAACAATATTTATATGGCCTATATTAATGTAAGTCTCACACCATACTAAATTACTTTAAATTATTAGTTTTAATGTATATGTTATACATTTCGGTTTCGTAAAATAATTTTATATAAATTAAATGTTCAGTTTAGTTTTTCTTGCGAAGATTCAGTATTAAAATGATGAATTTGTATATTCGTACTTAATAATTACAACGTGATAAAGCTTTATTAACTCCATGTGTAATAAGAACTGGAAGCAATAAAATGAATAATTCTTAATCGAATTAACATTATTAGAAAATCAATTGATACATCATACTATGAACATTGAAGTCTATTATTAGTAATTTCTGCAATTTTGACAAGCTATATTACATATATATTCTATAAATCAGACTATATTGATTATAATAAATGAACAATTTGTAATGAGGAAGTTCCTAATATTAGTATTCAATTTGAATATACATCTATCTATAGTTAGATGTATCTAAATATTTATAAATTTAATGCGCATTTCTTTATTTACATTTGTATGTAGTTCTCCCAAATGTTGACCTTTGTACTTCCCATTATTTAACTATAAAAGAAAGTTACAATTAATATCAAAATCATTCATGATAATAAGTGGAATCATTTATTATAGTATTATAATTAAAATATTGCTACGTATTTCGAAATATAGGCTAGTATATTAATATCATTTATATATATTCATGATATGAACTATTGCAATGTATTAATATATGTATGTAATAGATTTAATTTTTACATAATACTTATATAGGTATGAAGTCTACAGCTGTAACTTGTATTCTACTTGTAACTTTACTGATAATCTGTAATATCGGTGAGACGGAGGCCAGGGTATGTTTTTATGTCAGAATTAGGAAATGTAATGGTAACTTTTGTTATTACGTAAGAGTAAGGAAATGCTATGGTCGAAAAAAGAGAGATCTCGAGGCCATTACAGATAAAGTTAGACATTTTTATTATAGGGTCATTTAAGTATTTTATTAATGTTATTATTTATAAAATATATATTTGTATGCATTGCATTTATAACCCACACGTATTACTATATATTGTATTCAATATATATATATATATATATATATATTAAATATAATACTCTTTAATTATAATGTTAATGATGTATACACATTATATTATTAATATAAAGAAACACACAATTACGGTATGTACTAGACTATGCATTCTGACTCCTTAATACAATATTTATATAACGTATCAAAACAAGAGATTGATTAATAATTACTATCTATCAGGTAGATGATGAGCAAAATATGCCGAGTGCTTTAAATTTCTATGATATCAACGGAGATGGAAAAGTAACTAAATTAGAATTTATTGAAGGATGCCAAGAATATTCAAACTTCGAAGAATGCTTATTTTTATTTTCAGAATTAGATACAAATGGTTTGTTTATAATAATATATGAAATTATTAATTAATTTCAATACTTGAATTGTTTCATGTATGTGTAGTAAATATTTATATTCTATTTATTCTATTTTATTTTCTAGTATACTATATGATATACCGTAATAATATATTTAAGGAATATATTTAATAAACTATTTAAAAAATATTATGTCCAATAAAATTAACATATTGTTATATATTTATATATTAATACTATAATATTATTTAATATTGTTGTCATAAAACAGATAATGACGTACTCGAATGTAACGAATTTAAACAAGGTACATTCCCATCCAAATTTGACGGTCAAAGAACGTGTTGAGCAATAGGAGAAATAGGAGATATCTCACTAGAAGATGTATCACTGTACATGCTACCTACTATGCATATTTATTAATATTTATTGGTATTCCACAATTATTTTTAATAAAAAACTAAATATAAAAGTTCTAAATTTCTTTATATTCACATATGTAATAATATAGTAGAAATGTTATAGAAATATTTATATACAAATATAATAAAACGTATATGATAAAACTATTAATATCTAATATAATATAACGAAGTTACTTCAATGATATATACTCACTGTTCCGAATCTAACCTAAACTTAGTCTTAACTATAGGATATTGAATTGTATATCTAAATTTGGCATAGACTGCTTATCGACCAACAAAGATTTACATTTACAATTAAATCTTCAAAACTTTAACGAAATCATATTTTCTTCCCACTATCCAGTTATCGGAATATATGATCAAATGTCTTATTAATGCTGGTATTTAAATATTATCGAAACGTGTTCAAATATATTTTATATAAGTGATTTAATGTTAAATATAGTGAATTTTATTTACTGTCCAATATCGTCTCAATACAATAATTTGAATAGTCATAGCGGAATTTGAAATTTATAATATAATTAACTTAGAAAAACAATATAATATTACATCATATAAAGCATATAACATATACATCATTACTTCTATTTAGCGGATTTATATATAATCGAAATTCAAGAATAGTCCGTAAATGACACAAATTTCATTATAATGTTATTCAGTACCTAAATTATTAGTGGATCATTATTCTATTTATCAGAATGAATTGTATTTAAACCTAATATTGGTATACCACGACTTTATTTAACATTATAAGGTTAAATAAAATTGAGTTAAGTAGTAATTACAGCTAAGTTTGTGTATTTTGGTAGATGTATCCGAAGAATCAATATAAATACCATATTAGTTTATGGTACTAGTAGAATAATAGTAAATATTTGTTAACTAATTAAACAACTAGACGGTATCCACTATATTGATAATGAGACGATTCGATTGGAAATAGCTAAACTAGAATTTAGAAAATAATGTGTTAATTATTTCTAAAAGATGGTCAATTAAATAAATGGTAATATATCTAGTATAGTTTAAAATTATGGATTAGATAGAAATGCATTTATAATATAAGGAATATATTGATTTCGACACAAATTAGATATATAAAAAAATTAAAATATTTAGAAAAGATTTCTGCTCAATTTGACAATTTCATATAGTTTTTGTGTATTATAAATATATTATTTGTAAAAATATGAATATAAAATATATTATTTAAATTATATTATATTATATGAATATGCAGATTCATATTATCGAGAGAAGATATCGATGGTAACTTTACAATGGAAACTATTTATAGAAACATGATTTAAAATAAAATACGCACGAATTTAAATAATGCATCTAGAAATTAATGATTACCTATTGACTAATTTATATCTTCTTAAATCGTATAGCATTAAAGATATATTCATAAATGATAAGAGTATATAGATATAATTACTTAAATTGGGATACTCTGTATATATGAATAATGTAACGTACATTCTAAATAACTTATGACAAATTCTTAATAAATGAGATAACTGATATTATTCACCAATATTAGAAAAAAATATATAGATTATTGATTGTATCGATAATATATGTAACAAAAAAGGTGGGATAAAATATAATACATACATAGTAGGGGTAACATTTTGATTATAACTAATTATGTAGTAATATGTGATATGGGATAATAATAAGAATATATAAATAAACAGTAGAATTTAAGGTACGGGGTAAGGGGATAACATCCTTATTCCAAAATCAAATTAACATATTAGGAGATTTAAATATATAGTTTTATTATAATTATATTGTTATAGTAGATTCTCATTATATCGTATATTATAATGTTACGATTAAATTCCGTATTGTAATATTTTATATCATAATTTTAATAATTTATTTATATTTATAAACATACGTACCTTATATCATCTTAGTTCACGTCTTAACATTTGTAAAAATTTTTAATTTTCGACTATATTACGAATTAATAAAGATTAATAAAGAGCATGCATATGTAGTACTTTCATTAATACTTTATTTGAGTCATTTGCGGACTAATCTTGAATATCGATTATATATAAATCCGCTAAATAGAAGTAATGATGTATATGTTGTATACTTTATATGATGTAATATTATATTGTTTTTCTAAGTTAATTATATTATAAATTTCATATTCCGCTATGACTATTCAAATTATTGTATTGAGACGATCTTGGACAGTAAATAAAATTTACTATATTTCACATTAAATCACTTATAACCGGACGATATAAAATATATTTGAACACGTTTCGATAATATTGAAATACCAGCATTAATAAGTCATTTGATCATATATTCCGATAAATGGATAGTGGGAAGAAAATATGATTTCGTTAAAGTTTTGAAGTTTTAATTGTAAATGTAAATCTTTGTTGGTCGATAAGCAATCTATGCCAAATTTAGATATAAAATTCAATATCCTATAGTTAAGACTAAGTTTAGGTTAGATTCGGAAAAGTGAGTAAATATCATTAAAGTAACTTCGTTATAGTTACATATTATATTAGATATTAATAGTTTTATCATATACGTTTTATTATATTTGTATATAAATATTTCTATAACATTTCTACTATATTATTACATATGTGAATATAAAGAAATTTAGAACTTTTAAATTTCGTTTTTTATTAAAAATAATTGTGGAATACCAATAAATATTAATAAATATGCGTAGTAGGTAGCATGTACAGTGATACATCTTCTAGTTAGATATCTCATATTTCTCCTATTGCTCAACATGTTCTTTGACCGTCAAATTTGGATGGGAATGTACCTTGTTTAAATTCGTTACATTCGAGTACGTCATTATCTGTTTTATGACAAAAATATTAAATAATATTATAGTATTAATATATAAATATATAACAATATGTTAATTTTATTGGACATAATATTTTTTAAATAGTTTATTAAATATATTCCTTAAATATATTATTACGGTATATCATATAGTATACTAGAAAATAAAATAGAATAAATAGAATATAAATATTTACTACACATACATGAAACAATTCAAGTATTGAAATTAATTAATAATTTCATATATTATTATAAACAAACCATTTGTATCTAATTCTGAAAATAAAAATAAGGATTCTTCGAATTTTAAATATTCTTGTAATCCTTCGATAAATTCTAATTTAGTTACTTTTCCATCTCCATTCATATCATAGAAATTTAAAGCACTCGGCATATTTTGCTCGGCATCTACCTGTTAGATAGTAATTCTTAATTCAACTCTAGTTTGTATTAGTTATATATGTTGTATTATATAAGCAGTCAGAATTCATAGCCTAATAGATATTGTAATAGTGTGTGGTATTATATTAATTATATAATGTGTTAACAAATTAATTTATAGAGTAATTTATATTTAATGAATATTTTAATATATATATATATATTTATATATATATATATATATATATATATATATATATATATATATATTCAATACAATATAGTATAATATATATGGGTTATAAATACAATTCGTAAAAAGATTTATTTTATAAATAAAAACATTAAAAAAATACTTAAATGATCCTATAATTAAATTGACTAACTTTATCTGTAATAGCCGTGAGATCTCTCCTTTTACGACGAAAACATTTCCTTACTCTTACGTAATAACAAAAGTTACCATTACATCTCCTATATCTGACGTAGAAACATCCCCTAGCCTCCGTCTCACCGATATTGCAGATTATCAGAAGAGTTGCAAGTAGAATACAAGTTACAGCTGTAGAATTCATACCTGTGAAGATATTATTTAAATAATAAAACTTTTAAATAAGTATATAAATAAACTACGATATGTTATATATATTTGAATATATAGTTATATATACGTACATAATAATATTATACTAGCCTATATTTCGATTTAGGTGGCAATATTTTAAGTATAATACTATTATAAATTATTTCATTTATTATAGTGAATGAATTTAATATCGAATTTATTTTTCTTTTATAGTAAAATAACGAGAAGTACAGAGGTCAAAGTTAGAAAAACTGTCTACAAATAAAATTAGTGAAGTTCGTCTAAAATAAACATATCCCAAGTTAGGTATTAATCAAAATAGATAAATATGGTTTGAAGTATTATGAACTTCCCTATAATATGATAATTTAAATAACAAAATAAAAGATATAATTGTTTTATAAACTTCCACTTTTTCGAATTGAATTAAATTTTAATTTTTGAATTAATAAGTTTATGCTAATGATATAATATATAGTTTATATTTTGTACTGTACAAATAAAGGTAATAATAGTTATGTGTAGTTAACAGTAGTGTTTTAATGTTGCGCTGTAATATAGTATTATTTACTTTGATTACTTATATTATCTAATGTAATAGAGTATACTAAATATAATATATAAGTATAATTTATCTATAATACTTATTAATATAATGTAATCATTTTCGTGAAAATAGTCCTATAGTATAATTATCCTTTAGATTATTTATTTAAATTTTAAATATAATATATACTGTTATTTATTGTATTTACATAACTTAAAACATTAGCCATAAAGTAAGATATAATATGCTATAGTTATATGCAACAAAGTCTATATATGTTCTCATTTGTCGATGGTTTACAGAATTATAAATTGAATCACTTATATGATTGATTGATGTATTCGAAATTAAATATTATATAGTTTTATTTTATTTTTAAACTTTACTAAACTAAATGTATCGGAATTCATATTTTAATTACAATTCATCTATTATTTAACGATATCACGAAGTTCTACTATCTTTGATTTTTTATTTATAGAATACAATTATTCATAGATTTCGTAATTTTGACAATATCCACGTTTTTATAAATACATTTATTTTGAGTTAGATATCAAACCACTGCTACTTACTCTAGGTTAAATACAATAATGTCAAATAAATACCTTATTTTAATAAAAATTACTCATTTGATTAATTTAGTTAAAATTAATCATAAGAAGGATTATTAATTAAACAACAATATTTATATGGCCTACATTAATGTAAGTTTCACACCGTACTAAATTACTTTAAATTATTAGTTTTAATGTATATGTTATACATTTCGGTTTCGTAAAATAATTTTATATAAATTAAATGTTCAGTTTAGTTTTTCTTGCGAAGATTCAGTATTAAAATGATGAATTTGTATATTCGTACTTAATAATTACAACGTGATAAAGCTTTATTAACTCCATGTGTAATAAGAACTGGAAGCAATAAAATGAATAATTCTTAATCGAATTAACATTATTAGAAAATCAATTGATACATCATACTATGAACATTGAAGTCTATTATTAGTAATTTCTGCAATTTTGACAAGCTATATTACATATATATTCTATAAATCAGACTATATTGATTATAATAAATGAACAATTTGTAATGAGGAAGTTCCTAATATTAGTATTCAATTTGAATATACATCTATCTATAGTTAGATGTATCTAAATATTTATAAATTTAATGCGCATTTCTTTATTTACATTTGTATGTAGTTCTCCCAAATGTTGACCTTTGTACTTCCCATTATTTAACTATAAAAGAAAGTTACAATTAATATCAAAATCATTCATGATAATAAGTGGAATCATTTATTATAGTATTATAATTAAAATATTGCTACGTATTTCGAAATATAGGCTAGTATATTAATATCATTTATATATATTCATGATATGAACTATTGCAATGTATTAATATATGTATGTAAAAGATTTAATTTTTATATAATACTTATATAGGTATGAAGTCTACAGCTGTAACTTGCATTCTACTTGTAACTCTACTGATAATCTGTAATATCGGTGAGACGGAGGCCAGGGTATGTTTTTATGTCAGAATTAGGAAATGTAATGGTAACTTTTGTTATTACGTAAGAGTAAGGAAATGCTATGGTCGAAAAAAGAGAGATCTCGAGGCCATTACAGATAAAGTTAGACATTTTTATTATAGGGTCATTTCAGTATTTTATTAATGTTATTATTTATAAAATATATATTTGTATGCATTGCATTTATAACCCACACGTATTACTATATATTGTATTCAATATATATATATATATATTAAATATAATACTCTTTAATTATAATGTTAATGATGTATACACATTATATTATTAATATAAAGAAACACACAATTACGGTATGTACCAGACTATGCATTCTGACTCCTTAATAATAATACAATATTTATATAACGTAATAATAATACAATATTTATATAACGTATCAAAACAAGAGATTGATTAATAATTACTATCTATCAGGTAGATGGTGAGCAAAATATGACGAGTGCTTTAAATTTCTATGATATCAACGGAGATGGAAAAGTAACTAAATTAGAATTTATTGAAGGATGCCAAGAATATGCCTACTTCGAAGAATGCTTATTTTTATTTTCAGAATTAGATACAAATGGTTTGTTTATAATAATATATGAAATTATTAATTAATTTCAATACTTGAATTGTTTCATGTATGTGTAGTAAATATTTATATTCTATTTATTCTATTTTCTTTTCTAGTATACTATATGATATACCGTAATAATATATTTAAGGAATATATTTAATAAACTATTTAAAAAATATTATGTCCAATAAAATTAACATATCGTTATATATTTATATATTAATACTATAATATTATTTAATATTGTTGTCGTAAAACAGATAATGACGTACTCGAATGTAACGAATTTAAACAAGGTACATTCCCATCCAAATTTGACGGTCAAAGAACGTGTTGAGCAATAGGAGAAATAGGAGATATCTCACTAGAAGGTGTATCACTGTACATGCTACCTACTATGCATATTTATTAATATTTATTGGTATTCCACAATTATTTTTAATAAAAAACTAAATATAAAAGTTCTAAATTTCTTTATATTCACATATGTAATAATATAGTAGAAATGTTATAGAAATATTTATATACAAATATAATAAAACGTATATGATAAAACTATTAATATCTAATATAATATAACGAAGTTACTTCAATGATATATACTCACTGTTCCGAATCTAACCTAAACTTAGTCTTAACCATAGGATATTGAATTGTATATCTAAATTTGGCATAGACTGCTTATCGACCAACAACGATTTACATTTATAATTAAATCTTCAAAACTTTAACGAAATCATATTTTCTTCCCACTATCCAGTTATCGGAATATATGATCAAATGTCTTATTAATGCTGGTATTTTATTATTATAGAAACGTGTTCAAATATATTTTATATAAGTGATTTAATGTTAAATATAGTGAATTTTATTTACTGTCCAAGATCGTCTCAATACAATAATTTGAATAGTCATAGCGGAATTTGAAATTTATAATATAATTAACTTAGAAAAACAATATAATATTACATCATATAAAGCATATAACATATACATCATTACTTCTATTTAGCGGATTTATATATAATCGAAATTCAAGAATAGTCCGTAAATGACACAAATTTCATTATAATGTTATTCAGTATCTAAATTATTAGTGGATCATTATTCTATTTATCAGAATGAATTGTATTTAAACCTAATATTGGTATACCACGACTTTATTTAACATTATAAGGTTAAATAAAATTGAGTTAAGTTGTAATTACAGCTAAGTTTGTGTATTTTGGTAGATGTATCCGAAGAATCAATATAAATACCATATTAGTTTATGGTACTAGTAGAATAATAGTAAATATTTGTTAACTAATTAAACAACTAGACGGTATCCACTATATTGATAATGAGACGATTCGATTGGAAATAGCTAAACTAGAATTTAGAAAATAATGTGTTAATTATTTCTAAAAGATGGTCAATTAAATAAATGGTAATATATCTAGTATAGTTTAAAATTATGGATTAGATAGAAATGCATTTATAATATAAGAAATATATTGATTTCGACACAAATTAGATATATAAAAATATTAAAATATTTAGAAAAGATTTCTGCTGAATTTGACAATTTCATATAGTTTTTGTGTATTATAAATATATTATTTGTAAAAATATGAATATAAAATATATTATTTAAATTATATTATATTATATGAATATGACGATTCATATTATCGAGAGAAGATATCGATGGTAACTTTACAATGGAAACTATTTATAGAAACATGATTTAAAATAAAATACGCACGAATTTAAATAATGCATCTAGAAATTAATGATTACCTATTGACTAATTTATATCTTCTTAAATCGTATAGCATTAAAGATATATTCATAAATGATAAGAGTATATAGATATAATTACTTAAATTGGGATACTCTGTATATATGAATAATGTAACGTACATTCTAAATAACTTATGACAAATTCTTAATAAATGAGATAACTGATATTATTCACCAATATTAGAAAAAAATATATAGATTATTGATTGTATCGATAATATATGTAACAAAAAAGGTGGGATAAAATATAATACATACATAGTAGGGGTAACATTTTGATTATAACTAATTATGTAGTAATATGTGATATGGGATAATAATAAGAATATATAAATAAACAGTAGAATTTAAGGTACGGGGTAAGTGGATAACATCCTTATTCCAAAATCAAATTAACATATTAGGAGATTTAAATATATAGTTTTATTATAATTATATTGTTATAGTAGATTCTCATCATATCGAATATTATGATGTTACGGTTAAATTCCGTATTGTAATATTTTATATCATAATTTTAATAAGTTATTTATATTTATAAACATACGTACCTTATATCATCTTAGTTCACGTCTTACATTTGTAAAAATTTTTAATTTTCGACTATATTACGAATTAATAAAGATTAATAAAGAGTATGCATATGTAGTACTTTCATTAATACTTTATTTGAGTCATTTGCGGACTAATCTTGAATATCGATTATATATAAATCCGCTAAATAGAAGTAATGATGTATATGTTGTATACTTTATATGATGTAATATTATATTGTTTTTCTAAGTTAATTATATTATAAATTTCATATTCCGCTATGACTATTCAAATTATTGTATTGAGACGATCTTGGACAGTAAATAAAATTTACTATATTTCACATTAAATCACTTATAACCGGACGATATAAAATATATTTGAACACGTTTCGATAATATTGAAATACCAGCATTAATAAGTCATTTGATCATATATTCCGATAACTGGATAGTGGGAAGAAAATATGATTTCGTTAAAGTTTTGAAGTTTTAATTGTAAATGTAAATCTTTGTTGGTCGATAAGCAATCTATGCCAAATTTAGATATAAAATTCAATATCCTATAGTTAAGACTAAGTTTAGGTTAGATTCGGAAAAGTGAGTAAATATCATTGAAGTAACTTCGTTATAGTTACATATTATATTAGATATTAATAGTTTTATCATATACGTTTTATTATATTTGTATATAAATATTTCTATAACATTTCTACTATATTATTACATATGTGAATATAAAGAAATTTAGAACTTTTAAATTTAGTTTTTTATTAAAAATAATTGTGGAATACCAATAAATATTAATAAATATGCGTAGTAGGTAGCATGTACATCTTCTAGTGAGATATCTCATATTTCTCCTATTGCTCAACATGTTCTTTGACCGTCAACTTTGGATGGGAATGTACCTTGTTTAAATTCGTTACATTCGAGTACGTCATTATCTGTTTTATGACAAAAATATTAAATAATATTATAGTATTAATATATAAATATATAACAATATGTTTATTTTATTGGACATAATATTTTTTAAATAGTTTATTAAATATATTCCTTAAATATATTATTACGGAATATCATATAGTATACTAGAAAATAAAATAGAATAAATAGAATATAAATATTTACTACACATACATGAAACAATTCAAGTATTGAAATTAATTAATAATTTCATATATTATTATAAACAAACCATTTGTATCTAATTCTGAAAATAAAAATAAGGATTCTTCGAATTTTAAATATTCTTGGCATCCTTCGATAAATTCTAATTTAGTTACTTTTCCATCTCCATCCATATCATAGAAATTTAAAGCACTCGGCATATTTTGCTCGGCATCTACCTGTTAGATAGTAATTCTTAATTAAACTCTAGTTTGTATTAGTTATATATGTTGTATTATATAAGCAGTCAGAATTCATAGCCTAATAGATATTGTAATAGTGTGTGGTATTATATTAATTATATAATGTGTTAACAAATTAATTTATAGAGTAATTTATATTTAGTGAATATTTTAATATATATATATATATTTATATATATATATATATATATATATATATATATATATAGATATATTCAATACAATATAGTGTAATATATATGGGTTATAAATACAATTCGTAAAAAGATTTATTTTATAAATAAAAACATTAAAAAAATACTTAAATGATCCTATAATTAAATTGACTAACTTTATCTGTAATAGCCGTGAGATCTCTCCTTTTACGACGAAAACATTTCCTTACTCTTACGTAATAACAAAAGTTACCATTACATCTCCTATATCTGACGTAGAAACATCCCCTAGCCTCCGTCTCACCGATATTGCAGATTATCAGAAGAGTTGCAAGTAGAATACAAGTTACAGCTGTAGAATTCATACCTGTGAAGATATTATTTAAATAATAAAACTTTTAAATAAGTATATAAATAAACTACGATATGTTATATATATTTGAATATATAGTTATATATACGTACATAATAATATTATACTAGCCTATATTTCGATTTAGGTGGCAATATTTTAAGTATAATACTATTATAAATTATTTCATTTATTATAGTGAATGAATTTAATATCGAATTTACTTTTCTTTTATAGTAAAATAACGAGAAGTACAGAGGTCAAAGTTAGGAAAACTGTCTACAAATAAAATTAGTGAAGTTCGTCTAAAATAAACATATCCCAAGTTAGGTATTAATCAAAATAGATAAATATGGTTTGAAGTATTATGAACTTCCCTATAATATGATAATTTAAATAACAAAATAAAAGATATAATTGTTTTATAAACTTCCACTTTTTCGAATTGAATTAAATTTTAATTTTTGAATTAATAAGTTTATGCTAATGATATAATATATAGTTTATATTTTTTACTGTACAAATAAAGGTAATAATAGTTATGTGTAGTTAACAGTAGTGTTTTAATGTTGCGCTGTAATATAGTATTATTTACTTTGATTACTTATATTATCTAATGTAATAGAGTATACTAAATATAATATATAAGTATAATTTATCTATAATACTTATTAATATAATGTAATCATTTTCGTGAAAATAGTCCTATAGTATAATTATCCTTTAGATTATTTATTTAAATTTTAAATATAATATATACTGTTATTTATTGTATTTACATAACTTAAAACATTAGCCATAAAGTAAGATATAATATGCTATAGTTATATGCAACAAAGTCTATATATGTTCTCATTTGTCGATGGTTTACAGAATTATAAATTGAATCACTTATATGATTGATTGATGTATTCGAAATTAAATATTATATAGTTTTATTTTATTTTTAAACTTTACTAAACTAAATGTATCGGAATTCATATTTTAATTACAATTCATCTATTATTTAACGATATCACGAAGTTCTACTATCTTTGATTTTTTATTTATAGAATACAATTATTCATAGATTTCGTAATTTTGACAATATCCACGTTTTTATAAATACATTTATTTTGAGTTAGATATCAAACCACTGCTACTTACTCTAGGTTAAATACAATAATGTCAAATAAATACCTTATTTTAATAAAAATTACTCATTTGATTAATTTAGTTAAAATTAATCATAAGAAGGATTATTAATTAAACAACAATATTTATATGGCCTACATTAATGTAAGTTTCACACCGTACTAAATTACTTTAAATTATTAGTTTTAATGTATATGTTATACATTTCGGTTTCGTAAAATAATTTTATATAAATTAAATGTTCAGTTTAGTTTTTCTTGCGAAGATTCAGTATTAAAATGATGAATTTGTATATTCGTACTTAATAATTACAACGTGATAAAGCTTTATTAACTCCATGTGTAATAAGAACTGGAAGCAATAAAATGAATAATTCTTAATCGAATTAACATTATTAGAAAATCAATTGATACATCATACTATGAACATTGAAGTCTATTATTAGTAATTTCTGCAATTTTGACAAGCTATATTACATATATATTCTATAAATCAGACTATATTGATTATAATAAATGAACAATTTGTAATGAGGAAGTTCCTAATATTAGTATTCAATTTGAATATACATCTATCTATAGTTAGATGTATCTAAATATTTATAAATTTAATGCGCATTTCTTTATTTACATTTGTATGTAGTTCTCCCAAATGTTGACCTTTGTACTTCCCATTATTTAACTATAAAAGAAAGTTACAATTAATATCAAAATCATTCATGATAATAAGTGGAATCATTTATTATAGTATTATAATTAAAATATTGCTACGTATTTCGAAATATAGGCTAGTATATTAATATCATTTATATATATTCATGATATGAACTATTGCAATGTATTAATATATGTATGTAAAAGATTTAATTTTTATATAATACTTATATAGGTATGAAGTCTACAGCTGTAACTTGCATTCTACTTGTAACTCTACTGATAATCTGTAATATCGGTGAGACGGAGGCCAGGGTATGTTTTTATGTCAGAATTAGGAAATGTAATGGTAACTTTTGTTATTACGTAAGAGTAAGGAAATGCTATGGTCGAAAAAAGAGAGATCTCGAGGCCATTACAGATAAAGTTAGACATTTTTATTATAGGGTCATTTCAGTATTTTATTAATGTTATTATTTATAAAATATATATTTGTATGCATTGCATTTATAACCCACACGTATTACTATATATTGTATTCAATATATATATATATATATTAAATATAATACTCTTTAATTATAATGTTAATGATGTATACACATTATATTATTAATATAAAGAAACACACAATTACGGTATGTACCAGACTATGCATTCTGACTCCTTAATAATAATACAATATTTATATAACGTAATAATAATACAATATTTATATAACGTATCAAAACAAGAGATTGATTAATAATTACTATCTATCAGGTAGATGGTGAGCAAAATATGACGAGTGCTTTAAATTTCTATGATATCAACGGAGATGGAAAAGTAACTAAATTAGAATTTATTGAAGGATGCCAAGAATATGCCTACTTCGAAGAATGCTTATTTTTATTTTCAGAATTAGATACAAATGGTTTGTTTATAATAATATATGAAATTATTAATTAATTTCAATACTTGAATTGTTTCATGTATGTGTAGTAAATATTTATATTCTATTTATTCTATTTTCTTTTCTAGTATACTATATGATATACCGTAATAATATATTTAAGGAATATATTTAATAAACTATTTAAAAAATATTATGTCCAATAAAATTAACATATCGTTATATATTTATATATTAATACTATAATATTATTTAATATTGTTGTCGTAAAACAGATAATGACGTACTCGAATGTAACGAATTTAAACAAGGTACATTCCCATCCAAATTTGACGGTCAAAGAACGTGTTGAGCAATAGGAGAAATAGGAGATATCTCACTAGAAGGTGTATCACTGTACATGCTACCTACTATGCATATTTATTAATATTTATTGGTATTCCACAATTATTTTTAATAAAAAACTAAATATAAAAGTTCTAAATTTCTTTATATTCACATATGTAATAATATAGTAGAAATGTTATAGAAATATTTATATACAAATATAATAAAACGTATATGATAAAACTATTAATATCTAATATAATATAACGAAGTTACTTCAATGATATATACTCACTGTTCCGAATCTAACCTAAACTTAGTCTTAACCATAGGATATTGAATTGTATATCTAAATTTGGCATAGACTGCTTATCGACCAACAACGATTTACATTTATAATTAAATCTTCAAAACTTTAACGAAATCATATTTTCTTCCCACTATCCAGTTATCGGAATATATGATCAAATGTCTTATTAATGCTGGTATTTTATTATTATAGAAACGTGTTCAAATATATTTTATATAAGTGATTTAATGTTAAATATAGTGAATTTTATTTACTGTCCAAGATCGTCTCAATACAATAATTTGAATAGTCATAGCGGAATTTGAAATTTATAATATAATTAACTTAGAAAAACAATATAATATTACATCATATAAAGCATATAACATATACATCATTACTTCTATTTAGCGGATTTATATATAATCGAAATTCAAGAATAGTCCGTAAATGACACAAATTTCATTATAATGTTATTCAGTATCTAAATTATTAGTGGATCATTATTCTATTTATCAGAATGAATTGTATTTAAACCTAATATTGGTATACCACGACTTTATTTAACATTATAAGGTTAAATAAAATTGAGTTAAGTTGTAATTACAGCTAAGTTTGTGTATTTTGGTAGATGTATCCGAAGAATCAATATAAATACCATATTAGTTTATGGTACTAGTAGAATAATAGTAAATATTTGTTAACTAATTAAACAACTAGACGGTATCCACTATATTGATAATGAGACGATTCGATTGGAAATAGCTAAACTAGAATTTAGAAAATAATGTGTTAATTATTTCTAAAAGATGGTCAATTAAATAAATGGTAATATATCTAGTATAGTTTAAAATTATGGATTAGATAGAAATGCATTTATAATATAAGAAATATATTGATTTCGACACAAATTAGATATATAAAAATATTAAAATATTTAGAAAAGATTTCTGCTGAATTTGACAATTTCATATAGTTTTTGTGTATTATAAATATATTATTTGTAAAAATATGAATATAAAATATATTATTTAAATTATATTATATTATATGAATATGACGATTCATATTATCGAGAGAAGATATCGATGGTAACTTTACAATGGAAACTATTTATAGAAACATGATTTAAAATAAAATACGCACGAATTTAAATAATGCATCTAGAAATTAATGATTACCTATTGACTAATTTATATCTTCTTAAATCGTATAGCATTAAAGATATATTCATAAATGATAAGAGTATATAGATATAATTACTTAAATTGGGATACTCTGTATATATGAATAATGTAACGTACATTCTAAATAACTTATGACAAATTCTTAATAAATGAGATAACTGATATTATTCACCAATATTAGAAAAAAATATATAGATTATTGATTGTATCGATAATATATGTAACAAAAAAGGTGGGATAAAATATAATACATACATAGTAGGGGTAACATTTTGATTATAACTAATTATGTAGTAATATGTGATATGGGATAATAATAAGAATATATAAATAAACAGTAGAATTTAAGGTACGGGGTAAGTGGATAACATCCTTATTCCAAAATCAAATTAACATATTAGGAGATTTAAATATATAGTTTTATTATAATTATATTGTTATAGTAGATTCTCATCATATCGAATATTATGATGTTACGGTTAAATTCCGTATTGTAATATTTTATATCATAATTTTAATAAGTTATTTATATTTATAAACATACGTACCTTATATCATCTTAGTTCACGTCTTACATTTGTAAAAATTTTTAATTTTCGACTATATTACGAATTAATAAAGATTAATAAAGAGTATGCATATGTAGTACTTTCATTAATACTTTATTTGAGTCATTTGCGGACTAATCTTGAATATCGATTATATATAAATCCGCTAAATAGAAGTAATGATGTATATGTTGTATACTTTATATGATGTAATATTATATTGTTTTTCTAAGTTAATTATATTATAAATTTCATATTCCGCTATGACTATTCAAATTATTGTATTGAGACGATCTTGGACAGTAAATAAAATTTACTATATTTCACATTAAATCACTTATAACCGGACGATATAAAATATATTTGAACACGTTTCGATAATATTGAAATACCAGCATTAATAAGTCATTTGATCATATATTCCGATAACTGGATAGTGGGAAGAAAATATGATTTCGTTAAAGTTTTGAAGTTTTAATTGTAAATGTAAATCTTTGTTGGTCGATAAGCAATCTATGCCAAATTTAGATATAAAATTCAATATCCTATAGTTAAGACTAAGTTTAGGTTAGATTCGGAAAAGTGAGTAAATATCATTGAAGTAACTTCGTTATAGTTACATATTATATTAGATATTAATAGTTTTATCATATACGTTTTATTATATTTGTATATAAATATTTCTATAACATTTCTACTATATTATTACATATGTGAATATAAAGAAATTTAGAACTTTTAAATTTAGTTTTTTATTAAAAATAATTGTGGAATACCAATAAATATTAATAAATATGCGTAGTAGGTAGCATGTACATCTTCTAGTGAGATATCTCATATTTCTCCTATTGCTCAACATGTTCTTTGACCGTCAACTTTGGATGGGAATGTACCTTGTTTAAATTCGTTACATTCGAGTACGTCATTATCTGTTTTATGACAAAAATATTAAATAATATTATAGTATTAATATATAAATATATAACAATATGTTTATTTTATTGGACATAATATTTTTTAAATAGTTTATTAAATATATTCCTTAAATATATTATTACGGAATATCATATAGTATACTAGAAAATAAAATAGAATAAATAGAATATAAATATTTACTACACATACATGAAACAATTCAAGTATTGAAATTAATTAATAATTTCATATATTATTATAAACAAACCATTTGTATCTAATTCTGAAAATAAAAATAAGGATTCTTCGAATTTTAAATATTCTTGGCATCCTTCGATAAATTCTAATTTAGTTACTTTTCCATCTCCATCCATATCATAGAAATTTAAAGCACTCGGCATATTTTGCTCGGCATCTACCTGTTAGATAGTAATTCTTAATTAAACTCTAGTTTGTATTAGTTATATATGTTGTATTATATAAGCAGTCAGAATTCATAGCCTAATAGATATTGTAATAGTGTGTGGTATTATATTAATTATATAATGTGTTAACAAATTAATTTATAGAGTAATTTATATTTAGTGAATATTTTAATATATATATATATATTTATATATATATATATATATATATATATATATATATATAGATATATTCAATACAATATAGTGTAATATATATGGGTTATAAATACAATTCGTAAAAAGATTTATTTTATAAATAAAAACATTAAAAAAATACTTAAATGATCCTATAATTAAATTGACTAACTTTATCTGTAATAGCCGTGAGATCTCTCCTTTTACGACGAAAACATTTCCTTACTCTTACGTAATAACAAAAGTTACCATTACATCTCCTATATCTGACGTAGAAACATCCCCTAGCCTCCGTCTCACCGATATTGCAGATTATCAGAAGAGTTGCAAGTAGAATACAAGTTACAGCTGTAGAATTCATACCTGTGAAGATATTATTTAAATAATAAAACTTTTAAATAAGTATATAAATAAACTACGATATGTTATATATATTTGAATATATAGTTATATATACGTACATAATAATATTATACTAGCCTATATTTCGATTTAGGTGGCAATATTTTAAGTATAATACTATTATAAATTATTTCATTTATTATAGTGAATGAATTTAATATCGAATTTACTTTTCTTTTATAGTAAAATAACGAGAAGTACAGAGGTCAAAGTTAGGAAAACTGTCTACAAATAAAATTAGTGAAGTTCGTCTAAAATAAACATATCCCAAGTTAGGTATTAATCAAAATAGATAAATATGGTTTGAAGTATTATGAACTTCCCTATAATATGATAATTTAAATAACAAAATAAAAGATATAATTGTTTTATAAACTTCCACTTTTTCGAATTGAATTAAATTTTAATTTTTGAATTAATAAGTTTATGCTAATGATATAATATATAGTTTATATTTTGTACTGTACAAATAAAGGTAATAATAGTTATGTGTAGTTAACAGTAGTGTTTTAATGTTGCGCTGTAATATAGTATTATTTACTTTGATTACTTATATTATCTAATGTAATAGAGTATACTAAATATAATAAATAAGTATAATTTATCTATAATACTTATTAATATAATGTAATCATTTTCGTGAAAATAGTCCTATAGTATAATTATCCTTTAGATTATTTATTTAAATTTTAAATATAATATATACTGTTATTTATTGTATTTACATAACTTAAAACATTAGCCATAAAGTAAGATATAATATGCTATAGTTATATGCAACAAAGTCTATATATGTTCTCATTTGTCGATGGTTTACAGAATTATAAATTGAATCACTTATATGATTGATTGATGTATTCGAAATTAAATATTATATAGTTTTATTTTATTTTTAAACTTTACTAAACTAAATGTATCGGAATTCATATTTTAATTACAATTCATCTATTATTTAACGATATCACGAAGTTCTACTATCTTTGATTTTTTATTTATAGAATACAATTATTCATAGATTTCGTAATTTTGACAATATCCACGTTTTTATAAATACATTTATTTTGAGTTAGATATCAAACCACTGATACTTACACTAGGTTAAATACAATAATGTCAAATAAATACCTTATTTTAATAAAAATTACTCATTTGATTAATTTAGTTAAAATTAATCATAAGAAGGATTATTAATTAAACAACAATATTTATATGGCCTACATTAATGTAAGTCTCACACCGTACTAAATTACTTTAAATTATTAGTTTTAATGTATATGTTATACATTTCGGTTTCGTAAAATAATTTTATATAAATTAAATGTTCAGTTTAGTTTTTCTTGCGAAGATTCAGTATTAAAATGATGAATTTGTATATTCGTACTTAATAATTACAACGTGATAAAGCTTTATTAACTCCATGTGTAATAAGAACTAGAAGCAATAAAATGAATAATTCTTAATCGAATTAACATTATTAGAAAATCAATTGATACATCATACTATGAACATTGAAGTCTATTATTAGTAATTTCTGCAATTTTGACAAGCTATATTACATATATATTCTATAAATCAGACTATATTGATTATAATAAATGAACAATTTGTAATGAGGAAGTTCCTAATATTAGTATTCAATTTGAATATACATCTATCTATAGTTAGATGTATCTAAATATTTATAAATTTAATGCGCATTTCTTTATTTACATTTGTATGTAGTTCTCCCAAATGTTGACCTTTGTACTTCCCATTATTTAACTATAAAAGAAAGTTACAATTAATATCAAAATCATTCATGATAATAAGTGGAATCATTTATTATAGTATTATAATTAAAATATTGCTACGTATTTCGAAATATAGGCTAGTATATTAATATCATTTATATATATTCATGATATGAACTATTGCAATGTATTAATATATGTATGTAAAAGATTTAATTTTTATATAATACTTATATAGGTATGAAGTCTACAGCTGTAACTTGCATTCTACTTGTAACTCTACTGATAATCTGTAATATCGGTGAGACGGAGGCCAGGGTATGTTTTTATGTCAGAATTAGGAAATGTAATGGTAACTTTTGTTATTACGTAAGAGTAAGGAAATGCTATGGTCGAAAAAAGAGAGATCTCGAGGCCATTACAGATAAAGTTAGACATTTTTATTATAGGGTCATTTCAGTATTTTATTAATGTTATTATTTATAAAATATATATTTGTATGCATTGCATTTATAACCCACACGTATTACTATATATTGTATTCAATATATATATATATATATTAAATATAATACTCTTTAATTATAATGTTAATGATGTATACACATTATATTATTAATATAAAGAAACACACAATTACGGTATGTACCAGACTATGCATTCTGACTCCTTAATAATAATACAATATTTATATAACGTAATAATAATACAATATTTATATAACGTATCAAAACAAGAGATTGATTAATAATTACTATCTATCAGGTAGATGGTGAGCAAAATATGACGAGTGCTTTAAATTTCTATGATATCAACGGAGATGGAAAAGTAACTAAATTAGAATTTATTGAAGGATGCCAAGAATATGCAAACTTCGAAGAATGCTTATTTTTATTTTCAGAATTAGATACAAATGGTTTGTTTATAATAATATATGAAATTATTAATTAATTTCAATACTTGAATTGTTTCATGTATGTGTAGTAAATATTTATATTCTATTTATTCTATTTTCTTTTCTAGTATACTATATGATATACCGTAATAATATATTTAAGGAATATATTTAATAAACTATTTAAAAAATATTATGTCCAATAAAATTAACATATCGTTATATATTTATATATTAATACTATAATATTATTTAATATTGTTGTCGTAAAACAGATAATGACGTACTCGAATGTAACGAATTTAAACAAGGTACATTCCCATCCAAATTTGACGGTCAAAGAACGTGTTGAGCAATAGGAGAAATAGGAGATATCTCACTAGAAGGTGTATCACTGTACATGCTACCTACTATGCATATTTATTAATATTTATTGGTATTCCACAATTATTGTTAATAAAAAACTAAATATAAAAGTTCTAAATTTCTTTATATTCACATATGTAATAATATAGTAGAAATGTTATAGAAATATTTATATACAAATATAATAAAACGTATATGATAAAACTATTAATATCTAATATAATATAACGAAGTTACTTCAATGATATATACTCACTGTTCCGAATCTAACCTAAACTTAGTCTTAACCATAGGATATTGAATTGTATATCTAAATTTGGCATAGACTGCTTATCGACCAACAACGATTTACGTTTATAATTAAATCTTCAAAACTTTAACGAAATCATATTTTCTTCCCACTATCCAGTTATCGGAATATATGATCAAATGTCTTATTAATGCTGGTATTTTATTATTATAGAAACGTGTTCAAATATATTTTATATAAGTGATTTAATGTTAAATATAGTGAATTTTATTTACTGTCCAAGATCGTCTCAATACAATAATTTGAATAGTCATAGCGGAATTTGAAATTTATAATATAATTAACTTAGAAAAACAATATAATATTACATCATATAAAGCATATAACATATACATCATTACTTCTATTTAGCGGATTTATATATAATCGAAATTCAAGAATAGTCCGTAAATGACACAAATTTCATTATAATGTTATTCAGTATCTAAATTATTAGTGGATCATTATTCTATTTATCAGAATGAATTGTATTTAAACCTAATATTGGTATACCACGACTTTATTTAACATTATAAGGTTAAATAAAATTGAGTTAAGTTGTAATTACAGCTAAGTTTGTGTATTTTGGTAGATGTATCCGAAGAATCAATATAAATACCATATTAGTTTATGGTACTAGTAGAATAATAGTAAATATTTGTTAACTAATTAAACAACTAGACGGTATCCACTATATTGATAATGAGACGATTCGATTGGAAATAGCTAAACTAGAATTTAGAAAATAATGTGTTAATTATTTCTAAAAGATGGTCAATTAAATAAATGGTAATATATCTAGTATAGTTTAAAATTATGGATTAGATAGAAATGCATTTATAATATAAGAAATATATTGATTTCGACACAAATTAGATATATAAAAATATTAAAATATTTAGAAAAGATTTCTGCTGAATTTGACAATTTCATATAGTTTTTGTGTATTATAAATATATTATTTGTAAAAATATGAATATAAAATATATTATTTAAATTATATTATATTATATGAATATGACGATTCATATTATCGAGAGAAGATATCGATGGTAACTTTACAATGGAAACTATTTATAGAAACATGATTTAAAATAAAATACGCACGAATTTAAATAATGCATCTAGAAATTAATGATTACCTATTGACTAATTTATATCTTCTTAAATCGTATAGCATTAAAGATATATTCATAAATGATAAGAGTATATAGATATAATTACTTAAATTGGGATACTCTGTATATATGAATAATGTAACGTACATTCTAAATAACTTATGACAAATTCTTAATAAATGAGATAACTGATATTATTCACCAATATTAGAAAAAAATATATAGATTATTGATTGTATCGATAATATATGTAACAAAAAAGGTGGGATAAAATATAATACATACATAGTAGGGGTAACATTTTGATTATAACTAATTATGTAGTAATATGTGATATGGGATAATAATAAGAATATATAAATAAACAGTAGAATTTAAGGTACGGGGTAAGTGGATAACATCCTTATTCCAAAATCAAATTAACATATTAGGAGATTTAAATATATAGTTTTATTATAATTATATTGTTATAGTAGATTCTCATCATATCGAATATTATGATGTTACGGTTAAATTCCGTATTGTAATATTTTATATCATAATTTTAATAAGTTATTTATATTTATAAACATACGTACCTTATATCATCTTAGTTCACGTCTTACATTTGTAAAAATTTTTAATTTTCGACTATATTACGAATTAATAAAGATTAATAAAGAGTATGCATATGTAGTACTTTCATTAATACTTTATTTGAGTCATTTGCGGACTAATCTTGAATATCGATTATATATAAATCCGCTAAATAGAAGTAATGATGTATATGTTGTATACTTTATATGATGTAATATTATATTGTTTTTCTAAGTTAATTATATTATAAATTTCATATTCCGCTATGACTATTCAAATTATTGTATTGAGACGATCTTGGACAGTAAATAAAATTTACTATATTTCACATTAAATCACTTATAACCGGACGATATAAAATATATTTGAACACGTTTCGATAATATTGAAATACCAGCATTAATAAGTCATTTGATCATATATTCCGATAACTGGATAGTGGGAAGAAAATATGATTTCGTTAAAGTTTTGAAGTTTTAATTGTAAATGTAAATCTTTGTTGGTCGATAAGCAATCTATGCCAAATTTAGATATAAAATTCAATATCCTATAGTTAAGACTAAGTTTAGGTTAGATTCGGAAAAGTGAGTAAATATCATTGAAGTAACTTCGTTATAGTTACATATTATATTAGATATTAATAGTTTTATCATATACGTTTTATTATATTTGTATATAAATATTTCTATAACATTTCTACTATATTATTACATATGTGAATATAAAGAAATTTAGAACTTTTAAATTTAGTTTTTTATTAAAAATAATTGTGGAATACCAATAAATATTAATAAATATGCGTAGTAGGTAGCATGTACATCTTCTAGTGAGATATCTCATATTTCTCCTATTGCTCAACATGTTCTTTGACCGTCAACTTTGGATGGGAATGTACCTTGTTTAAATTCGTTACATTCGAGTACGTCATTATCTGTTTTATGACAAAAATATTAAATAATATTATAGTATTAATATATAAATATATAACAATATGTTTATTTTATTGGACATAATATTTTTTAAATAGTTTATTAAATATATTCCTTAAATATATTATTACGGAATATCATATAGTATACTAGAAAATAAAATAGAATAAATAGAATATAAATATTTACTACACATACATGAAACAATTCAAGTATTGAAATTAATTAATAATTTCATATATTATTATAAACAAACCATTTGTATCTAATTCTGAAAATAAAAATAAGGATTCTTCGAATTTTAAATATTCTTGGCATCCTTCGATAAATTCTAATTTAGTTACTTTTCCATCTCCATCCATATCATAGAAATTTAAAGCACTCGGCATATTTTGCTCGGCATCTACCTGTTAGATAGTAATTCTTAATTAAACTCTAGTTTGTATTAGTTATATATGTTGTATTATATAAGCAGTCAGAATTCATAGCCTAATAGATATTGTAATAGTGTGTGGTATTATATTAATTATATAATGTGTTAACAAATTAATTTATAGAGTAATTTATATTTAGTGAATATTTTAATATATATATATATATTTATATATATATATATATATATATATATATATATATATATTCAATACAATATAGTGTAATATATATGGGTTATAAATACAATTCGTAAAAAGATTTATTTTATAAATAAAAACATTAAAAAAATACTTAAATGATCCTATAATTAAATTGACTAACTTTATCTGTAATAGCCGTGAGATCTCTCCTTTTACGACGAAAACATTTCCTTACTCTTACGTAATAACAAAAGTTACCATTACATCTCCTATATCTGACGTAGAAACATCCCCTAGCCTCCGTCTCACCGATATTGCAGATTATCAGAAGAGTTGCAAGTAGAATACAAGTTACAGCTGTAGAATTCATACCTGTGAAGATATTATTTAAATAATAAAACTTTTAAATAAGTATATAAATAAACTACGATTGGTTATATATATTTGAATGTATAGTTATATATACGTACATAATAATATTATACTAGCCTATATTTCGATTTAGGTGGCAATATTTTAAGTATAATACTATTATAAATTATTTCATTTATTATAGTGAATGAATTTAATATCGAATTTACTTTTCTTTTATAGTAAAATAACGAGAAGTACAGAGGTCAAAGTTAGGAAAACTGTCTACAAATAAAATTAGAGAAGTTCGTATAAAATAAACATATCCCAAGTTAGGTATTTATCAAAATAGATAAATATGGTTTGATGTATTATGAACTTCCCTATAATATGATAATTTAAATAACAAAATAAAAGATATAATTGTTTTATAAACTTCCACTTTTTCGAATTGAATTAAATTTTAATTTTTGAATTAATAAGTTTATGCTAATGATATAATATATAGTTTATATTTTGTACTGTACAAATAAAGGTAATAATAGTTATGTGTAGTTAACAGTAGTGTTTTAATGTTGCGCTGTAATATAGTATTATTTACTTTGATTACTTATATTATCTAATATAATAGAGTATACTAAATATAATATATAAGTATAATTTATCTATAATACTTATTAATATAATGTAATCATTTTCGTGAAAATAGTCCTATAGTGTAATTATCCTTTAGATTATTTATTTAAATTTTAAATATAATATTTACTGTTATTTATTATATTTACATAACTTAAAATATCAGCCATAAAGTAAGATATAATATGCTATAGTTATATGCAACAAAGTCTATATATGTTCTCATTTGTCGATGGTTTACAGAATTATAAATTGAATCACTTATATGATTGATTGATGTATTCGAAATTAAATATTATATAGTTTTATTTTATTTTTAAACTTTACTAAACTAAATGTATCGGAATTCATATTTTAATTACAATTCATCTATTATTTAACGATATCACGGAGTTCTACTATCTTTGATTTTTTATTTATAGAATACAATTATTCATAGATTTCGTAATTTTGACAATATCCACGTTTTTATAAATACATTTATTTTGAGTTCGATATCAAACCACTGATACTTACTATAGGTTAAATACAATAATGTCAAATAAATACCTTATTTTAATAAAAATTACTCATTTGATTAATTTAGTTAAAATTAATCATAAGAAGGATTATTAATTAAACAACAATATTTATATGGCCTATATTAATGTAAGTCTCATACCGTACTAAATTACTTTAAATTATTAGTTTTAATGTATATGTTATACATTTCGGTTTCGTAAAATAATTTTATATAAATTAAATGTTCAGTTTAGTTTTTCTTGCGAAGATTCAGTATTAAAATGATGAATTTGTATATTCGTACTTAATAATTACAACGTGATAAAGCTTTATTAACTCCATGTGTAATAAGAACTGGAAGCAATAAAATGAATAATTCTTAATCGAATTAACATTATTAGAAAATCAATTGATACATCATACTATGAACATTGAAGTCTATTATTAGTAATTTCTGCAATTTTGACAAGCTATATTACATATATATTCTATAAATCAGACTATATTGATTATAATAAATGAACAATTTGTAATGAGGAAGTTCCTAATATTAGTATTCAATTTGAATATACATCTATCTATAGTTAGATGTATCTAAATATTTATAAATTTAATGCGCATTTCTTTATTTACATTTGTATGTAGTTCTCCCAAATGTTGACCTTTGTACTTCCCATTATTTAACTATAAAAGAAAGTTACAATTAATATCAAAATCATTCATGATAATAAGTGGAATCATTTGTTATAGTATTATAATTAAAATATTGCTACGTATTTCAAAATATAGGCTAGTATATTAATATCATTTATATATATTCATGATATGAACTATTGCAATGTATTAATATATGTATGTAAAAGATTTAATTTTTATATAATACTTATATAGGTATGAAGTCTACAGCTGTAACTTGTATTCTACTTGTAACTCTACTGATAATCTGTAATATCGGTGAGACGGAGGCCAGGGTATGTTTTTATGTCAGAATTAGGAAATGTAATGGTAACTTTTGTTATTACGTAAGAGTAAGGAAATGCTATGGTCGAAAAAAGAGAGATCTCGAGGCCATTACAGATAAAGTTAGACATTTTTATTATAGGGTCATTTAAGTATTTTATTAATGTTATTATTTATAAAATATATATTTGTATGCATTGCATTTATAACCCACACGTATTACTATATATTGTATTCAATATATATATATATATATATATATATACATATATATTAAATATAATACTCTTTAATTATAATGTTAATGATGTATACACATTATATTATTAATATAAAGAAACACACAATTACGGAATGTACTAGACTATGCATTCTGACTCCTTAATACAATATTTATATAACGTATCAAAACAAGAGATTGATTAATAATTACTATCTATCAGGTAGATGATGAGCAAAATATGACGAGTGCTTTAAATTTCTATGATATCAACGGAGATGGAAAAGTAACTAAATTAGAATTTATTGAAGGATGCCAAGAATATGCAAACTTCGAAGAATGCTTATTTTTATTTTCAGAATTAGATACAAATGGTTTGTTTATAATAATATATGAAATTATTAATTAATTTCAATACTTGAATTGTTTCATGTATGTGTAGTAAATATTTATATTCTATTTATTCTATTTTCTTTTCTAGTATACTATATGATATACCGTAATAATATATTTAAGGAATATATTTAATAAACTATTTAAAAAATATTATGTCCAATAAAATTAATATATCGTTATATATTTATATATTAATACTATAATATTATTTAATATTGTTGTCGTAAAACAGATAATGACGTACTCGAATGTAACGAATTTAAACAAGGTACATTCCCATCCAAATTTGACGGTCAAAGAACGTGTTGAGCAATAGGAGAAATAGGAGATATCTCACTAGAAGGTGTATCACTGTACATGCTACCTACTACGCATATTTATTAATATTTATTGGTATTCCACAATTATTTTTAATAAAAAACTAAATATAAAAGTTCTAAATTTCTTTATATTCACATATGTAATAATATAGTAGAAATGTTATAGAAATATTTATATACAAATATAATAAAACGAATATGATAAAATAAATATGATAAAACTATTAATATCTAATATAATATAACGAAGTTACTTCAATGATATATACTCACTGTTCCGAATCTAACCTAAACTTAGTCTTAACTATAGGATATTGAATTGTATATCTAAATTTGGCATAGACTGCTTATCGACCAACAAAGATTTACTTTTATAATTAAATCTTCAAAACTTTAACGAAATCATATTTTCTTCCCACTATCCAGTTATCGGAATATATGATCAAATGTCTTATTAATGCTGGTATTTTATTATTATAGAAACGTGTTCAAATATATTTTATATAAGTGATTTAATGTTAAATATAGTGAATTTTATTTACTGTCCAAGATCGTCTCAATACAATAATTTGAATAGTCATAGCGGAATTTGAAATTTATAATATAATTAACTTAGAAAAACAATATAATATTACATCATATAAAGCATATAACATATACATCATTACTTCTATTTAGCGGATTTATATATAATCGAAATTCAAGAATAGTCCGTAAATGACACAAATTTCATTATAATGTTATTCAGTATCTAAATTATTAGTGGATCATTATTCTATTTATCAGAATGAATTGTATTTAAACCTAATATTGGTATACCACGACTTTATTTAACATTATAAGGTTAAATAAAATTGAGTTAAGTAGTAATTACAGCTAAGTTTGTGTATTTTGGTAGATGTATCCGAAGAATCAATATAAATACCATATTATTTTATGGTACTAGTAGAATAATAGTAAATATTTGTTAACTAATTAAACAACTAGACGGTATCCACTATATTGATAATGAGATGATTCGATTGGAAATAGCTAAACTAGAATTTAGAAAATAATGTGTTAATTATTTCTAAAAGATGGTCAATTAAATAAATGGTAATATATCTAGTATAGTTTAAAATTATGGATTAGATAGAAATGCATTTATAATATAAGAAATATATTGATTTCGACACAAATTAGATATATAAAAAAATTAAAATATTTAGAAAAGATTTCTGCTGAATTTGACAATTTCATATAGTTTTTGTGTATTATAAATATATTATTTGTAAAAATATGAATATAAAATATATTATTTAAATTATATTATATTATATGAATATGACGATTCATATTATCGAGAGAAGATATCGATGGTAACTTTACAATGGAAACTATTTATAGAAACATGATTTAAAATAAAATACGCACGAATTTAAATAATGCATCTAGAAATTAATGATTACCTATTGACTAATTTATATCTTCTTAAATCGTATAGCATTAAAGATATATTCATAAATGATAAGAGTATATAGATATAATTACTTAAATTGGGATACTCTGTATATATGAATAATGTAACGTACATTCTAAATAACTTATGACAAATTCTTAATAAATGAGATAACTGATATTATTCACCAATATTAGAAAAAAATATATAGATTATTGATTGTATCGATAATATATGTAACAAAAAAGGTGGGATAAAATATAATACATACATAGTAGGGGTAACATTTTGATTATAACTAATTATGTAGTAATATGTGATATGGGATAATAATAAGAATATATAAATAAACAGTAGAATTTAAGGTACGGGGTAAGGGGATAACATCCTTATTCCAAAATCAAATTAACATATTAGGAGATTTAAATATATAGTTTTATTATAATTATATTGTTATAGTAGATTCTCATTATATAGTATATTATAATGTTACGATTAAATTCCGTATTGTAATATTTTATATCATAATTTTAATAATTTATTTATATTTATAAACATACGTACCTTATATCATCTTAGTTCACGTCTTAACATTTGTAAAAATTTTTAATTTTCGACTATATTACGAATTAATAAAGATTAATAAAGAGCATGCATATGTAGTACTTTCATTAATACTTTATTTGAGTCATTTGCGGACTAATCTTGAATATCGATTATATATAAATCCGCTAAATAGAAGTAATGATGTATATGTTGTATACTTTATATGATGTAATATTATATTGTTTTTCTAAGTTAATTATATTATAAATTTCATATTCCGCTATGACTATTCAAATTATTGTATTGAGACGATCTTGGACAGTAAATAAAATTTACTATATTTCACATTAAATCACTTATAACCGGACGATATAAAATATATTTGAACACGTTTCGATAATATTGAAATACCAGCATTAATAAGTCATTTGATCATATATTCCGATAACTGGATAGTGGGAAGAAAATATGATTTCGTTAAAGTTTTGAAGTTTTAATTGTAAATGTAAATCTTTGTTGGTCGATAAGCAATCTATGCCAAATTTAGATATAAAATTCAATATCCTATAGTTAAGACTAAGTTTAGGTTAGATTCGGAAAAGTGAGTAAATATCATTAAAGTAACTTCGTTATAGTTACATATTATATTAGATATTAATAGTTTTATCATATACGTTTTATTATATTTGTATATAAATATTTCTATAACATTTCTACTATATTATTACATATGTGAATATAAAGAAATTTAGAACTTTTAAATTTCGTTTTTTATTAAAAATAATTGTGGAATACTAATAAATATTAATAAATATGCGTAGTAGGTAGCATGTACAGTGATACATCTTCTAGTTAGATATCTCATATTTCTCCTATTGCTCAACATGTTCTTTGACCGTCAAATTTGGATGGGAATGTACCTTGTTTAAATTCGTTACATTCGAGTACGTCATTATCTGTTTTATGACAAAAATATTAAATAATATTATAGTATTAATATATAAATATATAACAATATGTTAATTTTATTGGACATAATATTTTTTAAATAGTTTATTAAATATATTCCTTAAATATATTATTACGGTATATCATATAGTATACTAGAAAATAAAATAGAATAAATAGAATATAAATATTTACTACACATACATGAAACAATTCAAGTATTGAAATTAATTAATAATTTCATATATTATTATAAACAAACCATTTGTATCTAATTCTGAAAATAAAAATAAGGATTCTTCGAATTTTAAATATTCTTGTAATCCTTCGATAAATTCTAATTTAGTTACTTTTCCATCTCCATTCATATCATAGAAATTTAAAGCACTCGGCATATTTTGCTCGGCATCTACCTGTTAGATAGTAATTCTTAATTCAACTCTAGTTTGTATTAGTTATATATGTTGTATTATATAAGCAGTCAGAATTCATAGCCTAATAGATATTGTAATAGTGTGTGGTATTATATTAATTATATAATGTGTTAACAAATTAATTTATAGAGTAATTTATATTTAATGAATATTTTAATATATATATATATATTTATATATATATATATATATATATATATATATATTCAATACAATATAGTATAATATATATGGGTTATAAATACAATTCGTAAAAAGATTTATTTTATAAATAAAAACATTTTAAAAAAATACTTAAATGATCCTATAATTAAATTGACTAACTTTATCTGTAATAGCCGTGAGATCTCTCCTTTTACGACGAAAACATTTCCTTACTCTTACGTAATAACAAAAGTTACCATTACATCTTCTATATCTGACGTAGAAACATCCCCTAGCCTCCGTCTCACCGATATTGCAGATTATCAGAAGAGTTGCAAGTAGAATACAAGTTACAGCTGTAGAATTCATACCTGTGAAGATATTATTTAAATAATAAAACTTTTAAATAAGTATATAAATAAACTACGATATGTTATATATATTTGAATATATAGTTATATATACGTACATAATAATATTATACTAGCCTATATTTCGATTTAGGTGGCAATATTTTAAGTATAATACTATTATAAATTATTTCATTTATTATAGTGAATGAATTTAATATCGAATTTACTTTTCTTTTATAGTAAAATAACGAGAAGTACAGAGGTCAAAGTTAGGAAAACTGTCTACAAATAAAATTAGTGAAGTTCGTCTAAAATAAACATATCCCAAGTTAGGTATTAATCAAAATAGATAAATATGGTTTGAAGTATTATGAACTTCCCTATAATATGATAATTTAAATAACAAAATAAAAGATATAATTGTTTTATAAACTTCCACTTTTTCGAATTGAATTAAATTTTAATTTTTGAATTAATAAGTTTATGCTAATGATATAATATATAGTTTATATTTTGTACTGTACAAATAAAGGTAATAATAGTTATGTGTAGTTAACAGTAGTGTTTTAATGTTGCGCTGTAATATAGTATTATTTACTTTGATTACTTATATTATCTAATGTAATAGAGTATACTAAATATAATAAATAAGTATAATTTATCTATAATACTTATTAATATAATGTAATCATTTTCGTGAAAATAGTCCTATAGTATAATTATCCTTTAGATTATTTATTTAAATTTTAAATATAATATATACTGTTATTTATTGTATTTACATAACTTAAAACATTAGCCATAAAGTAAGATATAATATGCTATAGTTATATGCAACAAAGTCTATATATGTTCTCATTTGTCGATGGTTTACAGAATTATAAATTGAATCACTTATATGATTGATTGATGTATTCGAAATTAAATATTATATAGTTTTATTTTATTTTTAAACTTTACTAAACTAAATGTATCGGTTGTTATTACAATTTATCTATTATTTAACGATATCACGGAGTTCTACTATCTTTGATTTTTTATTTATAGAATACAATTATTCATAGATTTCGTAATTTTGACAATATCCACGTTTTTATAAATACATTTATTTTGAGTTAGATATCAAACCACTGATACTTACACTAGGTTAAATACAATAATGTCAAATAAATACCTTATTTTAATAAAAATTACTCATTTGATTAATTTAGTTAAAATTAATCATAAGAAGGATTATTAATTAAACAACAATATTTATATGGCCTACATTAATGTAAGTCTCACACCGTACTAAATTACTTTAAATTATTAGTTTTAATGTATATGTTATACATTTCGGTTTCGTAAAATAATTTTATATAAATTAAATGTTCAGTTTAGTTTTTCTTGCGAAGATTCAGTATTAAAATGATGAATTTGTATATTCGTACTTAATAATTACAACGTGATAAAGCTTTATTAACTCCATGTGTAATAAGAACTAGAAGCAATAAAATGAATAATTCTTAATCGAATTAACATTATTAGAAAATCAATTGATACATCATACTATGAACATTGAAGTCTATTATTAGTAATTTCTGCAATTTTGACAAGCTATATTACATATATATTCTATAAATCAGACTATATTGATTATAATAAATGAACAATTTGTAATGAGGAAGTTCCTAATATTAGTATTCAATTTGAATATACATCTATCTATAGTTAGATGTATCTAAATATTTATAAATTTAATGCGCATTTCTTTATTTACATTTGTATGTAGTTCTCCCAAATGTTGACCTTTGTACTTCCCATTATTTAACTATAAAAGAAAGTTACAATTAATATCAAAATCATTCATGATAATAAGTGGAATCATTTATTATAGTATTATAATTAAAATATTGCTACGTATTTCGAAATATAGGCTAGTATATTAATATCATTTATATATATTCATGATATGAACTATTGCAATGTATTAATATATGTATGTAAAAGATTTAATTTTTATATAATACTTATATAGGTATGAAGTCTACAGCTGTAACTTGCATTCTACTTGTAACTCTACTGATAATCTGTAATATCGGTGAGACGGAGGCCAGGGTATGTTTTTATGTCAGAATTAGGAAATGTAATGGTAACTTTTGTTATTACGTAAGAGTAAGGAAATGCTATGGTCGAAAAAAGAGAGATCTCGAGCCCATTACAGATAAAGTTAGACATTTTTATTATAGGGTCATTTCAGTATTTTATTAATGTTATTATTTATAAAATATATATTTGTATGCATTGCATTTATAACCCACACGTATTACTATATATTGTATTCAATATATATATATATATATTAAATATAATACTCTTTAATTATAATGTTAATGATGTATACACATTATATTATTAATATAAAGAAACACACAATTACGGTATGTACCAGACTATGCATTCTGACTCCTTAATAATAATACAATATTTATATAACGTAATAATAATACAATATTTATATAACGTATCAAAACAAGAGATTGATTAATAATTACTATCTATCAGTTAGATGGTGAGCAAAATATGACGAGTGCTTTAAATTTCTATGATATCAACGGAGATGGAAAAGTAACTAAATTAGAATTTATTGAAGGATGCCAAGAATATGCAAACTTCGAAGAATGCTTATTTTTATTTTCAGAATTAGATACAAATGGTTTGTTTATAATAATATATGAAATTATTAATTAATTTCAATACTTGAATTGTTTCATGTATGTGTAGTAAATATTTATATTCTATTTATTCTATTTTCTTTTCTAGTATACTATATGATATACCGTAATAATATATTTAAGGAATATATTTAATAAACTATTTAAAAAATATTATGTCCAATAAAATTAACATATTGTTATATATTTATATATTAATACTATAATATTATTTAATATTGTTGTCATAAAACAGATAATGACGTACTCGAATGTAACGAATTTAAACAAGGTACATTCCCATCCAAATTTGACGGTCAAAGAACATGTTGAGTAATAGGAGAAATAGGAGATATCTCACTAGAAGATGTATCACTGTACATGCTACCTACTACGCATATTTATTAATATTTATTGGTATTCCACAATTATTTTTAATAAAAAACTAAATATAAAAGTTCTAAATTTCTTTATATTCACATATGTAATAATATAGTAGAAATGTTATAGAAATATTTATATACAAATATAATAAAACGAATATGATAAAACTATTAATATCTAATATAATATAACGAAGTTACTTCAATGATATATACTCACTGTTCCGAATCTAACCTAAACTTAGTCTTAACTATAGGATATTGAATTGTATATCTTAATTTGGCATAGACTGCTTATCGACCAACAAAGATTTACATTTACAATTAAATCTTCAAAACTTTAACGAAATCATATTTTCTTCCCACTATCCAGTTATCGGAATATATGATCAAATGTCTTATTAATACTGGTATTTAAATATTATCGAAACGTGTTCAAATATATTTTATATCGTCCGGTTATAAGTGATTTAATGTGAAATATAGTGAATTTTATTTACTGTCCAAGATCGTCTCAATACAATAATTTGAATAGTCATAGCGGAATTTGAAATTTATAATATAATTAACTTAGAAAAACAATATAATATTACACCATATAAAGCATACAACATATACATCATTACTTCTATTTAGCGGATTTATATATAATCGATATTCAAGATTAGTCAGTAAATTACACAAATTTCATTATAATGTTATTCAGTATCTAAATTATTAGTGGATCATTATTCTATTTATCAGAATGAATTGAATTTAAACCTAATATTGGTATACCACGACTTTATTTAACATTATAAGGTTAAATAAAATTGAGTTAAGTAGTAATTACAGCTAAGTTTGTGTATTTTGGTAGATGTATCCGAAGAATCAATATAAATACCATATTATTTTATGGTACTAGTAGAATAATAGTAAATATTTGTTAACTAATTAAACAACTAGACGGTATCCACTATATTGATAATGAGACGATTCGATTGGAAATAGCTAAACTAGAATTTAGAAAATAATGTGTTAATTATTTCTAAAAGATGGTCAATTAAATAAATGGTAATATATCTAGTATAGTTTAAAATTATGGATTAGATAGAAATGCATTTATAATATAAGAAATATATTGATTTCGACACAAATTAGATATATAAAAAAATTAAAATATTTAGAAAAGATTTCTGCTCAATTTGACAATTTCATATAGTTTTTGTGTATTATTAATATATTATTTGTAAAAATATGAATATAAAATATATTATTTAAATTATATTATATTATATGAATATGCAGATTCATATTATCGAGAGAAGATATCGATGGTAACTTTACAATGGAAACTATTTATAGAAACATGATTTAAAATAAAATACGCACGAATTTAAATAATGCATCTAGAAATTAATGATTACCTATTGACTAATTTATATCTTCTTAAATCGTATAGCATTAAAGATATATTCATAAATGATAAGAGTATATAGATATAATTACTTAAATTGGGATACTCTGTATATATGAATAATGTAACGTACATTCTAAATAACTTATGACAAATTCTTAATAAATGAGATAACTGATATTATTCACCAATATTAGAAAAAAATATATAGATTATTGATTGTATCAATAATATATGTAACAAAAAAGGTGGGATAAAATATAATACATACATTGTAGGGGTAACATTTTGATTATAACTAATTATGTAGTAATATGTGATATGGGATAATAATAAGAATATATAAATAAACAGTAGAATTTAAGGTACGTGGTAAGGGGATAACATCATTATTCCAAAATCAAATTAACATATTAGGAGATTTAAATATATAGTTTTATTATAATTATATTGTTATAGTAGATTCTCATTATATCGTATATTATAATGTTACGATTAAATTCCGTATTGTAATATTTTATATCATAATTTTAATAATTTATTTATATTTATAAACATACGTACCTTATATCATCTTAGTTCACGTCTTAACATTTGTAAAATTTTGTAATTTTCGACTATATTACGAATTAATAAAGATTAATAAAGAGTATGCATATGTAGTACTTTCATTAATACTTTATTTGAGTCATTTGCGGACTAATCTTGAATATCGATTATATATAAATCCGCTAAATAGAAGTAATGATGTATATGTTGTATACTTTATATGATGTAATACTATATTGTTTTTCTAAGTTAATTATATTATAAATTTCATATTCCGCTATGACTATTCAAATTATTGTATTGAGACGATCTTGGACAGTAAATAAAATTTATTATATTTCACCTTAAATCACTTATAACCGGACGATATAAAATATATTTGAACACGTTTCGATAATATTGAAATACCAGCATTAATAAGTCATTTGATCATTTATTCCGATAACTGGATAGTGGGAAGAAAATATGATTTCGTTAAAGTTTTGAAGTTTTAATTGTAAATGTAAATCTTTGTTGGACGATAAGCAATCTATGCCAATTTAGATATAAAATTCAATATCCTATAGTTAAGACTAAGTTTAGGTTAGATTCGGAAAAGTGAGTAAATATCATTGAAGTAACTTCGTTATAGTTACATATTATATTAGATATTAATAGTTTTATCATATACGTTTTATTATATTTGTATATAAATATTTCTATAACATTTCTACTATATTATTACATATGTGAATATAAAGAAATTTAGAACTTTTAAATTTAGTTTTTTATTAAAAATAATTGTGGAATACCAATAAATATTAATAAATATGCGTAGTAGGTAGCATGTACAGTGATACATCTTCTAGTGAGATATCTCCTATTTCTCCTATTGCTCAACATGTTCTTTGACCGTCAAATTTGGATGGGAATGTACCTTGTTTAAATTCGTTACATTCTAGTACGTCATTATCTGTTTTATGACAAAAATATTAAATAATATTATAGTATTAATATATAAATATATAACAATATGTTAATTTTATTGGACATAATATTTTTTAAATAGTTTATTAAATATATTCCTTAAATATATTATTACGGAATATCATATAGTATACTAGAATATAAAATAGAATAAATAGAATATAAATATTTACTACACATACATGAAACAATTCAAGTATTGAAATTAATTAATAATTTCATATATTATTATAAACAAACCATTTGTATCTAATTCTGAAAATAAAAATAAGGATTCTTCGAATTTTAAATATTCTTGTAATCCTTCGATAAATTCTAATTTAGTTACTTTTCCATCTCCGTTGATATCATAGAAATTTAAAGCACTCGGCATATTTTGCTCGGCATCTACCTGTTAGATAGTAATTCTTAATTCAACTCTAGTTTGTATTAGTTATATATGTTGTATTATATAAGCAGTCAGAATGCATAGCCTAATAGATATTGTAATAGTGTGTGGTATTATATTAATTATATAATGTGTTAACAAATTAATTTATAGAGTAATTTATATTTAATGAATATTGTAATATATATAATAATATATATATATATATATATATATATATATATATATATATATATATATATTCAATACAATATAGTGTAATATATATGGGTTATAAATACAATTCGTAAAAAGATTTATTTTATAAATAAAAACATTAAAAAAATACTTAAATGATCCTATAATTAAAATGACTAACTTTATCTGTAATAGCCGTGAGCTCTCTCCTTTTACGACGAAAACATTTCCTTACTCTTACGTAATAACAAAAGTTACCATTACATCTCCTATATCTGACGTAGAAACATCCCCTAGCCTCCGTCTCACCGATATTGCAGATTATCAGAAGAGTTGCAAGTAGAATACAAGTTACAGCTGTAGAATTCATACCTGTGAAGATATTATTTAAATAATAAAACTTTTAAATAAGTATATAAATAAACTACGATTGCTTATATATATTTGAATGTATAGTTATATATACGTACATAATAATATTATACTAGCCTATATTTCGATTTAGGTGGCAAAATTTTAAGTATAATACTATTATAAATTATTTCATTTATTATAGTGAATGAATTTAATATCGAATTTACTTTTCTTTTATAGTAAAATAACGAGAAGTACAGAGGTCAAAGTTAGGAAAACTGTCTACAAATAAAATTAGAGAAGTTCGTCTAAAATAAACATATCCCAAGTTAGGTATTAATCAAAATAGATAAATATGGTTTGAAGTATTATGAACTTCCCTATAATATGATAATTTAAATAACAAAATAAAAGATATAATTGTTTTATAAACTTCCACTTTTTCGAATTGAATTAAATTTTAATTTTTGAATTAATAAGTTTATGCTAATGATATAATATATAGTAATATATACTGTACAAATAAAGGTAATAATAGTTATGTGTAGTTAACAGTAGTGTTTTAATGTTGCGCTGTAATATAGTATTATTTATTTGATTACTTATATTATCTAATGTAATAGAGTATACTAAATATAATATATAAGTATAATTTATCTATATTAATATAATGTAATCATTTTCGTGAAAATAGTCATATAGTATAATTATACTTTAAATTATTTATATTAAATTTTAAATATAATATATACTGTTATTTATTGTATTTACATAACTTAAAACATTAGCCATAAAGTAAGATATAATATGCTATAGTTATATGCAACAAAGTCTATATATTTTGTCATTTGTCGATGGTTTACAGGATTACAAATTGAATCACTTATATGATTGCTTGATGTATTCGAAATTAAATATTATATAGTTTTATTTTATTTTTAAACTTTACTAATCAAAATGTATCGGTTGTTATTACAATTTATCTATTATTTAACGATATCACGGAGTTCTACTATCTTTGATTTTTTATTTATAGAATACAATTATTCATAGATTTCGTAATTTTGACAATATCCACGTTTTTATAAATACATTTATTTTGAGTTCGATATCAAACCACTGATACTTACTATAGGTTAAATACAATAATGTCAAATAAATACCTTATTTTAATAAAAATTACTCATTTGATTAATTTAGTTAAAATTAATCATAAGAAGGATTATTAATTAAACAACAATATTTATATGGCCTATATTAATGTAAGTCTCATACCATACTAAATTACTTTAAATTATTAGTTTTAATGTATATGTTATACATTTCGGTTTCGTAAAATAATTGTATATAAATTAAATGTTCAGTTTAGTTTTTCTTGCGAAGATTCAGTATTAAAATGATGAATTTGTATATTCGTACTTAATAATTACAACGTGATAAAGCTTTATTAACTCCATGTGTAATAAGAACTGGAAGCAATAAAATGAATAATTCTTAATCGAATTAACATTATTAGAAAATCAATTGATACATCATACTATGAACATTGAAGTCTATTATTAGTAATTTCTGCAATTTTGACAAGCTATATTACATATATATTCTATAAATCAGACTATATTGATTATAATAAATGAACAATTTGTAATGAGGAAGTTCCTAATATTAGTATTCAATTTGAATATACATCTATCTATAGTTAGATGTATCTAAATATTTATAAATTTAATGCGCATTTCTTTATTTACATTTGTATGTAGTTCTCCCAAATGTTGACCTTTGTACTTCCCATTATTTAACTATAAAAGAAAGTTACAATTAATATCAAAATCATTCATGATAATAAGTGGAATCATTTATTATAGTATTATAATTAAAATATTGCTACGTATTTCGAAATATAGGCTAGTATATTAATATCATTTATATATATTCATGATATGAACTATTGCAATGTATTAATATATGTATGTAAAAGATTTAATTTTTATATAATACTTATATAGGTATGAAGTCTACAGCTGTAACTTGCATTCTACTTGTAACTCTACTGATAATCTGTAATATCGGTGAGACGGAGGCCAGGGTATGTTTTTATGTCAGAATTAGGAAATGTAATGGTAACTTTTGTTATTACGTAAGAGTAAGGAAATGCTATGGTCGAAAAAAGAGAGATCTCGAGGCCATTACAGATAAAGTTAGACATTTTTATTATAGGGTCATTTCAGTATTTTATTAATGTTATTATTTATAAAATATATATTTGTATGCATTGCATTTATAACCCACACGTATTACTATATATTGTATTCAATATATATATATATATATTAAATATAATACTCTTTAATTATAATGTTAATGATGTATACACATTATATTATTAATATAAAGAAACACACACTTACGGTATGTACCAGACTATGCATTCTGACTCCTTAATAATAATACAATATTTATATAACGTAATAATAATACAATATTTATATAACGTATCAAAACAAGAGATTGATTAATAATTACTATCTATCAGGTAGATGGTGAGCAAAATATGACGAGTGCTTTAAATTTCTATGATATCAACGGAGATGGAAAAGTAACTAAATTAGAATTTATTGAAGGATGCCAAGAATATGCAAACTTCGAAGAATGCTTATTTTTATTTTCAGAATTAGATACAAATGGTTTGTTTATAATAATATATGAAATTATTAATTAATTTCAATACTTGAATTGTTTCATGTATGTGTAGTAAATATTTATATTCTATTTATTCTATTTTCTTTTCTAGTATACTATATGATATACCGTAATAATATATTTAAGGAATATATTTAATAAACTATTTAAAAAATATTATGTCCAATAAAATTAACATATCGTTATATATTTATATATTAATACTATAATATTATTTAATATTGTTGTCATAAAACAGATAATGACGTACTCGAATGTAACGAATTTAAACAAGGTACATTCCCATCCAAATTTGACGGTCAAAGAACATGTTGAGCAATAGGAGAAATAGGAGATATCTCACTAGAAGATGTATCACTGTACATGCTACCTACTATGAATATTTATTAATATTTATTGGTATTCCACAATTATTTTTAATAAAAAACTAAATATAAAAGTTCTAAATTTCTTTATATTCACATATGTAATAATATAGTAGAAATGTTATAGAAATATTTATATACAAATATAATAAAACGAATATGATAAAACTATTAATATCTAATATAATATAACGAAGTTACTTCAATGATATATACTCACTGTTCCGAATCTAACCTAAACTTAGTCTTAACTATAGGATATTGAATTGTATATCTAAATTTGGCATAGACTGCTTATCGACCAACAAAGATTTACATTTATAATTAAATCTTCAAAACTTTAACGAAATCATATTTTCTTCCCACTATCCAGTTATCGGAATATATGATCAAATGTCTTATTAATGCTGGTATTTTATTATTATAGAAACGTGTTCAAATATATTTTATATAAGTGATTTAATGTTAAATATAGTGAATTTTATTTACTGTCCAAGATCGTCTCAATACAATAATTTGAATAGTCATAGCGGAATTTGAAATTTATAATATAATTAACTTAGAAAAACAATATAATATTACATCATATAAAGCATATAACATATACATCATTACTTCTATTTAGCGGATTTATATATAATCGAAATTCAAGAATAGTCCGTAAATGACACAAATTTCATTATAATGTTATTCAGTATCTAAATTATTAGTGGATCATTATTCTATTTATCAGAATGAATTGTATTTAAACCTAATATTGGTATACCACGACTTTATTTAACATTATAAGGTTAAATAAAATTGAGTTAAGTAGTAATTACAGCTAAGTTTGTGTATTTTGGTAGATGTATCCGAAGAATCAATATAAATACCATATTAGTTTATGGTACTAGTAGAATAATAGTAAATATTTGTTAACTAATTAAACAACTAGACGGTATCCACTATATTGATAATGAGACGATTCGATTGGAAATAGCTAAACTAGAATTTAGAAAATAATGTGTTAATTATTTCTAAAAGATGGTCAATTAAATAAATGGTAATATATCTAGTATAGTTTTAAATTATGGATTAGATAGAAATGCATTTATAATATAAGAAATATATTGATTTCGACACAAATTAGATATATAAAAAAATTAAAATATTTAGAAAAGATTTCTGTTGAATTTGACAATTTCATATAGTTTTTGTGTATTATAAATATATTATTTGTAAAAATATGAATATAAAATATATTATTTAAATTATATTATATTATATGAATATGCAGATTCATATTATCGAGAGAAGATATCGATGGTAACTTTACAATGGAAACTATTTATAGAAACATGATTTAAAATAAAATACGCACGAATTTAAATAATGCATCTAGAAATTAATGATTACCTATTGACTAATTTATATCTTCTTAAATCGTATAGCATTAAAGATATATTCATAAATGATAAGAGTATATAGATATAATTACTTAAATTGGGATACTCTGTATATATGAATAATGTAACGTACATTCTAAATAACTTATGACAAATTCTTAATAAATGAGATAACTGATATTATTCACCAATATTAGAAAAAAATATATAGATTATTGATTGTATCGATAATATATGTAACAAAAAAGGTGGGATAAAATATAATACATACATTGTAGGGGTAACATTTTGATTATAGCTAATTATGTAGTAATATGTGATATGGGATAATAATAAGAATATATAAATAAACAGTAGAATTTAAGGTACGGGGTAAGGGGATAATATCCTTATTCCAAAATCAAATTAACATATTAGGAGATTTAAATATATAGTTTTATTATAATTATATTGTTATAGTAGATTCTCATCATATCGAATATTATGATGTTACGGTTAAATTCCGTATTGTAATATTTTATATCATAATTTTAATAATTTATTTATATTTATAAACATACGTACCTTATATCATCTTAGTTCACGTCTTAACATTTGTAAAAATTTTTAATTTTCGACTATATTACGAATTAATAAAGATTAATAAAGAGTATGCATATGTAGTACTTTCATTAATACTTTATTTGAGTCATTTGCGGACTAATCTTGAATATCGATTATATATAAATCCGCTAAATAGAAGTAATGATGTATATGTTGTATACTTTATATGATGTAATATTATATTGTTTTTCTAAGTTAATTATATTATAAATTTCATATTCCGCTATGACTATTCAAATTATTGTATTGAGACGATCTTGGACAGTAAATAAAATTTATTATATTTCACCTTAAATCACTTATAACCGGACGATATAAAATATATTTGAACACGTTTCGATAATATTGAAATACCAGCATTAATAAGTCATTTGATCATTTATTCCGATAACTGGATAGTGGGAAGAAAATATGATTTCGTTAAAGTTTTGAAGTTTTAATTGTAAATGTAAATCTTTGTTGGACGATAAGCAATCTATGCCAATTTAGATATACAATTCAATATCCTATAGTTAAGACTAAGTTTAGGTTAGATTCGGAACAGTGAGTATATATCATTGAAGTAACTTCGTTATATTATATTAGATATTAATAGTTTTATCATATACGTTTTATTATATTTGTATATAAATATTTCTATAACATTTCTACTATATTATTACATATGTGAATATAAAGAAATTTAGAACTTTTAAATTTAGTTTTTTATTAAAAATAATTGTGGAATACCAATAAATATTAATAAATATGCGTAGTAGGTAGCATAAACAGTGATACATCTTCTAGTTAGATATCTCTTATTTCTCCTATTGCTCAACATGTTCTTTGACCGTCAAATTTGGATGGGAATGTACCTTGTTTAAATTCGTTACATTCGAGTACGTCATTATCTGTTTTATGACAAAAATATTAAATAATATTATAGTATTAATATATAAATATATAACAATATGTTAATTTTATTGGACATAATATTTTTTAAATAGTTTATTAAATATATTCCTTAAATATATTATTACGGTATATCATATAGTATACTAGAAAATAAAATAGAATAAATAGAATATAAATATTTACTACACATACATGAAACAATTCAAGTATTGAAATTAATTAATAATTTCATATATTATTATAAACAAACCATTTGTATCTAATTCTGAAAATAAAAATAAGGATTCTTCGAATTTTAAATATTCTTGTAATCCTTCGATAAATTCTAATTTAGTTACTTTTCCATCTCCGTTGATATCAAAGAAATTTAAAGCACTCGGCATATTTTGCTCGGCATCTACCTGTTAGATAGTAATTCTTAATTCAACTCTAGTTTGTATTAGTTATATATGTTGTATTATATAAGCAGTCAGAATTCATAGCCTAATAGATATTGTAATAGTGTGTGGTATTATATTAATTATATAATGTGTTAACAAATTAATTTATAGAGTAATTTATATTTAATGAATATTTTAATATATATATATATATTTATATATATATATATATATATATATATATATATTCAATACAATATAGTGTAATATATATGGGTTATAAATACAATTCGTAAAAAGATTTATTTTATAAATAAAAACATTAAAAAAATACTTAAATGATCCTATAATTAAATTGACTAACTTTATCTGTAATAGCCGTGAGATCTCTCCTTTTACGACGAAAACATTTCCTTACTCTTACGTAATAACAAAAGTTACCATTACATCTCCTATATCTGACGTAGAAACATCCCCTAGCCTCCGTCTCACCGATATTGCAGATTATCAGAAGAGTTGCAAGTAGAATACAAGTTACAGCTGTAGAATTCATACCTGTGAAGATATTATTTAAATAATAAAACTTTTAAATAATTATATAAATAAACTACGATTGGTTATATATATTTGAATATATAGTTATATATATACGTACATAATAATATTATACTAGCCTATATTTCGATTTAGGTGGCAATATTTTAAGTATAATACTATTATAAATTATTTCATTTATTATAGTGAATGAATTTAATATCGAATTTACTTTTCTTTTATAGTAAAATAACGAGAAGTACAGAGGTCAAAGTTAGGAAAACTGTCTACAAATAAAATTAGTGAAGTTCGTCTAAAATAAACATATCCCAAGTTAGGTATTAATCAAAATAGATAAATATGGTTTGAAGTATTATGAACTTCCCTATAATATGATAATTTAAATAACAAAATAAAAGATATAATTGTTTTATAAACTTCCACTTTTTCGAATTGAATTAAATTTTAATTTTTGAATTAATAAGTTTATGCTAATGATATAATATATAGTTTATATTTTGTACTGTACAAATAAAGGTAATAATAGTTATGTGTAGTTAACAGTAGTGTTTTAATGTTGCGCTGTAATATAGTATTATTTACTTTGATTACTTATATTATCTAATGTAATAGAGTATACTAAATATAATATATAAGTATAATTTATCTATAATACTTATTAATATAATGTAATCATTTTCGTGAAAATAGTCCTTTAGTATAATTATTCTTTAGATTATTTATTTAAATTTTAAATATAATATATACTGTTATTTATTGTATTTACATAACTTAAAACATTAGCCATAAAGTAAGATATAATATGCTATAGTTATATGCAACAAAGTCTATATATTTTGTCATTTGTCGATGGTTTACAGAATTACAAATTGAATCACTTATATGATTGCTTGATGTATTCGAAATTAAATATTATATAGTTTTATTTTATTTTTAAACTTTACTAATCAAAATGTATCGGTTGTTATTACAATTTATCTATTATTTAAAGATATCACGGAGTTCTACTATCTTTGATTTTCTATTAATTGAATACAATTATTCATAGATTTCGTAATTTTGACAATATTCACGTTTTTATGAATACATTTATTTTGAGTTCGATATCAAACCACTGATACTTACTCTAGGTTAGATACAATAATGTCAAATCAATACCTTATTTTAATAAAAATTACTCATTTGATTAATTTAGTTAAAATAAATCATAAGTAGTATTATTAATTAAACAACAATATTTATATGGCCTACATTAATGTAAGTCTCACACCGTACTAAATTACTTTAAATTATTAGTTTTACTGTATATGGTATACATTTCGGTTTCGTAAAATAATTTTATATAAATTAAATGTTCAGTTTAGTTTTTCTTGCGAAGATTCAGTATTAAAATTATGAATTTGTATATTCGTACTTAATAATTACAACGTGATAAAGCTTTATTAACTCCATGTGTAATAAGAACTGGAAGCAATAAAATGAATAATTCTTAATCGAATTAACATTATAAGAAAATCAATTGATACATCATACTATGAACATTGAAGTCTATTATTAGTAATTTCTGCAATTTTGACAAGCTATATTTCATATTTATTCTATAAATCAGACTATATTGATTACAATAAATGAACAATTTGTAATAATGAAGTTCCTAATATTAGAATTACATTTGCATATACATCTATCTATAAAATTTATAAGGCTGGAAACTATAAAATTAATAATTCGTAATCGAATTAACATTATTAGATAATCAATTTATATATCATATGATGAACATAGGGTTCTGTTATTATGAATTTCTGCAATTTTTATAAAATATATTTAATATTTATTTAATAAATTAAGCTATATTGATTATAACAAATGAAAACATTAGTAATAGAGAAGTTAGTAGAATTACATTTAATATACATCTACCTTTGATTACATTTGTCGATGTATTTGTTAATTTATTGTGCTCTTCTCTATTTACATTTGTAAATAGTCTCCCAAAACTAGACCTTTGTAATTCTTATTACTCGATTAATCTATAATACAATTGCATATATTATAATTGTGATCACATATTTATTATTATTATTATTATATTTATTTATTATAAAATAAAACACATGATATTAAAATAAATACCAAACTTATCTTAATTATTTTGTAGATAAGTAGATATAAGTAGAAGCATGAAACAAGTAACTTAACACTTCTCATTATTTTACTATAAAAGAAAGTTAAATTTGATATAAACATCATTCACTATAATAAATGAAATAATTTATAATAGTATTATACTTAAAATATTGCCACCTAAATCGAAATATAGGCTAGTATAATATTATTATATAAGTATATATAACTATACATTCAAATATATATAACCAATCGTAATTTATTTATATACTTATTTAAAAGTTTTATTATTTAAATAATATCTTCACAGGTATGAATTCTACAGCTGTAACTTCTACTTGCAACTCTTCTGATAATCTGCAATATCGGTGAGACGGAGGCTAGGGGATGTTTCTACGTCAGATATAGGAGATGTAATGGTAACTTTTGTTATTACGTAAGAGTAAAGAAATGTTTTCGTCGTAAAAGTAGAGATCAAGGCCATTACAGGTAAAGTTAGAAGTATTTAATTATAAAGTAATGAAGTCTTATATATAACAATATTCATTAAATCTATATTACTCCTTAATTATACTCTAAATTATGTAAACAAATTATATAATAAATGTAACACTTTACACAATTATAGTATATACTAGACTATTAAATGTAACTACTTATACAATACGATATGAATAATTAATAAAAGCTAATGATTTATATATAACTGGTAAATGATGAGCATAAGTTTCCAAGTTCTTTAAAATTCTATGATATCGATGGAGATGGTAGTAACCCAATTATAATTTCTTAAAGCACTACAACTATTTCTATCTATAATAAAAAATTAACTGAATTTTAAAAATAGACACAAATAATTAGTTTAACATTATTAATTTTATTAATAGATAAAACATAAAACTATTTTAGAGAGGTTTAATAAAGCTATCACTATTTCTATAATTTAAATCATGTGTATCCTTTATATTAAGTATATTAAATGATAAGCGAATTTACTTAATTTAATAACATTACAGAAAATTGTTAACAAATATTTTTTAAATCTATTTTTTTTGTATTAAAATTATAATTTTTTACATGTACATGATTAATATATTGTCATTAAACAGATGATTATGTAATAGATTATAATGAATTTAAACAAGGCAAATTCCCTTTCAAATTTGATGATGAAAGAACATCTTAAACTAGAGTCAGGTAGTAATTCAGAGAATATGACGGCTCGTCATAAAGTATAAATGTATATAAGCATAGTGTATATAATATATACCATGCATATTAAATAACATTATATTTATTTTATATACACTATTATTTTTAATAATACATAAATATAAAATTACTTACTGATATAAATATATATTTAGATATTACTTTAGAAATTACTATATATACCAATTTATTAATAACTTCATGTTAACAATATATAATGAAAAGTAAAAACAGATACCCTAACGATTTAACAAATGATAGGAATAGTATACTTCACCTTTAAAAAGTATATTTAAATATTTGAAAGATATATAATGTATAATACAACACTTTACTTTATGATATTGCATGCAATATTATATTATTATTATTAAATATAAATAATAATCAATTTCGTATTAAAAAAATAATAATATGATATATGTGTTTATGTATTCAATACATTGTTATTAAACGATTATAAATCGAAAGTATAATTTGTTAAATTTCATGTTGTCAAAATTATGCTAAATATGTGCTAAAATGTACAAGAAATGATTGTAGAGGGTTCTTTTTACAAACGCCCGTGTAAATATTTGATTGTATGAAATGAATGTGGTTAAAGTTACAAGTAGAGCATGGAAAGTTGGGAATTTATTTTTTTCAACATGATATAGTTCATCATGTTATAGTTAAAATATAATTGTAATTGTCGAGAAGAACTTTAAATTCTGCATAATATAATTATATTATCAGATTGTTTACAATTTATTGTCGAAACACAAAACGACAATATAATTTTAAAAATACAAACATAATAGTATGAGGTCGATGAATTATATATGCCATCAGAATCAGTAGAAATAACTGGTTGATGTATAAATACCTAGAATACTTATACAAATATACTTTGGAGAATAAAGTGATGACTATCACATTTATGAAAACCAAAACCTATTGACATATCTAGATAGGTAAGCCACCGACACTATCATAATGTAAACATAAACACGCCTCTATCATTATACATGGTGTAGTCAAGTCTGAATTCTGGTTTCGTTAAGCCTTTTAATATGTTTTACTACACATCGTTAGCGTACCTATCAAGATACACTTTAAATATATATATAAGGTAGCTGAATTTGTTTTACTTATTTTGTTGACAGTTTATTCCAAAAATTATATTACAGTTTAAATACTTTGTGTGATTGTTGCTATTAATTTCAGTTTTAATTTTAATGTTTAGACAACGATTCGTATTTTTATAACTATCAGTAATTTATTTTTTATAAATATCGATTTACAGTTAAAATATCTTAAAAAATTAAGTAAATAACATATTCGAATCTGCGAATTGAGAGTGGTTTTAACATTATTTTTTTTATACGACTGTTATAATCTATACGGGAAATATTACAACCATGACGTAATCTGTTTATAAATGATTTGTGATTATAAATTTGTTGATCACCTACCACTATTTTATATTATAATCCATACTGGTAAATAACACTCTAGCATTAAACGTTATACGAAGTATATTCTATAGTCATGTATCACTTATTAATATAATAGTTAATGAATCAGTTACAATTCTCTAAAAAAGCAGGTTTGTTCGTAAGTTTGTTTTATAAAATTTAGTTGAAATATTTACTTTATATATAATATGTGTATATATGTGTATACCACACTCACACATATACATACATATATATATATATATATATATATATATATATATATGATATACATATGTAAAGTTACTGAAATTGAAAATGTATAAATACATTAAAGTTTATATATAAACATTGTATAATATATACTCTATAATATATAGTATACAGTCTACCCTTTGTATATCGAATAACAAATACACTATTGATCAACTACTTTATAATATATTTATTAATGTGTATTGCAATATTGTATGTTGAAATCCAGGACGCGTACCGTGGACATTCTCCACTGGAACACGTCAGTATGTACATAAGTCGTAAACATAGAAAAATAAAGTTAGTGGGAATTTAACGACAGGGTGACACGAATAGCTCGGGCGGATGTTGTTGTGGCGAGTTCTTAAGTAACATGGTGAAAGTTCGGTTATGTTGCCTGATCAGAACCGTTATCCGAGACGTTAGAGGTATATTGGGTTGCAGTTATCTTCCAGATTGAATATAATGGCACGCGTAGGGAGGGGTCGTGGGCGGGAGCGATGCTTCTAACGCAAACGTTATTGAAATAAAAAACGAAACTAGGGGATACGATGGTTGAATACTAGCCACGCCGGCCAATACGTAGGGTAGGATAATAATAAGTAAGTAAATGGCGTATTCATCAGTATGAAGGTGTTACGAGCTACTCAAGTAAAAAATGCATATGCAATATTGAGAATTGAATTGGCGAGAGTATAAATGAGAGGGAGAATTATAGAAAAAGAAAGAGTTGTAGTGATAGCGAAAGTGTGCATGTCTGGAGGTGCTTTGAAAATGAGATATTATACAAGATAAAATAAATAAATAGAGATGTAGGGAGACATGGTCAATACAGAAAGAATAAAAGGGAGAGTGTGAGATATATATATATATATATATATATATATATATATATATATATATATATATAAAGAGAGAGCGATGTAAAAAGAAAAAAGTGCTATCTAGATAGGGATTCAAAGGAATAGTTATGTCAAGTAATATAAACTATAAGCCAATATATTAACGTAATTTTTAATTAAGTGAATATGCTCAACTTTGCAATTAAATGCTCTCGTTGCCAGATAATTAATAAATATACACCTGACAATTTATATAAATTCAGCACCAAAACTCTTACGATTCATCTGTTGGTGTAAATGAAGAATGTGGATCACACGATTTCTCGTTTTGTTTGTAACGTCGCATTGAGATATCCGCGTGATACTAGTCGCGTGCCTTGGTATCGGATGGCGGATCCTACACTCTAGACGTCATGGTCTGCTCGGCAAATAGTTGCGTACGACTCATGAGCCGACTGCCCTCCATCGCTTCGAAGTCGTCGTCGTCGTCGTCGTTGTCGATGCCGTTGGTATCGACCAAGTGCGGGCAGCACGACTCCGGCCCGTTTACGTCGACCCCGCGCTGACCCCTATTTTCTATAACGACGCAGGCGGTCCGTTGATCGTTGGGGTCACGTTCCGTCGTCGAGTTGGCCGCCGGTGCGTTCGAGTGGAACGTGCGATCAACACTCGAGGTTCGTCGACGCACTCCGATTTCGCAGCATCGGTATATCTTTCTCTTAGCTTTGCGTACCTGCAAAACACCGATAATCTCAAATATATACAGTTAATATAGATACTATATTAGTTATTGTTAATTGTACAGGTAATTTTGAAAAATATAATATATAATATATATTATCGTACTCGTCGTTACCCATAATGCATTATAATTTTTATATATTTATTATTTAATAAAACGAAATGCTATTTTATTTATTTTCACTGACATATTAATCGTGCATCTATTAATATATAATCTTGATATTATGATATATATTTCTAAGGTATTGTTTCAAATTAAATCTGTAATTCATAAGAAATTAAATTTATAGTTTTATAACTGATATATAATTATTAAAGATTGAGAATTAATAAGTAAATTAATTGTTAATATTAAAATATAGAATTTGTTTATCATACTTAAAATGCAATCTTTGTATGATCTATTTATAAAATTAAATTACATCTTGTAATTGAAAGATTATATAACTTATGTTTACATATACTACATAAACAAAGGAGTGTGTAGCTAAATAACATGGTTAACTATTGTAATCATGTTAAGCTAATTAACCCTAAGGTAACCAATGACTTAGTATATTTATATATAATTATATAATATACCATAACAATTAGTATAAGGGATGCGATAGTGATAAATGTTAGATAATCATTCAGATGATCAATGATTAATTTAAATATATATCATCTAAATATATTTATATATATATATATAATTAGATAGATTTAGGACATAGCATAACTATATTGTTTATATAGTGTTTATATTGTGTAGCATAACTACACAATATAAAAAATATAAATTATATACATATATATATATATATATCTTTATATATATGTATATATCGATAGAGATAGAGAACAGAAGAGAAAGAGATACTAGAAGGAGGTCACTGACCTTGTATCGTGCGACCATTCCTCGGACAAGCCTTTCCAGACAACTCTTCTGTTTCACCTTCTCCCTCACTCCGTGAACATCTTCGTATTCCTGTTAGACGGATATGTTATTTAGCATGTATATGTATGTTAATATGTATTCGTGTATACATATTAATGTATTCGTGTATACATACCCGCATACATACTAACATACATATGTTAGTATGTATGCGGGTATGTGGTGTGTGAATATGTCAGTATGTACGTAGAGGTGTGTATGTGTAATTATGTACATGTGTGTGCATACATGCTTTCGTGACTATGTATTTGTGTGTCTTACATCAGTGTATTTATCTGTGCGTATGAATATACATATGCTATATGCATATGATCTCGATACATCCGCTTAACCTGACATACGTTGATAATAACGCTCGTTGTCATGGTAACATTTGCATTTGAACCATGGATACGCGATACGTAATTTCGAACACCCCTGGAGGGAAACTGACGATAAATCTCTAATAATATCCAAGCCAATCTATCATCTCATCCCGTATACTTTCGTATGTAGGAGTGAATGAGTGTGAGCGAGTGAGCGAGTGAGCGAGTGAGCGAGTGAATGAGTGAGTGAGTGAGTGAGTAAGTGATTGAATGAGTGAGTGAGTGAGTAACTCAGTCAGTCAATCAGTCAGTCAGTCAGTCAGTGAATGAGTGAGTGAGTGAGTGAGTGAGTGAGAGAGTGAGTGAGTGAGTGAGTGAGTGAGTGAGTGAGTGAGTGAGTGTATGAGTGAGTGAGTGAGTGAGTGGGTGAGTGAGTGGGTGAGTGAGTGGGTGAGTGAGTGAGTGGATGAGTGAGTGGATGAGTGAGTGAATGAGTGAGTTAGTAAACGAGTGAGTGAATAAGTCAGTGAGTGTGTGAGTCAGTGAGTAAGTAGATGAGTGAGTGGGTGAGTGAGTGGGTGAATGAGTGGGTGAATGAGTGGGTGAGTGAGTGAGTGAGTTAGTGAGTAAGTGAGTCAGTGAGTCAGTGAGTCAGCGAGTCAGTGAGTGATTTAGTGATTTAGTGAGTGATTGAGTGAGTGAGTGAGTGAGTGAGTGAATGAGTGAGTGAGTGAGTGAGTGAGTGTGTGAGTTAGTGAGTGAGTTAGTGAGTGAGTGGGTGGGTGGGTGAGTGAGTGAGTGAGTGAGTGGGTGAGTGAATGTGTGTGTATATATGTTTATTCACGAAAATCCAATTTTTACATTGTTCGAAGGTGAGTGTAAGTATTATTAACGAAATATAACACAATTAATATAGTAAATACGTTTTTCAAAATAAATAAAATCGAGGTAATAATTGTGGTAATATGTGTAAGGAAGTCACGTGAGAGGGAATTGCATGCGAGGGAAGCGTGCAATGTACATTATACATATGGGAAAACTGTATAGGGGACAGTATATAGAGAAAATAAGTCAGATATAAATGTACGTGTAAAGGAGGTAAAGTATGGTAGTGAGGTTGGTAAGAAGTAAGTAGTAAAAGTGGAAAGTAATATAGGCTGTAGAAAATAAAGTAGTTGAGTATTGGTTTTTGAGTAATGGGTATTGTATTAGGTAAAAGTACAGTGTAAATCGATTTGATAATTCAGTAGCAGTAGGAATATTATAAGGGTGTGTCAGGTTATATCAGTCAAGACCAAGTAAGTATTTGTGAAGTTTGCTTTTAAAAGTATTTGTATTATTTTCATTGGTAACAGTTATGGGTAGTTTATTCCAAAGTTGTGGAAAATTGTTTGTTATGTCTTGTTTAAGCAGTTTTTTATTGGATGACCTTAGATTGCTTTTCAGTTTTAGTTTAATTGAGTCGCTCATATATTTAGGGATATCAGTTTTCAGTGATGTATGTATTATTGTTAGAATTTTGTATATGGATCTGTGTTTAAAGGTTAGAAATTTAAGTTTTTTTCTTTATAATGTGATATGTGTTCGTTTAGGGAGTTTGTAAATAAGTCTGCAAGTGTGGTTAATAATTTTGTTTAGTCGTTTTTCTTGTATTTTAGGTATATTAATTAAAAGTGAGTTGCAGTAGTCAAGTTTAGATAGAATGTAGGCAGATGTGAGTATTTTGAGTGATGTCTGGTTGAGAAGGTGTTTAATTTGTTTTATTTTAAATATTTTATAGTTGCATTGCTTAGTTATTAATGAAATATGTTTGTCGAAGGTTAAGTCAGATTCTAATATTACACCTAAAGTAGTTATAGTTGTCTTAATGGGTATATCTTTATTTGCAATTTTAATATGTGTGATGGGTGGTGGCATATGACTTTTACTATGGAATATGATGCATTCAGTTTTCTGTAAATTAAGTTTCAAGTAATTATAATTAAAGTAATTTTCTAATTTCGTCGTTATGCTATTGATTTCTTTTAGTGTATTCGGTAATTCATTAAAGGTTGTGGAAGTGTAAATTTGTGTGTCGTCAGCGTACATGTGGTATTTAGTATTATGGGAGTTCATAATTAAGTCGATATCGGATATATATATGTTAAATAAAAGTGGACCCAAGACACTACCTTGAGGTACTCCGATTTGAGAGCAGTTAAAATTTTTACTCAGTTTATCAGATTTGATATTGAAGGTTCTTTCGGTTAAATATGATTTTATTAGTTGTATTATAGTGTTATGTATTCCAATTGATTGTAATTTAGCGAATAATATGTTGTGGTTAATAGTATCAAAAGCGGCAGTTAAATCTAGTAATATAAGAATTACAAAACGATTGTTTTTTATGTTATGAGAAATGTAATTTGTAAGATTTAGTAATAGTGTTTCAGTGTTATGGTAAGGTTTGTAGGCACTCTGCATTGTATTATCTAAACTATTGGCGGTGATATGTTTAATGATATGTGTGGCAATAATCCTTTCGAAAATTTTTGATAGTAAAGATAAGTTTGATATAGGTCTGTAGTTGTTAGGAATGGAGTAGTCTAGGGAAGTTTTTTTATGATTGGAGTTATGATGGAGTGTTTCAGTGAAAGTGGGATGTTGTAATGAGTAATACATTTGTTAATAAGATTTGAGTAAATAAGTGAAATAAAGCGGATGTTTAATTTTAGAGAGTGAGTGAGTGAGTGAGTGAATGAGTGAGTAAGTGAGTAAGTGAGTGAGTGAGTGAGTGAGTGAGTGAGTGAGTGAGTGAGTGAGTAAGTGAGTGAGTGAGTAAGTGAGTGAGTGAGTGAGTGAGTGAGTGAGTGAGTGAGTGAGTGAGTGAGTGAGTGAGTGAGTGAGTGAGTGAGTGAGTGAGTGAGTGAGTGAGTGAGTGAGTGAGTGAGTGAGTGAGTGAGTGAGTGAGTGAGTGAGTGAGTGAGTGAGTGAGTGAGTAATATACATAACTAGAGAAATAAAAACTTATCGTAAAATAAATTAGTCAAGGGTAAATAATCGAGTTTTTTAAACTCGTTCAATCATTGGACGATATGAGGCTGTGGTCAGCAATCACTAATTAGTGGTCAGCAGGTAGAGTAGAGAGGCCACTGATTATGGTCAGCGGGCAATATATAGAAGTCACTGATTAGTGGTCAACTGAAAGTATAGAGTGGACAGTGATTGATGGTCAGCGGGCCGAATAAAACGGAGAGCGATTAGTAGCCGGCGTCCAGTATAGTCAACAGTGATTAGTGGTTAGCGGTCACTGACCATTGGTCAGTGATATCTCATCGAGAGCAAGCCTGCGCCGTTGAATAATATGAGTTGCGTGTTGTCACGCGCGAATGCACACGATGCACGTGTGCGTGTGATATGCGCGTGTGTACTGAGCGTCTGTACCCACGTGACACACGCACGCGTCACGTGTGGTTAGTGCTGCGTGTATGACGTACATTGGCGCACACAATTGTAAGCCTAAACTGTGTAAGTTATGAGTAACCTGCATATCGCTTCATTGCCCAAATTGTTGTACAAATTATATTTCTCAAGAGCCATATATGACTAAGTATATGACTAAGTATATGGCTAAGTATATTGCTAAGTATATGGCTAAGTATATGGCTAAGTATATTGCTAAGTATATTGCTAAGTATATTGCTAAGTATAAGGCTAAGTATATGACTAAGTATAAGGCTAAGTATATGGCTAAGTATATTGCTAAGTATATGGCTAAGTATATTGCTAAGTATATGGCTAAGTATATTGCTAAGTATAAGGCTAAGTATAAGGCTAAGTATATTGCTAAGTATATGACTAAGTATATGGCTAAGTATATTGCTAAGTATATGGCTAAGTATATGGCTAAGTATATTGCTAAGTATATGACTAAGTATATGGCTAAGTATATGGCTAAGTATATTGCTAAGTATATGGCTAAGTATATGGCTAAGTATATGGCTAAGTACATGGCTAAGTATATTGCTAAGTATATGGCTAAGTATATTGCTAAGTATATGGCTAAGTATATGGCTAAGTATATGGCTAAGTATATGGCTAAGTATATGGCTAAGTATATGGCTAAGTATATGGCTAAGTATATTGCTAAGTACATTGCTAAGTATATTGCTAAGTATATGGCTAAGTATATGACTAAGTATATGGCTAAGTACATGGCTAAGTACATGGCTAAGTATATTGCTAAGTATATGGCTAAGTATATGGCTAAGTATATGGCTAAGTACATGGCTAAGTATATTGCTAAGTATATGGCTAAGTATATTGCTAAGTATATGGCTAAGTATATTGCTAAGTATATTGCTAAGTATATGGCTAAGTATATGGCTAAGTATATGGCTAAGTATATGGCTAAGTACATGACTAAGTATATTGCTAAGTGCATGGCTAAGTATATTGCTAAGTATATGGCTAAGTATATTGCTAAGTATATGGCTAAGTACATGGCTAAGTATATTGCTAAGTATATGGCTAAGTATATTGCTAAGTATATTGCTAAGTATATGGCTAAGTATATTGCTAAGTATATGGCTAAGTATATTGCTAAGTATATTGCTAAGTATATTGCTAAGTATATGGCTAAGTATATGGCTAAGTATATTGCTAAGTATATGACTAAGTATATGGCTAAGTATATGGCTAAGTATATGGCTAAGTATATTGCTAAGTATATGGCTAAGTATATTGCTAAATATATTGCTAAGTATATTGCTAAGTATATTGCTAAGTATATGGCTAAGTATATGGCTAAGTATATTGCTAAGTATATTGCTAAGTATATTGCTAAGTATATGGCTAAGTATATTGCTAAGTATATTGCTAAGTATATTGCTAAGTATATTGCTAAGTATATTGCTAAGTATATTGCTAAGTATATGGCTAAGTATATGGCTAAGTATATTGCTAAGTATATGGCTAAGTATATTGCTAAGTATATTGCTAAGTATATGACTAAGTATAAGGCTAAGTATATTGCTAAGTATATGACTAAGTATATGGCTAAGTATATGGCTAAGTATATGGCTAAGTATATTGCTAAGTATATTGCTAAGTATATGGCTAAGTATATGGCTAAGTATATTGCTAAGTATATTGCTAAGTATATGGCTAAGTATATGGCTAAGTATATTGCTAAGTATATGGCTAAGTATATTGCTAAGTATATTGCTAAGTATATTGCTAAGTATATGGCTAAGTATATGGCTAAGTATATTGCTAAGTATATGGCTAAGTATATGGCTAAGTATATTGCTAAGTATATTGCTAAGTATATTGCTAAGTACATGGCTAAGTATATTGCTAAGTATATTGCTAAGTACATGGCTAAGTATATTGCTAAGTATATTGCTAAGTATATTGCTAAGTATATGGCTAAGTATATGGCTAAGTATATGGCTAAGTATATTGCTAAGTATATTGCTAAGTATATGGCTAAGTATATGGCTAAGTATATTGCTAAGTATATTGCTAAGTATATGGCTAAGTATATTGCTAAGTATATTGCTAAGTATATGGCTAAGTATATGGCTAAGTATATGGCTAAGTATATTGCTAAGTATATGGCTAAGTATATTGCTAAGTACATTGCTAAGTATATTGCTAAGTATATGGCTAAGTATATGGCTAAGTATATGGTTAAGTACATGGCTAAGTACATGGCTAAGTATATTGCTAAGTATATGGCTAAGTATATGGCTAAGTATATGGCTAAGTACATGGCTAAGTATATTGCTAAGTATATGGCTAAGTATATTGCTAAGTATATGGCTAAGTATATTGCTAAGTATATTGCTAAGTATATGGCTAAGTATATGGCTAAGTATATGGCTAAGTATATGGCTAAGTACATGACTAAGTATATTGCTAAGTACATGGCTAAGTATATTGCTAAGTATATGGCTAAGTATATTGCTAAGTATATGGCTAAGTACATGGCTAAGTATATTGCTAAGTATATGGCTAAGTATATGGCTAAGTATATGGCTAAGTATATTGCTAAGTATATGGCTAAGTATATGGCTAAGTATATTGCTAAGTATATTGCTAAGTATATTGCTAAGTACATGGCTAAGTATATTGCTAAGTATATTGCTAAGTACATGGCTAAGTATATTGCTAAGTATATTGCTAAGTATATTGCTAAGTATATGGCTAAGTATATGGCTAAGTATATGGCTAAGTATATTGCTAAGTATATTGCTAAGTATATGGCTAAGTATATGGCTAAGTATATTGCTAAGTATATTGCTAAGTATATTGCTAAGTATATTGCTAAGTATATTGCTAAGTATATGGCTAAGTATATGGCTAAGTATATGGCTAAGTATATTGCTAAGTATATTGCTAAGTACATGGCTAAGTATATTGCTAAGTATATCTGAATCAAAAAAATACTTCTTTAATTGTAATCTCTTATAACATTCCTGATTTAAAAATCATACTAACTAGTGTGTACGACAACTCTTTCCAAATCGTTACTTACTTAATTATATATGTTTGCAGTTCAAGACACAATGCATTATATAATATAATATGACTAAATTCAACTACATAAATATGTTCCATTAAACTTGAATTGTAAAAATCAGTTCATTCGATTAGAGATTTTCTCTTGTGATTATCTTGGAAATATTCAAAATTTAATAGCATACGATTTTTTATAATGTATAATATTATACAATATTAAATTGATATTACATAATATTATGCAGTATAAACTATTGTATAATATTACGTAGTATTGCGTAATGGTATATAATATTATGTGATATTACGTACCGACCTTTATGTAATTTTATATTATATTATATTAACTCGGTGCTACGATAATTAATAAAAAATACATGCATACGCATACTTATAAATACACTTACATGCAGGTACTTGTACAATGTACAAGTACAATGTACATATACATACACATATCTGAACAATTGACGACAATTGTATTTGTACGATTAAATAAATGTACACATACACAAATACATATAAATACGTATATACACAGATATATACACACATAAAACATATATGTACACCTAAACACACATCGCAACTATATCATTCTAGTCGCATAGCTACGGTATTTTTTCATCTGATTATATTAACAATTAATATTCCACTTTCTAAAATGAGGTACATGTTCCCTTAGCTCTGTTTAAGGATCTGTCCTGGGTTCTCTTTTATTTATAATATACATATATATATATATATATATATATATATATATATATACATATATATATACATATATATATGTATACATATATATATATATATATACATATATATATACATATATATATGTATATATATATATATATATATATATATATTACCTATCAGAGATATTTCAAATATCATATATATTCCGATTATATTCGAATGAACTTGAAACCACATATTACCAGTATTAATAATTGTAATCTCAAAACCTTTAACTTACAATTATTAATATTTCTCGATATGAATGTATTTACTTATTTTATATATTATATAATACCAAGAGTACTCAATATAACTACTCAATATAACTACTCAATATAACTACTAAATATAACTACTCAATATAACTACTAAATATAACTACTCAATATAACTACTCAATATAACTACTAGATATAACTACTAGATATAACTACTCAATATAACTACTCAATATAACTACTCAATATAACTACTCAATATAACTACTCAATATAACTACTAGATATAACTATACGAACTACTTTGTATATTCTCTTGGCTACGTATATGTATTTTATCAGTGTATATAGTCAATGAGTAGGTGAATAGTGTATACGTAGCTATTATGGTTGGAACACAGTTCAAATTCTCCAATAAGAAGTCGCTACTACTCGCTACTACTCGCTACTACTCGCTACTACTCGCCAGGGTAGTAGCCTGGTGAGTATTAAACTATTCACCTACTTATCTAACTTTCGAATAATTACTTATATAAATTTTGCTCAATAAATTATTGAAAATATTATTTGAAAAGTAACTTGTTTAAGTATGCGTGCAGTTATATGCTTATTATATAAAATCTATATAATAACCAGTGGTATGTGTATACCATTAGTACTCAGTACCCAGTATAACGGCGTATAGTTGAATATTACTAATTTCATTACTACCGACATGTGCTTATCATACATTATCCAACTCAATATTCCGATAAATGTAAACAAAATCGATTCCACCTATAAATATTTGCAATATCTAAAAGTAATATCGATATTAGCAGTTACATCTGATACGAGTTAATCATTGTATGCATCATAACGTCGAATGGTATCTACTATAAGGTATACTCCACTCTATCGGATATTTGTACCGAAATTCCAACAATAAATTAGGAACTTGTAGTCCATATGTTTAAAAAACATTTATTGTTATCGATTGTTGTGAATCTTTAAACTTGATTGATTCTGATTAAAGAAATTTCAATTTTAAACAAGATGTCCACTATATCAAAGTATACCGTATGTTATGGTGTGATATAATGCGGTATGGTGTTATGTCGCGTGGTGCGGTGTTATGTTGTAATGTATGGTGCGATGTGGTGAAGAATGGCGTGATATTATGGTGTTATGTAGTATTGTTTGATATGGTGTGGTGTTTTATTTTGACGTGTGAAATGGTGCGATTTGTTGTGTGATGGTGTGGTGGGGTATTGTATCGCGTGGTGTAGTATGCTGCAGATGTGTGTGTAGTTTGCTGTAGATGTGTGTGTAGTATGCTGTAGATGTGTGTGTAGTATGCTGTAGATGTGTGTGTAGTTTGCTGCGATGCAATATGATGTTGTGAATGTAGGTATAGTGTCGTGCATTTTATTGTGGTGTGAAATGATATGTAGAATTTCGGTCCTGTTTAATCTGATTTGTTAAGGTAAGGAGTATTGGTGCCGTGTGGTACTATCATATGGGGTGAAGTCTGGTGTGGTGCGGTGTGGTGTGGTGTGGTGTGGTGCGGTGTGGTGCGGTGCGGTGTGGTGCGGTGTGGTGCGGTGCGGTGCGGCGTATCGCGGTGCGGTGTTGCATGTTGTGTTCTGATTGTAAAAGATGAGAAATATTATGACACATGATTAGTTTTTATTTCTTGAATTTGTGTAATATTTCTTTATTTAAAATTATACATATATATATATATATATATATATACATATACATATATATATATATATATATATATATATATATATATATATATATATACAGGAGGAATACAAATAATTGGTATTTGTTCGAATTTATCCTTAAAAGAAATAAATAAACCATAACTGATTAGACAAGCATGTTGATATTTTACACATTGGATATGTCATGTAAGAAACTGTGTTGGGTTTGACTGGTAACATATATTATAAGGCAAGTGGTTAGTATCAAATATCGTAATTGGTCTAATTTACGGATTACATTTAACTCTATGTACACGGTATGAAAACTAAGATGTACCCCTAAATGTAAAATCTATTACTAAGTCCCACTAGTGAAACTTACAGAGGGTATGTCCCCTAATAATAATGAGAAGGATATACCATAAGTAGACATATGATCGATATTAGCTACATACCTAGTATACAAATATACATATACAAATCTTATTCATACCCAATATTTAATTTCCTGTTTCATTTTATTCATATATGTACAAATGATGTAATATTTAGTTTAAACTAAATATTACATCATATGTATCAATTGGTGCATATGCATAACAACCATGCATAATCCAAATTTTTAATATTTTTTTATTATTACCCAATTCATAGTAAACAAATATAACTAATGTAATATTGCTTATAAATTTAACAATATTTTAAGAACCTAAAATGTCAAAAATATACAATAAATTATAAAATTTAATTTTCCTGGAATTTCTTGGTAACAATTTAAAAAAAAAATTAATATATTTTTATTTAATAATATATCATATAAAGTTTTTAGCCATTTTTCATTATTAAAAAATTATTATTACCATTCAATTTTAATATTGCTCCTATATTTTGCATATTAAATAATGTATCTCTCCCATGTTAAATTTGAATGGGGTGGCTAAATTATGGCTGAGCCAGCCATAATTTAAAAAAAAATTAAAATGTATATATATTCATTATAACTCATATCTTTACTATATATAATTGATGAGCCAAAAAATAATATTGAAAAATGTATAATTTACACTGTATACAATGTTTACAATATATTATACATACATTTTAAAGTGTATTTTCGTACATAAAGCGTTTGCCAAACGTACGACGTAAACTTGTCTTGGATATATGTCACGTAATTGAGTAACAATCGACCTATTGTATTTGCAATCAAATATCAGAATGATGTAAGATATTTCTCTCTCCCCCTCCCTCTCCCTCTACCTCCCTCCATCCCTCCCTAAATCTCCCTCTCCATCTCCCTCTCCCTCCCCTCGCTCTCTCTCACTCTATCCCCCATCCCTCCTTCCCTCCCTCCCCCTCTTCCCCACTCCCCCTCTTCCCCACTCCCACTCTTCCCTTGCTCTCTCTCCCTTGATCGCTCTCCTCCCCTCCCCCTATATATTCCCCTCTCTCTCTCTCTCTCTCTCTCTCTCTCTCTCTCTCTCTCTCTCTCTCTCTCTCT
>OZ038312.1:32580291-32583024 GCA_964035775.1 Osedax frankpressi | reverse complement strand
TAGCAAGATTGCATGTATCTTCTATTATACAGGAGGCTTTGATATAAGGATGAAATTATATTATAATTATATATATATTTATATATAAAGTGACATATAAAGTAAAGTATATTCATAAGTTAAGTTTTCAAGAACAAATGTTGACATCTGACATTTTGCGTTTGACTCATTTGTAGAATAATACCTAAAAAAATAATAAAATATCTTAGAGATCATATAACGAAGAAAATGCGCAATTTGTACGAAATCTTCGTTCAATGAATACACGTCGTGGTATTATATAACATATATCCATATTATATAAGATACACTATATATATATATATATAACATATATATATATATATATATATATATATATATATATACAATCATCAATAATAAATTGTCAATAATCAGAGTGTTCTAAATGAAATGTGATTCTGAATATTAGAAAATATAGTATGATGAGTAATGTAATAGTATACTGATTACGTAACTTATGCTTGTGTATTATGTATATCAAGGTAATCTACATTCATTATGATGATGCTTATTAGATCGATTATAAACTGTTCTTTGCAAGATTAATACATTATTTATATTCTAGTACATTTAATATATTTATTTTTCAAAATGAATACCATTAGTGAATGTATTCATTAATATATATATATATATATATATATATATATATATATATATATATACATATATATACTATATATCCTATTTAATAGTTATGAAAATTATAAGTGATTCAAAACTGATAATGAACAAATTTAAACATGATAGTTGATTATAGACACTGGCAGTTAGCTACAATCTTACTTGGATGCACTAATATTTAAGTACACATGCACAAGATTACTTTCTCCCATGTATACAGATTTCACTCTACAGTGTACAGTGTACATTGTACACTCTAAATTTAGTATTCAATTACTAGGATATACTCTAAATTGGGCGTATTACTAATTAGGTACATCTCACTCATATATAATCACATCGGCTATACTTACGTTTGGCTAAACTCTCATTTAGTAACAAATGTACTTAGTTATACTATCATTGAAGTATTCCTTTACTTTGAAAAATTATCGCTTTGTTACACTCTCATTGCTACACATATCTAAAAAATATATATAACAGGCAAATAAATTATGCAATTAATTCTATTGTTTTCTGGGGTCACGTTCGGCGAACATTGTTATCCTATATGTTGTTTAAGCAACACTTTGTTGTTTAAGCAACACTTTAAGCAACACTTTAAGCAACACTTGTTGTTTAAGCAACACTTTTTATTAGCAGTGTTTTATGATAATAGATATTATGAAATACTGACTAAAACATCCAGAATCAACTATAGATTAACCTGATTTAATAGAATCGCTTCAACCAAGATATTGGAATTAATTCAAATCAGAATATATTTAAATATCTGTCTATATCATATATACTAATTGATGTGTCTCAAGAAAATATCAAACCATATGACATAACAATAAAATATTTGGTAGATAATAGTATATTAATCTCGAGATACCTTAACTATTAACTATAATATATAATTGTTCAATAGTAGTCTAATACATGAATTATTTGATATTCTAAATATATGTATTATAATAATCTATAAGTAATATTCTATAATATGTACACTGTACATCGTACGTTGTACATCGTAAGTTGTACATCGTAAGTTGTACATCGTAAGTTGTACAGCGTAAGTTGTACAGTGTACATAATAAATTGTAAAATGAAAAATGTACATTACCGATATTCCTATTCCTATTATTTTAAATAATATTTTGAAAATCTGTGGATGTATTTATATTCTGTGGAATAATTAATTTGTAAATTCTATCTATGTATACATACATACATTTATATATGTTATATTCATTTTCTTCTGTCATAATTTCTTCAAAATACATATTATAAATTCTAATGTTTTCTTATATTATGTTTTTCTATTTTTATGGACATTATTTGCAATAGTTGTAAATAATTTGTTATTTAAATAAATTATTATTATATATCACTTTTGTTTTCAATGTAAGTAATTGAAATATAGTATATTAGACATTGTGATATTGATATTATCATTAATTTAGGAATTTATTTATGATATATGTTTATATTTATTTATACCCGATATAAATGTGTAAATATATATTATTATATTATTATATAAAAAGTAATTCAATTTCGGAAATAATATTAATGATATGATCAATAACGTCATATGGTACCATATATATTAAAATAGATAAATCGGATATACCCGGAAAGGAAATATTGATATGACATTACTCTAGATTGTCGAGCAGCGCTTACAAACATAACTAGATGCAAATGATTAGCAAATGATTAGGGCAAGATCCTTCCGTGACACCTTTACTTCGTAGCTCTAGCCCTTAACGCTGATCGAAATGTGATTAGTCAGCGCGGTCGTATCAAGTTCGTTGGGTGGTTTTTAATATCCGGTTAAGCTGACGACGCACATCGGCTCGTCGGGGGTAACGCGTACGATATCGTAGACGCCAACGCGCGCGACACCACCACGATTGTACGACGCAACTGTGCCGTCTAACAATCCGACACGATAACGCGCGCACACCGGGACATGCCCAGGCGGAAACTCGCACCGAAATACGGCAAACGTGCGTACAAACATGCCAGTAAACATGCTCATATGTACTACGATACACAGCACTCCATCACGTTGTTATCTCCGAGTTAAATGTGAAT
>OZ038312.1:32537791-32575291 GCA_964035775.1 Osedax frankpressi | reverse complement strand
TACACTAAGTATCTTTATAATCATCATTGACCTTTGTGGATATATTATACAACATATATATTTATAAATAAATGAAATGTATATATACGCAATGTTTATCTGCGATTTATATGATAATCTATACACGAGCTAATCGTCGACAAACCTTTATAAGCCTATCTCTGGTCTCGCAAACAACGACACAAGCTACCACACTCGCGAAACACCCGAATCCCATGATAACGGGGCCCACATAGGTTAGATTATGCAAGTACCAGTTAGTCGAGGTTCCATTTCCTATTTTATAGATGTCTGTATATTAGATGGATGTATTGATGTATGGATGAATGGATGTATGGATGGATGGATGGATGTATGGATGGATGGATGGATGTGTGGATGTATGGATGTATGGATGTATGGATGGATGGATGGATGGATGGATGGATGTATGGATGTATGGATGAACGGATGGATGGTTGGATGGATGGATGAAGTATTCTAACCATTTTCGATAGTATGTTCAGTTGTAACTAATTCAATCATGGTATCAGTAGATGACTTTGTATGGTGTGACGTAGTAAGGTTTTGAATGTGTAAATCAGATTTATATCCTATCATACAAAGAACAGCTCCACCCTGGAATAAATAATTAATTATTATGTGATTAATATTATTTAAAATTTATGTATTATAACATCTATTAAAATTCAATATTTTATAAATGATATCATGATATTATCATGTTTGGATTATGAAAATATATATATATTATAAATACACTTTTGAAATATTAAACATTCAAATTCTATATATATCTTAAATATAATTGTAATAGTATTTATTAATATGTTTATGATAGAAAATATAAATAATTTTTTAGACATATAATCATTAATCAACCTGTATAGTATATTCTTTTAAAAGTAATTTGAAGTATTTATAATGTACACAGTACTGTGTACATTATACAGCGTATAACTTATATAATATACAATGTACACTGAGCATATAATATAATCACTGCATATTGTGAATTTTACAAAATACTAAATACAATGTACAATACTATGCTTACATCATACTTAGTCAGAAGGAAGGAATAAATGTTGGACAGAATTTCGAAACTTAGGATAATAGAACTTGAGATAATATATTAGTTGTTATTTAGCTCTGTAATCTCTCATTATTTGGCTCATCTACAATTTTCTTTATAACTTCTGTTAAAACAAAAATAACTTCTATAACTTCTATTGTAAATTCTTATTAGTGTATTTAGGATAAGAAACCCCAGTTTCAATAAGCTTATCAGTTATATATTACTCAGCTTTATAAATTACGACTAATGCATTCAATTTATAATGTAAATTATATTATCTTGCAAATGTATTAGATTAATTAGTATACTGCTGATTGTATACCTATATAGTGATAATTATAATTGTAAATCAATGTGTATACAAAGACTATAGTGTTACATTGTTGTCATACATTTTATTAATACTGTATTTCATTTTTTATTTTATTAATATTTTATATCATAATTTATATCATATTTTATATCATAATATATACTTTATTTGATTCTTTAGTCAACTATATTTAGTATATTCTGCAATAATATAGCCATAGTATATCATAATATGATCGTAATAATGCAATTAAAGTTTATATAGGTAACAAATAACACGCTTGTATACAATTGTAATTTATATGATTTAAATAGAAGAGCGATTTATCAATTCAGATTCATAAGAAAATATATTTTCTATACATTTGTAATTAACATATTACGTATACTCCTAAATACATATATATATATATATATATACATACACACATATATATATATATATATATATATACATATATATACACATATATATATATATATATATATATATATATATATATATACATATATGAGATATACGTGCCTAACTTTAATTAATTGGCTGTTGTTTAATTTACGCAAGCGCCAAACCATTCTATAGTCGATTTTCTTTTTATTATAATATCTATTGTATAATATCTATTGTATATGATATATAGAGAAAATTGCATAATTTACAATACATGCATTACGCGACTAGATTGCGGAATACATCAATATATGTTGTATATAATTGAAAAGAAATTTCATTTGATTTCATCTAAATGACATGCTAGTATACATTTGCGACATTTTGTGATCGTTGTACGACGGAAACCAACCAGCATAAGTAGGCAGGATATCAAAACGGCTACGCACGCCTGCCACACGAACGGTATCCAGAGTCGAAAGAAACGGCTCCGATTGACGAACGAACTCGGCGGCTTAGATGGCCTCAGAATGATCGGAGATGTGCCGGGTATCTCTCGGTACAATGAACACGAGTCCGTCGGTCGCATAACCGCCGGAGGATATCATCAGCGCCCTCAGGGAGGCAATGTAGTGTAGACGGGTGGTTGTGAAGGGCTTTGTGAAGGGCTTCGCGAAGGGCTTTGCGAAAGCACGGCAGGAAGGTAGGATGGGATGATGGTACGGAGGGCGGATAGGAATCCGGTGGAGGGCGTATGTATAGGATGGGTTAGTGGTGGAGTTGAGTAGGACTTATTGGAAATAATTGTGACTAGATGTTGATTTTAATGCCTTATGGATACTTTCTTTGTTATATCTAGTGATAAACTCTTAGCTGGTCTTGAATAGCGTATTTCTGTTACAGTTATCTTTATGAGTTCTAAATATACACAAATAAAGTATTGATTATTAAAACAATCTGAATGTATTTAATATTATTTAGGGAAATATTTCATTATTAATATTAAAACTATAATGAAATTCTTCTTTTCTTTAAATAATCCAATACGTGTAAGATATATTTATCTTTTAGATCGTATACAATACAGTTGTAAGTATTACTCCGAAGTTTAAAATTTGATTTATTCTTCTACGATGATTTCTTTCGAATTTTGAAAACAAATATATGCCGTGAATAGATATAACATACGATTATTCTATGCGCGATCCCTATGCCACCTAAACGGAATTCGATGGCGACTGGACAAACGCGTCGCTACTGAATAGGTTGATTTCGATGGTGCAGGCATACCGCGATATGCATTTTCGCAAATAATGCTTAGCGAGCGCGAATTCCAGTCAATTCATAGCCGTACTCGTGGAATTGCGAGCGATGCGGGCGTATGTGGCGGGAGTTCACGGTGCGTAAGAGGCGTGGTTCCGGAAATACGTAAAGCCGATTAGCGGGCAACGACCGCCCGGCGTCACCCTCTAGTCAGTTATTTACCCCTCCTCAGACGACTGAATTATTGTAGGATATCCTATAGAATATTTATCCATAGGAGATTAATAATATATGGGTTATATAAAGATTCGTTTACCTAGATATGGAAATGGTGTATAAATGGCTGGTGATTGGTATTATCGTACTGAATGTAGTTATATATCGTTGGCGAGAATACGTATACGTTTATTACTCATTCTAATTCCAGGAATTATCGAGTAAAAATGTCAATCTACCTATGTCCGGTAGATGCGTTAGTTATCACTATTATTAGTATACCACTCAAATATAGTTTAACTACAATTTAACTATGGATAAATTATAGTTTCAATATTTGGATATATTATTTTCATTTACTCTAATGCTTTAAATGTAATATATTGAACAGCTAATACAGATCGAATAAGTGCTATGTTCTTGAATAAATTTATTTAATAATATTGATTAATCTTATCACCAACTACATATTTCAAAATGAAAGTAATGTATTTTAAAATATTCATTTTTTAAAATATTAATTTCTGAATTGATTTATAAGTAAAATATTGTAATAGAATTATATATAGTTGTAAATGAATATTTTTAATAATTTTTAAATATTATTTTGAAATAAGTATTTTTGATATATCGCATAATATCACTTATACGATATAAATATAATTTAAATTCCATATGTTCTAATAGTGTATATTATTAAAAATATAGTGATAAATAGATTCGCATATTATAAAGAGTATATAGGCTATAATATATTATAAGGCTTAATATAGTTGATAATGCACTTCTTTCACCAAAGATAATAAAATAAATTAAAATTTCTATATCTATAAGAAATAATATCAAAAGTTAAATGCAAGATTACCGGTAATCTTGGTAGATATGATCGAGTATATAATCCAACAATGCTAGATATACTATATTATTTTCACCATGCGGTTAAAATTTATTATTTATATATTGCATGATGTGTATTTTATATTTAAATTTGTTATTCGTCAAGTTATATCTTGCCTGTAAATCTTAAAAATATGCATCACTTTAGTTTTTAGACATTCCTTTTTATTATTTACACTTGCAATGATTACATTGCAATTACCAATACATATATATATATATATATATATATATATATATATATATATATATATATAAATAAAAACCATCCGATCATATTATTAAAAATTGTTAACAAATAATTCAAATATCATTATTTTCGAAACTTAAAATTGTAAATAATAAGCTTTATTTTGTTTTAACAATTTTTGTTTGTTATGTCATATATATTACATTAACATAAATAACTCGGTAATATGGTATATATCTTGCTAATGTAAAATATATTTATTATTATTCTGCATAAGTACAATCAGACGAATACCAACTAAAATATGGAGTACCACAAGGTTCCGTACTTGGACCATTATTATTTTTAATTTATTTACGTCCATTATCTCTATTAATTTCTAAATTTCCCCAAATTAAATTCAACATATTTGCCGACGATATTATAATTTACCAGACTCTACCACTGGAAAACAATGATAACTCATCTCTCATTAATTGCACTAATAATATACGCAACTGGCTAATCAATAACAATTTACTACTCAATATCGACAAGACACAACTGATTAACATTTCAAAAAAATTAACACAAAATAAATTTCCTATATATTTAATTGATAATTTAATTGTTGAACCTTCTAAGACCGTAAAATGTATGGGTGTCATTATAGACGAACATATGCTTTTAGATAACCACTTACGATTTACTGCTAAAAAAGCATTTTATTATTTTAGTAAGGTCAAAAAAATAAGAAAATTATTGTCATTTCATAATTTAAAAATGATCTCTCAGTCTTATATTATATCGCATTTAAACTATTGTAATTCTATATATTATGGTATTACTAAATCTAGAATAAATTACTTAGATCGTATATTAAGAATTATAGTAAGAATGATATATGGTTTTAAGCGAAAAGACCATAATAGTATTACCGAATGTTTAACATCACTAGGATGGCTTGAAATGAGAAATTATTCAGCGTATAGAATACTATGTTTAACATATACTGCCCTAAACGCTAAACAGCCGCGCTACCTTTATGATATTATTAAACTAAAGGAAAATACCCGCCGATTAAGATCTAGTAACAGTCTGCTATTATCAAATCAAAAATTTAATCTTGATACCTATGGTAAAAGAAGATTTAGTGTTTCAGCGCCAGCTTTATGGAACAACCTTCCTCTACATTTGCGAAGATGCAATTCCATCAAAACATTTAAGAAGGCCGTTAAAAATCATCTACTATGCTCAACATGAGATCTTGGATTGATCTTTTGCGGATGTTCTATGACTCTGCCCGAATGTCAGAGTTCTCTATCTGATTCTATCTGATTTTATTTTATCATTTAATATTATTAATATTATTTTATTCTCTTTAAAACACAAATGAGAACATATCTATTTTGTTATTTTGTGTATAAATAAACTTTTCAATTCAATTCAATAAATGTTATGAAATTAAAATATTATTTATAATAACTAACTGATAAGTTAACTCGAGTTAATAATATATCACATATTTAACTTATTAATTCCTTTAAATAACACATTATTGACAAACCGAATAATATAATTTAAATAAATTTAATTTATTATATATATATATATAATCAGCTAAATTAAGTTAAGTCAAGTTAAGTTAGTAATAGTTTTAAATATATACATTAATCTGTTAAATTCATATAAATTTATAAATTATTATTATTGATAAAATAACTAATCACAATGTAATCACAAAATTATAGTTTATCACCTTACTCATAAATATTATTTTGAATTATTTTTATTAATATTTATTTTACTATTACAATAAATATAAGTAATGTTATATATATATATAACATTACTTATATTTTTTTATATTACTATTAATAAGAATATTTAAGTATATTTTAAGTATATTTCTGATTAAATGTGTTGCACACTAAATCATAAATATTCTGTTTATTATAATTAATTGTTAATTAGGAATTCTTTAATATATCTATATATGTTTCGAAATAAATTAAAGATTCTAAACATCTGGATACCATCGCAACATATCCTTTTATCTCTGTTTAAAGAGTTGTAAAGGGTTAAATCTGGTTGAAATTAAGATCAAAATTATATTATCTATATATTTCTTTAATTAATTGTTTTGATATTAGTAATTCATTATAAACTTATATTTGTATTTTGATTGGTTTTAACATTACACATTTTCCCTTGGCTGTAGACATATTTATATTTTTTTTAATTGCATATCTATGATTATCATATTCTACATGCAAAATGAGCGAAGATAATCAATAACGGCAAGAATCGTAAAATATTTAATAATATTAAATGAATCACGAGTAATCCGTTATTTTAAATTATAAATGAATAAATAAGTCTTACTAAAAGAGAAATGTATAATTGGAATAAAAAAATTGTGAATTAAGCGATGCATATACTATATATGAATATATATTATAAATAATAAGAAATCAATAAAACTAATTAAAATTAGCATGCCATCTTTACTGAAATAAATAATATAATATCTCCTATATATTACTAATATACATAGTCGCTTATCTCTTTAACATCATAACACTGCAAGATATATGAATTCCTCAAGATATTGTGAAATGTTCTGCTAGTAGGAATACATAGAACTCTATACTAGTTATACTGGGTCCTAAATTATGAAATAAGTAATAAGTACAATTACAATAAGTACAATTTAATTTTTAACAAAATTTGTTTAAATCTTTCAGAACTTTATATCAATTTTATCCCTTTAATGTTTTTGTATATTATTGATAATTAATGTTACCTATCCTTGTAGTGATTATATATTTATTAACTAAACTTTTATTTTAAAGTTTATTTTACCATGATATATTATCTACATATTTGTCTATATATATAAAGGGGCATTCACACAGAACTTTTTCCAGCTTTTAAGCTGCCTAATTAGGCAGCTTTAAGCTGCAGAAAAAGCTGGTAATTTAAAATGCGTTCACACTGAAAAAGCTAGAAAAAGCTCGAATAAAAAAGCTCGAGCTGTCACTTTGAGCTTAATGTAAATACGCCCATATTTAAACCGTTATTTAATACGCACATATTTAAATTATATACAAATTATATTAATATTACAATACAATGAATAACAAATCACGTCGTATACGATCACTACTATTAATATTATATTTAAATCGGCAGATATTAAAACATCCCAGTTAAAATAAAATTAAATAATATTAACAAAGAAATGAATCTGTCAATAAATAATAAATTTGCATAAATCAACAAAGAAAATCATCTGTCAATCAAAAGGTTAACCAATAAGGTGCATTCAGCCAGCTTTCTGCTGACCTTTAGGCAAGAAATATTTGGCATGTTCTATTTTGATAAAAAAGCAGAAAAAAGCTAGAAATATTGAACATATCTCGAATCCAGCAGAAAGCTGCCTAATTAGGCAGCTTAAAAGCTGTAAAAAAAGCTCTGTGTGAATGCCCCTTTAGATTTCCAGTCGCAAAGAAAATGCAGTCCATGAGAAGATGAAACGCAGCTCAACAGAAGAGTTAACATAAATGGGCAACCATATGACTTCTGGCTTGTCGTGGTAACATTGTTTTTAAAGAATGCATGTATGTATGGTATATATGTATTACCAACTTTTTACTTTGTAACTTTCTGTATTAGGTATAATATTATAAAATATAGTCATGATCGTTATTTTGCTAGGCTACCTTGGGGTATTTTTTCATTTATAAATCCTAATAATAATATTATTCTCAATAAATAATTCAAATATTTTGTTATATTAAAATATTATAATAGAAATAAAATTATTTAAAAATAATTTTAAATCAACTCAAATTTTAACATATTAATCATTTATAAAAATAATACAATTAAATATTCAGATTCACATCACTCTAATTTTAGTAGCCAAATAAATTCATTATGATAGATATCTCTTGGTAATATGGATAACAATGCATACTAAAGTATGATATATTATGATTCAAATATAGGGAAAGTTTAAAGTTCATATTATTTTAAAATAATTCTGGAAAGTTATAATGAAGGAATTTGTTCTAAAATTATGATATGATCTTCTAACAATTATATTGGTAGAATCTCACCTATATAATTAGGTTTGTCTTAAAATGATGGAAATCATATTTATACAATGATGATAAAAATTAAAATATGGTTGATAAACAATTAATATAATCTGTAATGGTGACTTAATAAGGAAATACATTTGTGTCATAGATTATCATATATAGATGCTGAAAATGTTACTGTGCTTCTTAAATGTATCATATTTTGACTATATAAACATTCTTTTACTGTATATTAATTAAATAAATTTAGATGTGCAAACAAATATTTTATATGTATTTATTTCAGTATTGTTACTATAAATTTTATAATAAATACAAAGAAATTAATAATAATAATCATAAATTAATATAAGGTATGTATCATAATAGAGTTGACCATCCTAACTATAGAGGTCATCATCTTCATTATTGAAGTTGTTTTGGGCAGGAGCAGGGTTGCCTTGAGTTGCAGGGGTATCTGCAGATGGAGCAGCCCCAGACTGCCCAGGAAACTTGAAGACACCTCCGAAACTGCGACTCTGTTGAAGAGTTTGAGCAAACATCTCATACTTGCGAATATCGTTATCCGTTACTGATCTGCGAGCAAACTTCATAGCCTCTTCAAAGTGGTCTCTCCTTACTTCTGGAACAGCATCAAAGTCATCCTCCTGTAAAAACGTAATAACGCAGTATGCATACTGTATACAAAATATAAATGTGATATTTAATAGCCTTTTGGCGTAAGTTTATTTATATTAAGATAATTTATTTTTATTAAGATAATTTATTGATTATTTAAATTATAAAGATCACTATAATGAGTATTGTATTATCTAAAACTATTACGAGATATATACATACCTAACAAAAGTAATTAATTATGAAAAATAGTATTATATATATTTTACCATAACAAATGTATATATGTGCAATATATTTATATTATATTACTTTTGAATATAAACTATATGATATTGTGTAATTTTTAGTATTAATGTTGTTTTTGCATGATTTTGCAAAAAAATTATTTGAAAAATTAGTCATATTTATATCCAAGTTACAAAATTATTAACCATTTCTTTATCAGGATTATCTAGAGCTTCCTTTTCACGTTTAATGTCAATTTCAATTGATTCTCTAATAGCAGATTTACAAGCTCTCTGACAAATTTCTGTCAAATCAGCTCCACTAAAACCTTTAGTTAATTTTGCCAAGTAGTTCAAATCAACATCCTGAAATCAAAAAGATCAATTTTAGCGAGTAAGAAAAATATATGAAGATAATGTTTTAGATTTGATCATCAAATATATTAAAATTAAAATCTAGAAAGAAACTAGCCCTAGAGATTGGGGATTTTCTCAAATTAGCCTTCAAGATGCTTTCACGAGATAGTTCATCGGGGAGGGGAATGTAAATCAGTTGATCAAGACGACCAGGACGCAGGATTGCCCCGTCGATAATATCCGGCCTGTTGGTTGCTCCAATGATGAAGACATTCTTCTTAGCACTCATACCGTCCATTTCAGTGAGCATCTGGTTGATGACCCTGTCAGCGGCGCCACCTCCATCACCAGTGTTGCCACCGCGAGACTTTGCAATAGAATCCAACTCGTCAAAGAAAAGAACGCATGGGGCTGCAGACCTTGCCTGCCAGATAAAGAAAAAATATTCATTCAATCTGCATTAAAACATGAAAGAATGGATTCTTATCCATCATTTTTATCTGGTACACTCATAATATAATATATGAATTATCAAAAAGCGTAATTTTTTTATTTCAGAGTAATAAATGAAATTTGATTATTACCTTATCAAAAATATCTCGGACATTAGCTTCAGATTCTCCGAACCACATTGTCAACAGTTCAGGACCCTTGATCGAGATGAAATTAGCTTGACACTCACTTGCAATGGCTTTAGCCAATAGGGTCTTACCACAACCAGGAGGGCCATAGAACAATACTCCCTTAGAAGGTGTCATTCCTGTAGATATTAATGAATATAAATTCCATTTAAACAGGTAATGTTAAACGAGTAGGACAGAATGAATGTTACATAAATATATACATTTAATAATAATCATTTTTTTACAACATTGTTTAAAAAAATAACCATTTTATGAATGTGATAAACAATAAACTTATTGCAGTATAAAATTTATAGAGACAAATTGTAATAAACTGAATTTAGAAATATAATTGTACGCATACAATATCATACAGTTACTGACCAAATTTCAAGAATTTTTCTGGATGTTCAACAGGATATTGTACAAGTTCCTGTAATTCTTTCTTCACAGACTCTAAGCCACCAATATCACTCCAGCTAACATTGGGAACTTCAACAGACGTTTCCCTCAGAGCAGATGGATTACTCTTAGACATAGCCCACTGTCATGTGTTATCAAAGTCGGTAATTAATATATATATATATATATATATATATAATTACATATATATGAATAATGTAAACAAACCCTGAAGTTGTCTTGTGAAACGGCCAAAGAGTCCAATACAGCAGCATCAATTTGATCGTCTTCTAAGTCAATAAGATCCATCTTTTCACGGATCTGTTGAAGAGCGGCTTCGGAACACAGAGCTGCCAAATCAGCTCCTACGTGTCCGTGACTCTCCGCCGCAACCTACGATTCAACAATTTATAAACCAATTCAAGTAATTAAAGCAAGTAGGGACCAATAACGCAAACACTAAACTTATAGCGATAGTTAATAATGTTAAACATATCAAGTTGTAATTACCTGTTCTAAGTCTACTTCATCCGCAAGTTTCATATTCTTGGTGTGTATACGCAGAATTTCCAACCGACCGGTAGGATCTGGAATTCCGATATCGACCTCGCGATCAAATCGTCCTAAGGTTGGAGGCGATGGTTAATAAAACAATTATTAGAGCATAGCGGCAACAATTATTAGAGCATAACACAACACTATATACAAAATGGTGCTACATACCGAAGCGTCTAAGAGCCCCATCAATGCTGTTTGGGCGATTAGTTGCAGCCATAATCACTACGTGGGAACGTTGTTTTAATCCATCCATTAAGGTTAACAGTTGGGAAACAATTCTCCTCTCTACTTCTCCATGAGTCTGTTCAAATAGATATAAACAGTTAAGGTTAGGAAATGTAATTGAGATTTTAGTACACATATTAAAATCTGATGTCGGTATTGAATTATAATTTGTAGTAAAAAAACGAAGTACATCCATTAATATAGTTTATGAATACAAACTAAAAACCTTTTCACGTTTAGGAGCAATTGCATCCAGTTCATCAATGAAAATAATTGCGGGTGCATTCTTCTCAGCCTCTTCGAAAGCCTTTCGCAGATTGCTTTCAGATTCTCCAGCCAACTTGCTCATGATCTCTGGGCCATTGATCAAGAAAAAGAATGCTCCAGTCTCGTTGGCTACAGCTCGTGCAATCAAAGTCTTTCCGGTACCAGGAGGTCCATAGAGAAGAATACCTCGTGGAGGCTATAGAGAAATATCATTTGATAAAACCAAATATAATATAAATTATTCTGTAATTAAGGCACAGTTTAGCTACGATATCAATTGTTCTATAGAAAGTAACCTTGACTCCGATAGCTTTGAAGAGCTGAGGGTGACGCAAAGGCAACTCTACCATCTCCTTGATCTGTGCCAACTGTTTACGAACTCCTCCAATATCATCGTATCCAACTTCATTCAATCCTTCTTCCTCTTCCTGTCATAAATAGACATTTAGTGAATATGGCCCGATAAAGAATCACAGCTCACGTTACCAACCTCACGCTTCAACGGGTCACCCTCGCAATGGATGACAGTGTCTGGGGCGACAATGCAATAGGGAGCGGGGTCTGTTTCAATGATCTTGAACTCGACCTGGCGCATGCCTCCTCGAACTACAAAAATATCTCCCTTGTAGACGGGGCGGTAGGCTTCCAAGAAGTACGGCTTGAGGAATATTTCAAAAATGTTCCTAAAAATAAGCATTGAGAGCTAAAAAATAAGCGAACAGTAGCGAATTGCATATCAAATACATATCAAGTACATATCAAGTACATATCAAGTACATATCAAGTATATATCAAGTATATATCAAGTACATATCAAGTACATATCAAGTACATATCAAGTACATATCAAGTATATATCAAGTATATATCAAGTACATATCAAGTACATATCAAGTACATATCAAGTACATATCAAGTACATATCAAGTACATATCAAGTACATATCAAGTACATATCAAGTACATATCAAGTACATATCAAGTACATATCAAGTACATATCAAGTACATATCAAGTACATATCAAGTACATATCAAGTACATATCAAGTACATATCAAGTACATATCAAGTACATATCAAGTACATATCAAGTACATATCAAGTACATATCAAGTACATATGAATTACTATGAAACATAGAAAATCAAAATTTTAAAATTACGTTATGAAATTCTTAACTAGAAAGACTACATATGAATATCGCTATTAATCATCGCTATTAACCCAGAGAGTCCTTCGACGGTATCGTCAATAGGCAATACGTGAATACGGCTACCATACTTCATGTCGGGACACGAGTGTATGTTGACGACGTCGCCAAGTCGAACTCGGAGGTTGTTGCGAACGCAACGATTAATCCGAATCTTGTCATTGGACAAGCTGTCGTCGGAAAGCACAATGCAGACAGTCTCCCTGCGACGTTTACCTTTTAACAGTACAGTATCACCGCGAAACAACTGCAACTCATCCATCTTGGCCTGGGATATGAGATGCAATTAGATATGCAACCACCATCTTAATTCATGCATTCATTGACCAATAAAAAATAAATAAATCTAATACCAGATTTCTAATAAATTTTCATTAATTTTATGATTTAGAAAAAAGATCATTTAATTTTTTTGTGGCAATTTACAGTAATATTATATACAGAATTATTAAATGCCTCTATATATTAAGTCAATTTATATTATAAACTAACCTGAGATAAAGCAATTACTGAATTGTCTTCATTGGTTGCCTCTTCAACCATCAATCTGTAAGGCTTTGGTTTGCTCTTTAGAATAGCTGTAGCTAAGTCTTCATTTCTGTAAACAAATTATATAAAAAACTTTAAAAATAATTGTAAAATTTAATATATACATAAATAAACCTGCTTTTACATTATGACCTATTCACGATAGATTCTGTATTCCATCAAATATTTTACTATAGCTAAATAATATATTAAATAGATATATATTAAATAGATATATATTATATATATAATACATTCAATACCACGGATCTCCTTAAGTGACATATTATTTTTATAAGTGTTTTATATGTTTTTCAAATTTGACTTTTTCTATTAAAGATAATAAAAGATATATAATTACATAATTAAAGATATAAAATGTTATATCATAAAAAAATAGTTTGTTTCACAAAACATGCACACTTTAAGAATGCATAGGTATAAATTAGGAATTTATTATAAAAGAATATGTACAATAAAATAAAAAATTATCTTTTTAGATATACAATTTTTCGATAGTAATGGGAAGTTATTATTTTTTAGAATATTGTAATATATTTTAATAATATAGAAGTGGTACTAGGTTATTAATATATTCATATACCACACTTTTATTGGGATATTAGACTAAATTACAACTAGTACTTTAGTCTAATATCCCAATAAACTATATTTATCACGGATGTATTATGCATTTCATATATTGAAACCATAGTAACATTAGTTGTCTAATATGAATAAAATATACAATCTCAGTTAATATGAGTTATATGTATTAGTATTAGTAGTTATAATATGTATTAGTATTAGTAGTTATAATATGTATTAGTATTAGTATACTTTCATAGTCTCAGTTTAATTTGAAACCAAAATGAAAAGAAATTTAATAAAATATATTGTTAATATTTGATAATTATTACAAATTTGAAATAATTTGTCACACGTTTTAAGTTGTTTTTTATGTAAAGAGGAAACTATTTTCATATTATTGAATTGTATTTAATGTCGGATAACATCACATGATTTGTGATAGTATATATTTTGTTATCTATATTAAAATTAAAATATATTTAATTTAATAATAATATTTATATGTAAATATCTTTATAAGAATACATTTATTATATTATTCTTTCTCTTTAATAGTTAGATTATTAACTTTCTTTGGCTAACAATCTATATCTGATATTCTAATATTAGATTAGATCTCATCCAAACATGTTAAAATATTTTATATTTATTTTTGTTATTGAAGAAATTTTATAATTATTAATAATATTATTAAAATATGAAATGTTTATAAAAAATACTCTGTAAGTATGCAATATAATATAAATTGCGTGAATTTAAAAAAAGTTTTTATTTCAAAAATGAATAGTATACTTATTTATTTATATTATGATAGAATTTCTAAGTTTAATTTTATCTATAAATATGCTAAAATTGAATTTATAGGTGGCTATGCAAAAAAAATGTGGTTTATGAAATAATATTTTTTTAAATCTCAAAAAATACTAATTATGTTTTTCAAGACAAACTTATAAAAGACCAACAAACTTATCTACGGATTTTTAAAAATTAAAGGTGAATATAATTTGATTGAGAATATAAACAATGCCATGGGTTATGTTTATAGTTTACTGATAATTCATTGGATATCAAATGCATTTTATGGGTCACATGAATTGGCGCAAATTCAATTGTAATATTGTTATTGAATTCATTTTATTATATTAATTTATTGCATTTTTATACATTTACTAATAATAATCATGGTATATTATAAAAACAAAAGATTATCAGCCAAAACTAGATATATTGCTAAAATGTAAGTATAATTAAACTAAGTAAAATGATCATAATATATCAATATTATTTTTAGACAAATAATTATGGAATATAATTTTTTCCAAATATTTTTAAATGTTTTTCTTTCATATATAATAAAGTAATAATATAAATTATTCTTAATATTATATTATTATATGACACATATACATATATTTAATTTTATATTTAGATCAGTAATTGGCCGATTTGAATTATTACCAAGTTCAAGTATTGCAATTATTATTGATAATTAGATCATATTACATAGCACTTGGATGAGTATTCAACTTCTTATGAAGAATCTAGAACATTATCAAGATGGCAATAAGGTACTATGAAAAGAGATGATAAAATAATTTATAATAGTAGAACGGATATAGAGAAAAGATCATACAAGAACAGGAAAAAGAAAAAAGCTAGAATGTCAGAGGACTATAGTGCTGGTAGTTTCTAGATGTGTTTGTGCTATACAGTATTTATCAATATTAATAAATTTATAATATATAAATGTTTTACCATTATAAAAATAATAAATCGATAAAATTATAATATATATTAATTTACTAAAATATGATGTAAAATATAAAATATAAAATTATTTCAGATCTTGATTTTCTCAGAAACAAAATTTTGACTACAAAAAAAGCAGTAGCTTCAGCTCCTTTATTATTCATTTAATCTTCATGACATTTTCAAAGAAGATTCATCTATTGTATTAGAATAAAACTGAAAGATTGAAATATTTCTATTTATTTTAAAATGTTAAAAAAGTAAAAAATAATCAAAAAAAATCAAAAAAAATTCAGTATTTTGCCATAAAATTTTTAATTTAAAAATTGTAATATTCTATTTTAATTAGTTATTTATTCTGATTATAATGCAATTTATATTGTGTACATTTGTTGAGTAATAAATATGCTGAAGCTTTTTTTGTGAACATTGATTTCCTATCTTTTTACATTGTCAACATCTTTTTACAAGACTATTAAAAACTTACACTAAATATTTACACTTCATGTTGATATCAGTCTATGTATGTTATTCCATTAGATAAAGAAGTGTGCATTTTTAAAATCTGAAAAAGTCATTACATAGAAATTTTATAATTTAATTTATTCTCAAAATATTTAAATTTTGTATTAAAATTTGATATATTTGTTGTTAATCAATTACAATTTTCAGCTTGTTTAATATAAATTGCATAGAATAGTAATCCTATAGAAATAGTTATTTATGTTGTCATGAAGATTTATTTTTTATTTATTAAAATTGGTCATTTTTAAAATATTCGCCATTAAAATTGTTATTTTTAATTAATATAAATATAAGATATTATAAAGGAGGTTTCCTTTCATGTTTATTTAACAACAAATAATTTATCAAAATAGTTTACTGTTTTAAAAAATGCACCATATAATCTATCGTAGAAAAAAAGGTGTTAGATATCCTTGATTTCAATCAATCATAATAATAGTTGATATTTACAGAATATTCTTAATTCAATAATTCTAATTGATATATAATGTAATTTTCAATGTTATGGTACATCTATAAAAATAACAATACTTGAGTGTTATATATATGAGTGTTAATATTTAACCAGTAAATTGGTATTCCGAATTAATTATTTAATTACAATCTTGTAAGATATGAGTGACCTATCCCATAGTTTACTTGAACATATTTCAGTTTCGTTGGTAATGTATTATATTTTCTAAAAAGTATAATTGTTATACAAAGCCGGTTTATGGTATATCATCTAAAAAAATAAATGTCGTATCAGATATTTATATTAATTTAATAAAAACTCTTGTTTATGAATACATTGTTGTGAAAATAGTGCTCTATACTTCTATATTAAAAGTATATTATAATACAATTATGTCAATCGAAATTGATTCAATAATCAAATTGAAATATCAGTGTTTAAATAAATTAAATACGACAATAAAATGTTATATATTATTTAAATTTATATTAATTATATAAAAATTATTTTCAACAGAATTGCTACATCATTCATAAATATCCTAAAAAATAATAGATATTTAATATAATGTGGAATAAATGATGAAACTAAAGAATTAAGAAATACGTTACATAATTAGTATAATCTAACGCTTTATCGTCAGCCATTTCTTTGTGAATAAGCTGCTAAAGAGAAATTAAACAAGTAAATATGTAATTTGAATGCTTAGTCACGATTTTTCACAATGAGAAAATTATGGGAAATGTGAGGATTTTGTTTCTTTTTCTTATATATAAATATATATATATTTATTTAACTCATAAAATTAATGCAGTTTATATTGTTATAGTTAATATTCGATCACATATGAATTAAAAATTATGTATATATTTATTTATTAAATATATAATTGGATTATAGTAAATTAAGAATAAATACACTGAATACCATGTTTCATGATATACAATCGTCCATTGTTTATATTTATATTTTAAATTTTTAATTATTTTTTAATTGCAAGTATTTCCTTTATTACATATGTCTCGAGCAACTAGAGCTGAAACTAGAAGTAGAGCAAAAGAAGAAATCAAGAATGTTATATGTGCTATAGGAAAAGTGAGAAAATGGTTTGATTTTATATTTTAACAAAGTTAAATTTGAACATTTTTCGATTTATATAATATTATATTTAATATAATTTTAGTTATTATTTAATAATATATAATTTTAGTAAGAGTAGTATTAGTAGTAGTAGTAGTAGGATTATACACAATATATAGTTGAAATCTTCTACTAGATAGTATATTACTCAAAAATATTAATTGAAACTCTAAATATACTCTTAACATTGTAGTATTGTGGAATTTATAAAAACAGTATAATACAATTTTACAAAATGTTGATATAACCTGATTAGAAATTTTCGATTATGTGCTAGCAATTAAAAAATACATACTATGATAAAATAAACAATACACTATATACATATATAACTATACATAACTAACATTTGTTATCATTACATTCGTTTTTCCATATACTGAGCACTAAATGTTATTTTTACTATTGTTTTATTGATGAATTTAAAAATATGACATTTATAGTGCCTTGTTTAAATATACGTTTTAAATATACAAATGAGCACACATATAAAAAAATAATCTTAAATATATTTATTGATTTATAATTTATAATATTAAAATAATGTTGTATTAATTATATTATTTTAATATTAATGTATAACTATTAGCTATATAACTATTTTTTTTTTAAATATCTAAGTATATAATATCTAAATATACAAGTATTAACTTATGTGTAAGGTTATATTAAATAAAAAAAAGTTATATATTAATTGTATGTCCACTTCACATAATATATATATATATCATTGTTATTATGTTCATAGAATGGTATTTATTATTTAAAAAATAATTTATTTAAAATAAATGTTTTTTTATCCTAAAACAAATTTTTCAACCGGGCATTTTTCCAATACTTAAATTCTATTTTTAAAATATCACAATTTAATTTCATATGCGAAAATATTCTCTAATACTTGGAGATTTCTACTATCTAATAATTAAAAATAATATCTCCATTTTAATTAAATGCTCTTTTATAATTCACTTCAATGTGAGTCATCAAAGAAAATAAAATAAATTTAAAATTTTCTATATCAATTTATAACAAAATATTGAGTAGACTTTAGCATTCTTTTTTCATGTTATGTGAAAATAGTTGTCACTATATTTTGAGGATTATATTTCATACATATTCCACATCATATTTAATTATTAAATAATTGAATATGATATTTTTATATATAATTTTGATTAATAATAGATGTATATATACTTATTTTATAGTCAAGACAATAAAATCACAGGAATTTGAAATCATATTTTATAGCTATCCTATAAAAATACTCGATTTCTTTCACTTTTGAATACATATTAATTGATACTAATAATGTCTGGTTTTGAATACATTAATGAGTATTCATTTGTTTATAGTGACCCAGCTGTGTACATTAGTAGTAACATTTTATTTTATTAGTTGCATTTTATATATCATTAAGGGGAAAGTCAAAAAGTGTAAGATTGAATATTGTCAGTGTGAAGGTGGTCATTTTATTTATTGATTTATTTAACAATTTGTTAAGTTTATTATTATTAATTATTTATCAATTATTATTTTTATGTCTACTTCCGTTGTAATGTATGTCGACTTCCGTATGTGAGTATATCTATCACTTTAGCACCTCATAGATTTAAGTATTTTGATTGCCGATTCAAAAAATTTATGAGATTTAATTTCTCTTTAATCTGTTATGAGATCTTGAATATATTTTCATTAGTAACTATACATATATATATATGTAGATTAGTTTTAATATATATAGAGAGTTATTATATCAATATAAAATATGAATAATTATAATATTAGTTATATTAAATATTAATATTAGTTATGAAATGATTGGTTATATCATTATAGAGATTTAATAATTAAAAATTAACAATTAGAATTATATATACTTTTTAATAATATTGGTTATAGAACAATTCATCAAAGCTAGCAAGTGTATTGTTAAGCATATTTTTTCACAAGTTAGGATTTATACGAAAAGTATTTTATCATTGTCACATAAAATATAGATTTTCTGTAATTTTTAGTAAACAATGATGACCCCGATTACTCAGACTATGATTAAAAGTTATTATTTATGTATTATACTAAAATGTTTACATATTGTATACATTTACATCATTTTAATAAAAATATATTGGATTGCTTCCAACTGCCAATTATGATTATAAAAACTTTTGCATAATTCTTAATTTCACCTGAGAGACTCTTCTTTAGTAAATTTCCTTCTATTTAATTTTATCTAAAATTATGAATAAAAAATGGTTTCATATCTGTCATGAGATAGTTTTAGATGCAATAGAAAAGTTGATTTTAGACGCGGATAACATTTTCACTTGAAGTACACAACTACACACGATTTTCATGAGATTTTTAACTGACGTAGTAACTTAACGCTGAATTGGGTATAGAATCTAAAACTGATGGTTTAGAAATATTACTTTGAATTTTTGCAATCGAACGATTTCGTAATGTAATACGCATTTGGTCACTTGTAAACTTTTAATTATAGATTATGCAATGTATAAAATCACTGCAATTTTATCTTATCTTTTAGTTTTTAATTACTACATTAAGTATAGGCAATTCATCGTTTATGATATTAGTTTTAATATGGTAATATGATGAACTTGATAATTGAATGTTAATTTCTAAATTGATATCAAATCCAGTATCTGGCTTTTTCCAGTATCCAATAAAATGCATTAAGATTTAATATATTAAAACTGAAATGATATGAAAATCATTACAATTTGTTGGTAGCCTAATGATTTAACATCTAGGTTTGGGTTTGTTACTTGAGATATATTCTGAACAATGACTAATAAAGTGATATTGATAAATACAAGTAATACAACCTCTATACATTATATATAAAATAATAAATTAGAAATTTAATCCATAGTTAGATTAATGTAATAATTAATGTATTCAATTCTATCTGTAGTCTGTAATATCCTCAATGTCTGTTACTTATAGCCGATTGCTAGATAGGGATTATGCACTCAATTTCTTTATTAATGTATGTAACATCTCATTGCATGAATTAATTATCCATTTTTTATAACTAAACCTAACCGACTCACATTTAACCGATTTTATGATGAATTGTATTTGTGGTGTTTCCGATATCAATCGACTGGTAAACTAGTTTTTAAATATTTAATATTTTATAGAAAATGAGGATTTACATTATGGATCAAGTATTTTGATATCTCTGATAAATTATTATCAGAGATATCAAATAGATTCATTACATACAGGATTCAATTGCAATAACATATATTTTAAAACAGTTCATATTATAATTCAATGATATTTAAAATTGTATTTGATAATCAAAAATAAAAGCTTAAAAACACCAATTTATAAGAAAGTATAAATGTATGCAATTTGGACTACTTCACATGCATATGTTTTATTGTATATATTAATATAATACTTATCTAAAATACCATATAACTATTTAATTATTTTTTAATAATATTAACAATCACTATGTTCCATGATTTATTTTGACAGTAATGTTAAATAATCTATGAAAAAAATAAGCATGTCAGCAGGCATGGCCAATTTTAATTTTTAAATATTATTTAATATTTCTAATATCTAGAAAACAATCCGTGTAATTTAATTATTTAATTTTGTAATACTGGTTCAATTATATTTATTTTTTAAGTTTATTTTACTAGTTGAAAATTTTATTATATAGAATTGTATTTCATTTTAAACAGATATAATAATATTTTCTGTTATGTTCTGCCAAATCCTCACTTTGCGGATCAAATTTATAGATTAGATTAATATATTCAATTTGTTTGTAATCAATATTATTTTTATTAAACAACATACTAAATAATATAAAAAACTGGTTAAAAAAATAAATTTCATAAATATTTATTTTATTTTAAATTATATTTTCTTTGCAACTCTATTGTTACTTGACAGGGAACAGCAGTGGGTCACCATTGAGGATTCTAGTCTAAAATTATTCAAATGGGTACCAGGTTATATTTCATTACGAATGATATAATTTCATGTTTAGAGACCATCTTTAAATTCAGTAAGCTGTGTCCATTCTTAACCTTCTTCCATATGTGTACAATTTGATTATAATATCCTTTAATAAATATACTTTGCACATACATATTTCTATGTACATCAATTTGTGAGCATATAACTACTATGATCTAATCTCTTTTCATTAATACAGTTTCGAATAAGCCTCAGGTTAAATATTTTATAATATCTTCTATTTCAGTTATTTAGACAATTAATAGTATTTATATTTTTTATTTTTATAGTTTTATGCGTAATTGTATATAGAATACTTTATTATAAAACATGTTTGATTTTAAAATTATTATATACTATCAAAATATTTTATCATTTTATAATATTATGACATTATTTGTAGGGAAAGACCAGAAAGAAGAGTATTTCTGGTAGGCAACAATAAATTAAATACACTTCTGATTTTATAATATATCATATTGAATTTTTGAAAAATGATAAATTAATGGATTATCTGTTCTCAGCTGTAATTTGTGTCGAATTGCAGATGATGCAACCAATGATGCAATACCTAAAGAGGAGTGCAAATCATCTGGGATCATGTTTAATGATGACAATTCTCAATCTGCAAGTTTGCCAATTCCAGGTTTCCTGATTATTACCATAAGTTGTCTAGATCTATTCTCTCGTAAAGTGGATTATTAATATTTTAATTTAATATCAAACAATATTTAATATGTTTGTCAAATAGTTTTTATTTTTAAAGTATTATATTTTTATAATATAATTTTGTATAACTATCTATTATTGAATATGAATTTATATATTTGTTTAGATGAGAATTCCCAGTCAACAGATTTACCTCATTCAGGTTTTATACAACTCCCATATTTATTTTAATAATTATATTTTAATGGTATTTAATAAAAAATATCAGGTCTACAATTTAATTATATTTGCAATACAAATATTATTCATATTAATATACATTGATTTACTTTAAAATGCATTAATAATACAACACTGCAAATAATGCCTTTCCTTACTACATAAATACTTTCCTTACCTTTGTACTCATCTCAATTCAATACAATCTTTTCGCTCTACATTTTCTTATCTCAATTTCTATACTACTAAGTTGTGTTTCACAAAAACCTCATACTAATGCTTTTAACGTAAACATTTGAGATTGCCTCATATTTTTATTTAGATAAAATATAAATTATTCTTTCATTCATTTTAGCTTTTAACAATTTCACTATTTAGCTATGTTCAAGTAGACATAAATGTTATGATTCAAATTTCATTATGGATCATTTTTTATAAATGTATATATTAAAATTGATAATATATAAATTGGGCCATTCATGAAACGATAATTATACATCATTGTAGATAATAAAATAAATAATATTGATAAAATAATACATTTAAAAAAATAATTGCAATGTTCATATATTTGCAAGTGATTATTCTAATATTAATTAATTTAAGGAACATACTAAATAATTAATTACTAAATATTATCTAAATATTTTCAAGATGAAAGAAATCTATTTTTTAAAATAATTTTTTCTAAAAATGTTAGATATACTTGTGAACACCACTTAAGCTCCACTTCTCGCAAACCTCTATATTCCCCTCCTACATCATCGCATCCCACTACATATTCTCCATTCCTAATTATATCAAATTAGTTCTCGATGCATTCTACACCATATATACAACATTTTTACACCACTCATCCCATCTACTCTCAAAGACTCTCAGAACATGTTCACAAATGATGAATACAGCCAAGAGAGTTTTGCTCCCGAAGAGTCTTCCATAATGTTTTGTTAGTTTCAAGTTTCGTATATTAGCTAGTAGTAGTCTATATAATATACGACATCATTTCATAAAATGTATATTTATAATCTACACCTACAACTATTACACAGCGATGGGGCTAGAGAATAAAAGTAAGTATATGTAGTAGCATTCCTTTTCATACAGATATTCTTCATTCATTAGTTGTTGGCCATTTCAGCTTTAACTTAATGAAATATAAAATATATATTATACATTTGAATTGTATGTCGCTACAATTATTAAAAATATTACTATTTTATTATACTATACTATTTTAATACTGTTCAATATATAATTTTAATACTATTGTAACATGAAGATATTTTTTATGTTCTAAAATGAATGAATCGAGAATATCTGTTGAATTCAGCTTACAATATACTCCTACATTATCACAGGTAACAATGATGTGAGGGAATAGAAGGCTTTTTTTATATTTTATCGCGTTTTTAATTACTAGTATTACATAACATGTTTTTATACATTTTATTTACAAAATATATATTTAATTATATTACTATGCTGCGTTGTGTGTTTGACTGGTTTATTGTATATATTACAAAACACAATGCATAACACACTGTAAGTGTGGTTTTGGAATAATAGAGTCTAAAACATAAGGTGTGGATGGCGGGGGTAGTTTGGAGAGGGGAGTAGTCACACGGGGGTAGTAGGTGGACAGACGGGTGTGCAGTCCTAGGGTAGGTTAGCTTGCTGCAGTAGGCGATCGATGGCTGCGTTTACATCTCCAAATGTTGCAAGGAGTGCTTGCAAATTGCTGTCCCGGTTCGCAAATCCCATGTTCTGTAGTTGTTCGAGTTGGGAGGCAAACCGTTGTTCCGGAGGAGGCTGAGTCTGAGAGATAATGATTAAATTAACATCGCATATGTTGATTAATTACTATTGTTAATTAGTATTAATTACCTACATAAACATGAGAATATAACATCGTTTTGAAATATAACAAATAAAACATTGTTTTGAAATAACTGACCGCAGGAGGAGCTCTATTGTTACCCATTAATGTCATCATTTGTTGCATCATAGCGTTCATGTTAGGCTGACCAGTGGCTGGTGGTTGGCCGGGTTGACCAGGTTGACCAGTGGCTGGTGGTTGACCAGTAGGTGGAACTACACCCATACCTGGCAGACCAATTCTGTGAACCAATGCTTAAAAATATACTACAATAATATTGAACAAGATTTGATATAATTTGTGTGTCCTACACTTATGTAGTAGGAATGTAATTAATGGTCATAGACCAAAGTTATAAACAAATTCTTAATCTGAAGATCAAATATATGATTAATGTTTTGGGTTTGGGTTCTGGTTGGCTAATATTTGTTTAAATAAACAAATAAATATATTACAAATTTTATTTGACAAAAATCACAGTAGAAACTGATAATTAATATCACTACAAATATTGAAATAATATATTAATATAATTTTAAATGTAAAGTATACATAAGAATTATTGTTATTTTATGAGAAGAGAGAACAAACAAATTCAAGCTGTTGTTAATACAATTAAGTTCTATCTTTAGTTAATATAGATTATTTTTGTTCGTATATTTCAATAGAAATTATAATATGATACCAAATGTAATTTTCAAAGATTAATTTACTTACTGAATAAATAGGATAGTTATTATACATTATAGATATCATATCATGATCTTTGATCTATTACTCAAATAAAAAATTGGATTTGTAACTCGTAAATAAAGCAAGTGAATCTCACGATAAACATTGCAACCTTTTTCTGTAACCCATTACAGAAAAATAGATAATGCATAGAAAATTATAACTACAGAATACATCTATAAGTATATTATAATTAATATTATATAATTATATCACTATTTTTCTAAATAGATATACTATTATTATATCCTCTTCATAGATTATCATTCAACCACCACTGAACTATATTTATTTTTGCCATGCACACTGATTTCTTATCATATAACCACACACCCAGATACACATAGCCCACAAACACACACACACTTCTATAAATAAGTGTGCACATTTATATTTCTATATAAATCCTCAAGTTTGCACAAACCCGGTGAGAAGTCCGGGAGATTCATTCTGTAGCGTTGCCATGCCCTGTTGAATCTGAGACATCGCCTGCATCACTTGAGGGTTTGTCATGGCTCTTTGAACTTCAGGGTTCTGCATCTGCCTTACCAGATGCGGCATCTGTTCTTGTAAGTTGCGTTGCATCTCGGGATTACCTTGTAACAATGGACTGTTGGAGAGTATCTAGAGAGGAGAGTTAATGTTAGGTAGGATTAAGTCAGGGTTAGAAGTTGGGCTTAATTGAGAATGAAATTCGATTATACCTGGTTACAGAGTTCAGGGTCAGTCATCATTTGATCCATAACTGTTCTCATTTGACTATTATTTGTCAAGTTTTGCATCATCTGTGGGTTGTTGGTCAACTGTCCCATGAGTGATTGTATGCCTGGAGCTCCAAATAGGGCTATTAGAAAAGTGAAATAGTTGCAAAAATAAAATTGAAATCGGAAAATAATTTAGTAATTATAGAGTCTTAATAAATAAGTTGTGCAACATTTTTTTAAATAATTTTTTTTATCAGAATATTAAAATTGTAATAAATAATTATGCGAAAATTTATTAAAAAATCCATTATGAAAATTCTACATATTAATTGTATTTAATTCATTTGCAAATTATTATTCACTGTATTTCATATTTCATCAATTTATAAAATTACCTTATTACTAATTTCGTAAAGCAAATAATATTTAATATATAATAAATGTTGTAAATTTAAAAGAAACGTTCTGATTTTTCAAAATTTACATTTTCAAATGTATAAAGTGAAAACATTTTTATAGAATAATAATTGAACACAATATAGTAAGGAGGTATATAACAAAAGAAAATAAAGCAAAAGTTGAACCTGAAGCATTACTGGCTGAGTCGGCATTTAAAGTAGGAGCATTGGTAGATGGAGTTGTGGCCCAAGGGTTTGGCAAAGGATCTGTATTGACGGTGTTAGTAGGAGCCCCATCAGATGGAGTTCCAGTATCTGTTGATGATTTTACAATATAGATAGCAAAGTTATTGTTTAATAAGCCAATTAAGCCAATTTAAAAAACAATGATATTGAAAATAAATATTACAGCAAACTATTTACTTACAAATTTGTAATAGTTACTGTATTATTTGAGCTGCGAAGAGGTTGAAAGATTCGGATATTAGTGACTGACAGCAATACAGACTAACCGGTACCAGTGGATTCGTAAGGATTGTGCCCAAAACTCTGAGTGGCTGCGTCCATCATCGGTTCTTGAACATCGTGATACATGCGCTGAAGGGCATTGAAGCCGCCGGGGATACTCTGCAGTGGTGGTGTGCACGGGGTTAGAAACTAGAAACCCCGTGGACGGCGGCGGCGGCGGCGGCAGCAGCGTTGCTGCGAGAGGATCTCGATGCCAACCTCGAGGTTGCTGAGGGCGCGGTCTTGGCTTCGCATGAGTTCCTGCATCATAGAGGGGTTTCGCGCCAACTCGAGTGTCTGCCGCATTAGTTCGGGGTTGTTGAGCATGTGAGTGATCTCGGGGTTACGGTCCATCAGCTCTCGCATCTGAGGGTGCGATGTGAAGATGGATCGCATGATATCCGGATTTGACATCATCTGCTGTACCTGGAGTCGGGTCAGAGATCATTAGATACGCACCGAGAAATGGCATATGATATATGCATTAAGGTGAATCACATTAGTACTTTTTTAATAAAAAAAGAGTTGATGAGTATTTATTTTAGAAAAGAATCAAAATTTAAATTATTTGGATTATCGAAGTATGTCACCCCTTATGAAGAAAATTTAACATAAATAGGAGCATTATTCATACTAAAATATTACATTAAGAATTTAATATTATTAAAGTCAAATATGAGCATTTATACATTTTACATTTATACTAAAAAATGCAAATTTATTTAACTAATATTTGTTTACAAAACAAGACATTCAATTACATACAATAAACATGGAAGTCATGCCACTCATAATACTTTGTATTGGCAATGAACAGAGCATTGATAATACACAGTGTTCAACCTACATAGACTACACCAAGCTATGACAATGATATATAGGTCAACAAATCATAAACAAAACTATAGCAAAATAATGGTTTCTAGAAAAACTGATGTTTTCACATTCTTAACACTTGAACACAAAAAAGGATTTGTTTTAAGGTATATGCTGTTTGTGAAACATAAATACAAGGGAGAAAAGAGTTGTATTTTTTAAAGTTTTTAGTTTAAATATCCTTAAATAAATTCCTTAAATTGCTATATATCTAAATATTAATTATGTAAACATTAATAAATATTAAAAATGTACATGTTTTATAATAAAGCTAACAAATTATATCAAAAATAGTTAGTATATATATGTAACTTTAAAACTCCAAAATATCTATTACATAAATAACTGAATATACTTGAATATAGCATTGTTTGTATATATATATATATTTATATACTCTAAATAAAAAATAATATGATTGCATTTCAAGTGAGGAATAATAATCCAGTTTCTAAGTTATATTTAGAATTAGAAAATATCTTAATTTTACATAACTACGATTACCATACAAAATTGTATATTTTGTATTCAATTTTAAAAATATATAAATATACATAATTATTTTTTCATAAACAGTTTACGGCCATAATTTAAAATATTTTGATAAACTTAAAATATTTTGATAAACATACCATAGGACTGTCCATCATCTGCCTCATCAAATCTGGGTTGCTCATCATCTCCTGCTGCATCTGACGCTGCATGTCCGGTACTGAAAGCATACGGAGTAGCTTGTCAGTAAAATGACTTAAGGGAGAAATAATATATAGATTAAATAGCTATGTCATTTAAATAATGATTATTGAATATATTATTAATGCAAACCATTAGTTTGAATTGTATATTTAGGCAAAAACAGACATTTGTATATAATCACAAGACCACAAACATATATTAATATATGATTAATGATGATCTAATTCAAATAGATATGCATGATATGTAAACAAATAATGATTTATATAAATATTATATATAAACAAAATCTGTTATAATTCTGAAAATTCCATTATGTATATTTTATATAAATATATCATTAATAATTTGTAGATGAGATTAAATCAAGTGATGTTATAAAAAATATGAAAAATTATAACAAAAGAATAAGAAATACTAATTTAAAATGTTGTTATAACTGCTGATATATAAGAAGGAATTATTCCAATCAAATTCATTAACTAACTATTAGCACCCATTGCACCGTTGGCAAAGTTTGAGAACATATTTTGCGGTTGGGCAGAGCCATTATTAGGAGGATCGGCAGCTACAGGAGCAGTTGTTGGAGGAGGTTGTGAACTGGCAGGTGGCTATATAAAATGGGGTTGTAATGGGGTTAGATCGCAATTTAATTCTAATATATTTCGCATATGTAAAAGTAACTAATTTAGTTATTAAATCGTTACTTATTAAGATTTTGTTAATTATTAAAACTAGCTTAATTCAATATTATATAACAATATGAATTAGATATAGTTATTAAATATGTAGTGCTTTTTTAAATAAAAATAACTATATATGTAATTATTTACCTTATTAGCAGATTTTATAACTAAATGAACAGTAAGTCCATCGGTTATGTTGTGTTTGGCTAGAGTATCTCCATTTTTTAATATTTTTCCAGCGAAAATCAGGCATACTTGTTCATCCTTTACGCTAAAAGCAACAGCAGTTTCTGCACGCAACTATTGAATTAATTAATAATTATCTATTGATTATTTTATGAATAAAATATTGATACCAAGTATAATAATGTAAATAGCAAAATGTATTACAATATATAGAAAAATTAAATGTGCAAGTCACTATAAATATATAAAATGTATAGATATGTATATTGTGATTATTTAAAAAATAATTACAGTACATAGATCATAAATATATACTATTATATAGTTAATCTATTTTAAAATCAATAACATTGTATAATTAATATTAATAATAATAAGGAAATAATGTGCTTCATGCTAATCGTGTAATACTGATATATTTCATATTAATAAATATTGAGTTTAATATAAGAAATATTTATTTAAAACATAAAACAGATATATATACCTGATCGACAGTTGCATTTGAATCCACGTGGATGACTTTGTTGTCTTTAGGTGTTTTTATAGTTATATTTATGAAATGAGAAATTTCGCCTTTCGACTCAGCCATCTTGTTTAGTGTTTGTTTACATAAATTAATCGATAGAGGTCGTGTTTTAGTTCATTTTCAGTTGTCAACGTAACCTATTAATAAAATACATTAATATATATATTATATATTTACATAATATTCTCTATTCTAACTATCTATCTAGGTATTGTATTATAATCTATCAAATATAATAGAAATAAAATGTAGTCATTTATAATAATATCAAATTATGTTTATTTTATAATCTTAACATATAATAACATAGTTTTATATATATAATATCCAAATTTGATAATTTGGATATATATTATACAATATACACATAACTTACGCATGCATTAAATTCATAGATGACATATATTCTAAATTATGGTTAACATATAGCATATGACATACCGATACATTAATAATAGTCCTACAACTATTATAATTGGGAAATAAAAATCCGCTTATTGTACTGAGCCAAAAAATATATATAAATATCGCGATAACCGCTAAAATTAACTAGTGCTTAAAAAATCTAAGTGTAGGAACACAAATTTGAATTGTTAAAATCGTAGTGCTACTAGAAAATGTTTTTTAAGTTTAAATTGTAAGGCATGAACAATCGTCGCAATTTTTTGTATTATGGGTAGGGCGAAAACCTTTCTAAATTTCGAAATACGAACGAATATAGCGTTAATCGTGCATTCGAGATATAATAATTATGGGAAAATGTTCGAGTATTTATAGGATCGAAAGAACCACCAAATAAGGGTAATCGACGATCTCATACATTTACATGACAACGGATTTTTGCAATGACAACTATATGATTTTAAGAAATTTGATATAGTTTATAAATTATGTTTTACATTGATATATATTAATTTTCGTGTAAAATGTTTTATACATTGTATTTATAATAAAACCATATATATTATAGTATATATTATCTTTCGAAATATTATAGTATTACAATTAGCGTATTTCGTAAAATAAACGTATTTCGAACACTACTAAATTTATAGACTCGTATCTATAGATATAATTTAGATATTTGTATTGATAAATCAAATCTAGTCATATGTGATATACCATATATACATTGTAATGGTATATAACATATCGCATATATTGACTTTTATGGCATCAATAAATGAATAATATTTAATAAATTCATTTACTACACTATATATGTGGGAACATTGGAAACAATCTTACAAAATGTATAAGTAAATCTGAATTTGTGAATTTATGTTAACAATATAAATAACATAACATAATGTGTACTTTTAACAATATATAACGCTTTATGTTGACAAAATGTATAATATATAAATATAATTTTATAATAATTAAAAGATATTTATTTTTTGAATTTGATGCCGCAAATACTACAATAAATATGAATGATAAATAATAATCCAATCATTAACTATTTTCCATTATTTCAATTATCTAATATATCTAATTAATAATATGTCATTTTTATATAACTTATATAAAATAAATGTTTAGAAAACAACATATTTATTTCCATACTCTATTTTATTGAGAGATCAATATTGTTTTCAATAAAATGTCCTCAAATCTATATTAATATAATTAGTACACAAGACATATTATTTAAAATGAGCAACAAAGCAAATCAAAAATAGTTTCTTTCTGTACTTTTGAAAACTTTCTAGGAGTCAGTTCGATTCTCCCTTGATATTTACTATATAATATGATATGTATATATATATATATATATATATATATATATATATATATATATATATTAAAGGGAAGTGATAGTATGTACAATGTACATTGTACATTGTACAACGTTTTAAATTATATGATTTATCATTTTTGTTAATTTAATTTTTTCTTGTACATTATTGTTTTTGATATTATTAATTTTGTATATTTACATAATTTTTATTTCTAGTGGCATATAATATTTTTAAAATCTTTAAAGACAACCAATTCACATTATAACATCTATATATATATATATATATATATATATATATATTTGTATTAAGGTTTTCCAAATCTAATATGAGGTATCTAATATACAAATTTCATAGATTTGGATTAGGGTAAATCTTTGCAGCTTAAATTTAGATTTTTATAAAAAATATGTATTATATAGATGATAATTAGCAATGTACATAATGATAATTGCAATGTACATAGTAATAATTGCAATGTACATAGTAATAATTGCAATATACATAGTGATAATTGCAATGTACATAGTGATAATTGCAATGTACATAGTAATAATTGCAATCTACATAGTGATAATTGCAATGTACATAGTGATAATTGCAATGTATCTACATACAAAATCTTATTAATTATATGTATAAGATAGGGCTATAAATTATAAGTATAGCATGGTAAAGTTTAGTTGTCTTAAGAATTGGTGAAACTGTCATTTTCTTAGTGTAGAAATGACTATTTTAGATATGTGTGAATATAATGTAATATTTAGTAATGTCAGGTATAAAAGGTTACGAAACGTCTATAGATGAATAATGATATATAATTATAGGTGATATATTTTCTTTGGATCACCATATATGGATCTAGAAGAAATTAATATCTTATTGATGAGGCTAATGAATGTAATACAAAAATAATTAAAATAATTAGTACTGCAGTAGAGTATGTAATATATGTTGATTTTTTGATATCATAAATAAATTGCTTTATTTTGTCAATTTTCTTGATTGGACTACAGTTGATATATGAATATAGTTTTATCCAAGATTTCAAGATTATTTAACCAAGATTAAGGTAAACTTGGGTATTATATTATTAATATAATATAATATGACATAAATATCTGAATAAATGTGAATGACTTGTTTTCTTTTATATACATATTAACTAATTTATATTAAGTTATTTTGTACTCTTCCTAATTAATCCAAAACTCCTAATCTATAATATATATAATAGTATATGAGTGCTAATCTCATAATAACTGCCCAGAAATGTCTCGATTCATACCACGATGTATTCGATTAGGATACTATCACATAATGTTATGTGATACATGTCCTGTCCTAGCTAAAGTAGTAAGACGTATTCAAATTGCTATAAGGAATTAATGATATGATACATGTTGAATCGCAGGGTATTATTAGATACCATGTGAGATATAACCACCGATAAGCCATTGAATATTTATTTTATTTGTAATTCTGCTTATCGTTCTGTTCTTGGTATTTATGGTGCATATGAGTTAACGTAGATGAACGCCACATGTTATCAGTTACTGTAAAGTTCAACCACCAATATATAGCTGGCATTAAGTATACTAAATGCCATATTAACACATATAGCTATATGGGTTTGTAATTCAAGTTATGTTAAAAGTACTAGGTTATTATATAATGATATCAAAAAAGAAAATATTAAGATCAAGAAACGGTAGATTGTATGTATCAAATAGTTCAATGTAATGTCAATTAGATAATACTATCCTTACTTATAAGTTAGGATAGTATTAGATTTAATTTGCAATTACATTTAACAATTTGATACATGCATCTTCTGTTTCTTGAACTTAATATTTTAGTATATATACTTAAACCGGGTAATATATCATCTTATCCAGTTTGATTAATTAATTATAATAAATGTAATATTATTCCATATTATTTGTTAAATAATATATATTATATTATTTATTATTATGGGAAATTGTCTTAAATACAAATAACATATCCCTAATTGATTATTTATATATGTCACTACTTATATCCTAAATTGGTAATTTTTATATTACAACGTTTATTTCAAATTGACAATTCATATATGTAACTAAGTTTATTTCCAATTTGGAATTCATATATACCACTAAGTTGTTTCCCAATTGGTAATTCAGCAATACTAATATATGTATATATCTATAGATAAGTTATAATTTATATAAAGAAAATATATGTATTCAAAATTATCAAAATTAAACAAATAATACTTATAAAGTTAATGAAAATAAATATAGACGATACAATGAAATAATAAAACTAATAATAAACATTTTAATTATTTCTGATGTATTAATTTATTCCTGGATGCAAATCTGTTATAACAAATTATGAGTCTTATTATTGATATTAATATCACATTTTTGGACACTTTTCGTCTAGTAAATATATTAAAAATAATGTGTGCCATATAAGCTTTTAATATACTAAAATATGTATATAGATAGAATAATAGAAAAATCAAAAAATAATTAAATTTCTGATTGTATTTTAGAATATACCATAGATGTGTTTAAAATATAAGTTTTTATTTATGATAATTCTAAGATTCTTATATTTATTAGATATTTATATAGGATTATTATTAATTTCTAAATTTGGATAGGTAAATTTACCAATTGATAATACTCTACGTTTATGAATTGCCAACCAAATTCGCGATATCGATATAATGATATTATTAATTACTAGGAATTCTATTGATAGGCATTTAGATGTTATCCGTAATTATTGTATAATCTAAATTAATAACTCGTTATTTCATATATGGAAACGTACCCAGTATTGGCAATACGACTTTTCGTATTTCTTGAAATTCATTTTTATATCTTGAATCATTGTTTCCGTATATTATCTAATATCGAATAGCGTATAGTAAGGGGCGTCGTTATTTAACAGAGGGCGTGTTATGAATGTTGTTATTTTTATAACTAGATTTGACGTAAAGATTAATATTGTTATTAATATTGTTATATGGATTGTCTATGTCGTTATAAGCAGGTGAACCACCGGCAATATTTCCCGGTAAGCAAGTCTATAGTCTATAGTCTACGTAGGTACGTTCATTATACATATTACTCTATAGTATAATGTTTATAGTCTAGTTAGAAAAGCACATATACAAATTTAATTATATAATTCAATAACTTGATATCAATTTGATTATGATTATAAATCTACTCTTTATATTTGAGGCAATAATTTAGTTTCTATCGTCATCTGTTATATACCTGGTGATATAGCAATACCTTAAATGTTAATTTGCTAATAGTAAACGTTAGGGACACATATAAACACTAGTGAAAATCTGTAAGTTTAATTTCTTCATATAATATATATATATATATATATATATATATATATATATATATATACATATATATATATATATATATATATATTAGCTTACTTCTTTATATTAGTAGGTTTGTATGATTGAGTGCTATTATTCCGATGGCACATAGACACATATAGCTAATTAATTATTAATATGTACGTGAAATAATAAAATACAATTAAATGGAGTAAATTTATATAAAAAAGAATAGGAAAATAGATAAACTCTATTATAGCTGGAATCTAGCTGGAATCACTACCACACATATAATAATTTGAATATTTAGATCAAACATTTGATCTATATTTACAGTTCCCTGTGTCAATAAATAGTTTGCTAGCAATACACATTATAAACCATATTGTAAATATATGTTTGAAAATTAGATTGTTATTTTTAAATGTTATCATTATATTTAATCGCAATTTTAGTAAAAGTTGTTCACTCTACAGTTTTAAAAAGTAAATAACTTTATATTAATATTAATTTATTTATTGGAGTTAAAAATTAAAAACGTAAAAAAAACAAATGTAATTGTAAGTAATACGATATGCTATTAATATATTTTTCTACATTTTTTCTACTTTTTCTAATGATATTTTTTCTCAAAAATTATACTTTTTCGGATTTAAAGATAATAATAAGGCATATCATAACTTCCAGTAAATAATAACTATTTCCTATATAACTGTTCTAAGATAAAATGATATATCGTTAAACAAAACGTTATCCTAACCCAGTAAAGCGATCAGGTATATATTGTATTTTTTACCGCTTACTTTTATACGTAGTCGTATGCATACGGTTTAGTTTCACATTTAGCCATCACATTAATATTAGATTAATTTGTCCGATCTCATTTTAATCTAAGAATAATGTAACTAATGAGTACACTGGTGCTATATCTATTATATATAAATATATATATATATATATATATATATTTATATATATATATATATATATATATATATATATATATATATATATATATATTTAATATATATGTATACTTACATAGATTCAAAAAAAATCCTTAAATGATCTAGAATGACCAGTTAGAATTATATAACATCTTTTTAAAATAAAGTTAGTTAGGCTATTCGGTGTTTTGGTATGTCGTTAGATTATAGTAAAGTTATGTTATGTAGCCGAGTAAATATTGACATGGACTTTCTTAAAGATAAAATTATTTGCCAACGAAATTGGTTCTAGTGTAACCATATCCCAAATGGGAGGAAGCATTATGTCTTTGACCTTATTGAAGTGTAATTATGTATTTAAACAATAACATTAAATCATCTTTTTTCAAACTTCTTTTTTAGTATTTAAAGAATATTTATTATGTATTTGATATTATTTCTACCTAGTATTCGAAACCAGGAGAATGATTTGATAAGTTCTAATTTTGCATTTCCTGTGGTTTATCCTGAACTCTATTTAATAATATCGGAAATAAACGTTAAACTGAAATATTTTATTAATATATATTTTATTAATCATTTCATCTAGGAATTCCTACCTCCCCCTCTGCCGCCTAATTGTAGGAAGAGGGCACTGGATAAATTCACCGTTGCCGACTTAGAAGTACATTCGGTGTCGGTAAGTTTATTTCGTATTCAAACTTGCCGTTAATTTGCTTTACCAATAGTGCAATTATATAATTGTATGATTTTGCTATTATATCGCTATTAAGATTCATGCTATTTAACTGGTTATCGTATGCTGATAATAATTTTTCGAAATAAATTATTATAAAGTATTACTTAATCATATCAACACTCTTTACATCTTTTTCGACACAGTATAATGCTGTGAATTTATGTCATGCGACCTACAACAGTCTAGCTAATAAACTAACTCGACCGTCGAATTCTGACCTTTTAAAGACTTCCAAGATATTCCATTGGTTGTGTAATTTCAAGTTATCGGGAGTAGACGATAAGGTCAGGAGTCACTATTTAGTCAATCAAGATATCTCTATGTGTCTACCTCTATATCTTATACATTAATTTATATTTATATTTAATGAAATAGAATAGAGGGATATATTCATTTTGAGTATTGGCAAATTATTATCAATATTAAACCATAGAATAGAAAAAAACTAAGGGAACTTTGAAATATTAGAAAAAATCATTTCTCGCAACGAATAAAGGATCTGAAATGATAAGATTTAATATCTCTATATTATCCTAATGTTATTCATACCATAAAGGTATCAATTGATATCGAAAGAATATCAAATGATGATGTCAGAGGCGAGTCATTACTTTCCGATCTCAGTAAACTCTGCAACAATAAATACAGTTATGCTCATGTCTTCTCTAAACTTCTGAGGTTGGAATAACACATCATTCGTTATGAATAC
>OZ038312.1:32511847-32537591 GCA_964035775.1 Osedax frankpressi | reverse complement strand
CCTTAATTACGATCACAATTTAATTGACCTCAAAAACGCACATCGTTATCCCCTCCAGCTCGATGACAACGATGGCGATACTGTGCGACACTATAGTGAGTTCTACTTCCTTTGCGACCCGGACTATTTTATCTGTACACATTTGCCCGATGACCAGCGCTATCAACTGCTACCGGAGCCATTGCATGTCGACCTCTTCGAACGCCTCTTTTACGTCCGGGAACAGTTCTTCGAGTTGCGTGAGTGACAGCTGCGGACACGCCCACCCACTTCGAGCGAATCACGCCTACATCATTCGACTTACCTTTACTGTCACCCAGTCGAACTTCTATGTTTCGACCTTCTATGTTGTTTATATTCTTTTCTGTCATGTAAACTTATCAAGATATGGCTCAGCCTACCTTTTTATTTACAACCATGCAGGAATCAAATACGCATCAGAGCGCAGGATGATTGTACCCACAGTGGGTGGTGTTTCGAGCTTCTTATTCAAACTATCTTCTTCTACAAGTACCAGGGACTCACAGGTTTTATGAATACGTTAAGCATATACGTCGTGAAGTTAGGTTTTGTTAGTTAAGTTTTCATTAGATATTTATTAATTGATCGTATAGTTTAAATTACTTTTGGATATGTGTTCTTTGAGTATTCGTTATGTATTTGTAAAGTATTCAGTAATGTGGTTATTAAGTATTCAGTAATTGGTTATTAGGTATTCGTTAAGTGTTTATTAATTGGTCATTAAATGTTCATTAAGTGCTAGTAATGTGTTATTTAGGTTGTTACTGGTTTGTAAAAAAATAGATTGGAAGTGAAAATTAACGGTTACACGCATACTATTATATATTCTATTAGATATAATATATAATTATATAAACTACTCTATACATTTATATAACGCAATACACGTAAATTACCTCGTATCTTTAATTAATGATATGGTACGGTAATTACATTGTATGCGATACACGTCCCCGTAAATATCGTACATGGGTGTAATGTATGCGGTACATTATATGGCTTACGTTGTACATAGTACATGCAGTGCTCTAATTCACTTGGTACATCGGTAATCTATTTGAATCAACGGTTTACAAACTTTAAGTAGTAATACTATCATAATTTATCAGAAACTATCGGTAACTACCAGTAACTACTAGTAACTACCAGTAGCTAATAATAAGTTTCGCCTACAGTTTAAATATTTGCTGTACAGAGAGAAAAATATAAATACCAGTGATTTATTGAGAACAAAAGAAAACGATATAGTACAGTATAAGGGTTAGTAGAGAGATAGAGAGAGCGAGAGAGAATGAGAGAGAGAGAGAGAGAGAGAGAGAGAGAGAGAGAGAGAGAGAGAGAGAAAAAGAGAGAGAGAGAAGTATAATGTATTATAAAATTATAAATTTGATTCAATTATTATAGTATATTGATCATCTATTATTATATGACAATATTTATAAATCAAGTAGAGTTGGTATGTCATGTACCAGCTAACACAGGTCATTTATTTTTTGATATTAAATAATAATTATTATTAAATTAATATTCAAAATATTTGAAAAACATTGAAGAGACAAACCTCTTCTTTGATGTACTTTAACATATAGTATATATTATAATAATAATAATCTAAACCATATAAATGTATTATGGCGTATATTTACAGGATGTGTAATCTATAGTAAGCTAGGTCGGGAAGTCACCTATCATTGTCGTATACCAGAAGTGGGTACCTACCGGTTCGATATATTTGCCAGACAAATCGGAAGCGAAGCCGACCTCATCTGCTCTTATTTAATTGTATGCGATATTGCTTCCGGTATTAGACTTCCCGATTATCCAGATATAGGTTAAAATAAATTGCAGTGTTTAATTTACACTATTTATTGAACAATGTACAATGTACAATGCATTGTACAATGTACAATATACAGTATTAATTAGTTTTAATTCTAGAAAACAATTTACAATTTGCTATTTCAATATTTTAATATATGTTATATAATTAATTTATATATTTATATTATATTCATACATATATATATATATATATATATATATATATATATATATCAATATATAGCGTACATAATACAATTATGCCTAACCGGTTTGCAATGGGTAATTTTTGAATATCATCTGTAAGTCCCCCAATAATTGCTTCATTGCTATTTTGACTGTATGTTCATCCCGATGTGAACATTAATTATAGGATGGGGTCCGGGCGATGAACTCGCTGAAGTGGGACTCGTGGCCACTTCTCATCCTAACAGTCAGATCTCATTAGATAAAAATCGACTTGTCATCAGATTCGCGATACTTCGCAAAGACGATTTCAGAGTCAAAGGTTAATCAACCCACATTTATATTGGCCTTTATTATAAGTGAACTTTATAACAATTTCTCTTCACTTGTACTAGTCCAGTCTATACCAAGATGCTATAGTTTTAAAATCTTGAACTTCTCTCTCTCTCTCTCTCTCTCTCTCTCTCTCTCTCTCGCAAGGAATTTCTCTAATCTTACCCTTGCTATAAATATCTATATTATATATAAATATCTATAATATCTATTTCGTTCTTCCTTTCTTTCTTTCTTTCTTACTTCCTTTCTTTCTTTCTTCCTTCCTTTCTTTCTTTCTTTCTTTCTTTCTTTCTTTCTTTCTTTCTTTCTTTCTTTCTTTCTTTCTTTCTTTCTTTCTTTCTTTCTTTCTTTCTTTCTTTCTTTCTTTCTTTCTTTCTTTCTTTCTTTCTTTCTTTCTTTCTTTCTTTCTTTCTTTCTTTCTTTCTTTCTTTCTTTCTTTCTTTCTTTCTTTCTTTCTTTCTTTCTTTCTTTCTTTCTTTCTTTCTTTCTTTCTTTCTTTCTTTCTTTCTTTCTTTCTTTCTTTCTTTCTTTCTTTCTTTCTTTCTTTCTTTCTTTCTTTCTTTCTTTCTTTCTTTCTTTCTTTCTTTCTTTCTTTCTTTCTTTCTTTCTTTCTTTCTTTCTTTCTTTCTTTCTTTCTTTCTTTCTTTCTTTCTTTCTTTCTTTCTTTCTTTCTTTCTTTCTTTCTTTCTTTCTTTCTTTCTTTCTTTCTTTCTTTCTTTCTTTCTTTCTTTCTTTCTTTCTTTCTTTCTTTCTTTCTTTCTTTCTTTCTTTCTTTCTTTCTTTCTTTCTTTCTTTCTTTCTTTCTTTCTTTCTTTCTTTCTTTCTTTCTTTCTTTCTTTCTTTCTTTCTTTCTTTCTTTCTTTCTTTCTTTCTTTCTTTCTTTCTTTCTTTCTTTCTTTCTTTCTTTCTTTCTTTCTTTCTTTCTTTCTTTCTTCCTTCCTTTCTTTCTTTCTTTCTTTCTTCCTTCCTTTCTTTCTTCCTTTCTTTCTTCCTTTCTTTCTTTCTTTCTTTCTTTCTTTCTTTCTTTCTTTCTTTCTTTCTTCCTTTCTTTCTTTCTTCCTTCCTTTCTTTCTTTCTTTCTTTCTTTCTTTCTTTCTTTCTTTCTTTCTTTCTTTCTTCCTTTCTTTCTTTTTTCTTTCTTTCTTTCTTTCTTTCTTTCTTTCTTTCTTTCTTTCTTTCTTTCTTTCTTTCTTGCTTTATCTTTTATATTTATAATAGTCAATAAATCAATACATTTCCACATAAATACAATTAATATATAACAACCAACCTGTAATTGACATAACTTCCACATACATACAGGAGAACTACTACATCTAAAACTAGATGAGTCCTCTCTTCGGATGCGCCACGTGATACGCCGATATGGAAATCAGTTATTAGTTGAGATACGCCCACTCCTAGATGGTGAATATGCCTACAAACTATACGCTACGCCCCTTAAATCAAATAATTCTGGGCGTTCTCATCTATATAATGTCTGCAACTACCTTATTGACTATCGAGCGCCTAGCTCTGGAGTTGATGGTGATCGTTGTAGGTTTCTAGTCTCGATGCCCTATACTCGGTGGCAGACAGTTGGACCATTGAATCACGAGAGTATGTGGCGAGAAGGACCTGTCGGCGGAGCGTACGGTGTAAGGGTGACGGATAACCCAGGATGCGAGCTCAACTTCCGAAACGTTCGCTTCAATTCCCTCAAACCCTCTCCCGATACGACAATGTTGATGGTCGGGAGTGGAGGAGGAACGGAACCGATCGACATAGCACTCAAGGTCACCAGTAAAATAGTGACCGTGAAAATGACGTTGCCGAGTACAGGCGAGTACTCCGCGTGCGTGTTCTATCGCGATATCGATTCCCCACGCCTGCGCCACCTAAGCTCGGCTCTGATATTCTACGATTCGCAAGTCGACGAAGCGGGGGCCAAGCAACTGTTGAACGCCGATCGCTTCTGCACCCCCGAGGCTACGGAGCAGCATTGTTTGGCCGCTACGAGCGCAGGGGTATCCGCAACTGACCACGGCGATCGCTTGTACAGGAGTAGTCACGGTCTACTCAACAACAGCGCAGCTGCGGCATCCGATGTGCGTACCGTAAACGATAGCAGTTGCAGTCGGTTATTTAGACATTCTAGCGACGTAAGTTATAATATCACAGATGGCATTGGCGGTAGCGAAGATAATAGTGAAGAAAAAATCACTATTTGCGAAATTGAAGATATTTCTACCGCTCAAAGTACGATCGATGAAAGTTTATCTGAGAATCAGGAGTCTATGAAAACGAGGCTGCATACTGGCTACCTCGGGGAGAAGACCTCGTGTAATACGCCGAAAAGTAGCCATGAAAGTCATGAATTCGCTAGCGCATCCTTCGCTGTCGAATACATAACGGTCACGGATGAACACTTCGAATTTGTGATACCCTCAGATGTCGTGAGGCCCTGTAGAAATCAAATATCACCTAGAGAGTACTGCGAAACGAAAATGAATGATTTCAGAGTGGATGAAGGGAAATCTGTAGAAATTTGTGAAGTCCTAAAGAAGATGTCTAGTATTTCTAGACTTGATATCGAGTTAGGATATGTAGAAGGATTAGAGGGAAGAGAGAATAGGGGATTTGAAAGAAGTGGAGAAGGTGAAGTAGAGGAAGCAGAGGGAGTAGCAGAGAAAGTCGGAGATATAGGAGGAGACACAGGAATTAGAGACGCGATGCTATTTGAGAAAGAAGAAGTAGTAAGAAAAGAGGAAAGCAAATTGGAAAATGATAGAAGAGATGAGGGAACTGGTTCTAGAGGAGTAGAAAGTAACTTCGAGGGAAAGAGCGCAGATTCCTTTATGTATATAGATATGAAACATAGCAAATCTCAACTAATTTCGGTAAAGTCGAATCAAAGTAAACCCAGATCGGAGAATATTCACAATACTTCGCATGAGAATAAACGATCTAGATCCATGGACGAGGGCGACGTTAAAGTGTCAAGTGGTAGGCTACACACGCTAACGCGCGGAGTTCGAGATATCCACCAGCCTCCCGATATCGAAGACCAGTCTACGCGGATGTCCACTTCGCCTTTTTCTGCTTCCACCGCATCCAACGCCTACAACTACATACTGGCTGAGAGTACTGAAAGTTATGACGCGGGAGTTACATGCGAATTCACGCCCGGGTCGATGCCGGCGTTATCCGCGAAGACCACGAGCGTATCCGTAGGTCTGCCTAGAGTAGGAGCGTATGTCGTAGACGTGTTCACCTCGAGAGACCGCGTACTACTTACACACGTTCGTAGGATCGTTGTCAATAGAGCTGCCAAACCCGACGGCGCTAAAGGTAAATATAATCATTTACTTGCGAAATATATACAGGATTTTTGTTAATATACATATGTGTAAGCATATATATATATATATATATATATATATATATATATTATAATTTATTATTACATTCTTATATTATATATTAATTTATATATTATAACATATTGCTAACTATTTTACTCCCGGCGAATAAATAATATACTAAAATATATTATACCCAAACCCAAACTAAAATCCAACATCAAACCCAAAACTAAAAATCAAACTTTACATCAAAACTAACACCAAACACAAAACCCAAAACCAAACTAAACTAAAACTAAATACAAAACTAGACCCAAAACTATATGCAAAACTAAACATTTGGTGTCATTTCGAAGAACATTTTTAATATTTATATTTTAATTATCCATTACAATTCAATTAAGAAAGAAGGAAGTGTAAATGCAAAATTACATTGATATTTGAATAAATAGACTTGAAATTAATTATTAATATGATATAACATAAAATCAAATAATCAAATAATACATATTCAATTATTATGACATTAATTTAATAATACTCCGATTTGTATTATTAATATATAATGTGTATTAATATTTAAAAATTTCAATATTTTAGTATATAGAATATTTTAATTAACTATTATTAACTATTATAAGTGAAGTCATATATTTAGAATTCTAAAGCATAACACTAGTTTTTATTTGAATTGAATTATCAAATGCCCGCAGTTGCCAAACTACAACAGATTGTACAACAATTGAAAGATGCCATCGATACAATAGATTGTGATAGGATAACTCGATGTCTGCGTGCTTATCGGAAAGCAAAAATATTTGATGTAGATGGTCTTGAATACAAGGCGAAAAGTCGAATCGAGTTCATATCGTTAAAGGAAGGTTATATATATATATATATATAGGAAGGTTATATATATATACCAATTCTATTCACAAATGTAATCTCTGATATTAATTTCATTCAATATATACCATATATAATAATGAATCATAATTCAAATGAGATTTATTTTATACCTCAGGGTACTGCAAACAATTTTATTTATAATACATATAACTTATTTACCAAAGTTCTGTAACAAGCTAAATGTTGTATACATTTACTTGCGATAACATTAGGTTACCATATTGTTTAATAGACTGATGGTATGTATAATAAAAAGAAATGTGTTATTATAAATTAAGACCAAAATAATTGGGTCTAAACTTTGAAATAATTTAAACTGTAACATCGGAAACATCAAAAGTCTTCAAATTGATAAAAAAAATAAGTTTTATTTTATTATAAATTAATTATCTTAAAATATGTATATGAAATCGATGATTATTTAAAAAAAACATATGACTCATATAATCTGAAGTCATGCAAGTATTTTATTATGTAACTTCTATATTGTAATTATTATTATTTAGTTGCAATGGAAGTCACTACATTATATGAGAATATATTGGCGAACTATTTCTCTTCGTTCTAGGAGTTGGCCTACCACTCCCATTTATGATTATATGTATAAATACGTTCATAAATCTTGTAAATAAATAACTCTTGCATTTCGAGGGGTACTTTTCCTATCAGTATTGAGGTAATGCTGCACTACTCCTTAAACATATTATTTTTTACATATTATTATAACATTACATTTTATTTTAATTGTATATTATTTATTTTTCTTTCTATTTATGTTTATGTTTAATACATTTGTATAACTATAACATTCATATAATATATTTATTATATTAAAGTAACCATAATAGCTGAATACAATTTAATATAAATAATTTAATTACACTTAAATTTGGCTAATTTACAGATTTGATAATAGCGACTTACCAAAGAAACCTTCAATTGCTAAGGATTTTATTGTCAAGGCAGTTCGACGACGAAATGATAAAGAGCTTGGGAACTATTTACAATAAGGCTAAGATAACTTTAGAACAATTGGAACTGATGTCCAAGTGGAAGCTCGATGTAGTAACGCTCAACAAGGTAAACCTAAAACTTACAACTTTTTATTAGAAATAAATGCATATAGCTATTTTATAAGATTATAGTTAATAATTCGATTTTAAGAAATAATGTACCTAAAGAATAAATGTGAAATATTAAAATAGGAAAATATGTTTAATATTCTCCAAGTGTGTATTTTTCATAAATTTCTATTCGTACAATAATTTGTAAAAAAAATGGTTGAAGAAAGATCAGTTTAAAAATTAATAGTGAATTAATTTTTTGTTTGTATTTTAAGTTTCTTTTAAGCTTTTTTTGATCTTTGACAAACTTTGGTGTATTACTGAACACTATTAAAACAATCCGTTTGTAATTTCAGTGAACATAGATATCATGAGTGTAATAATAGTCGATGTATTTTTAATTGATTTTGTAATTGTATATTTACACGGTATTTCGAAATACTTTGACTGCTTCGGGATAGCATCACACATATAAGTATATTATTTACATTATTAGATGTCGATAGCAGAAGTGAAGGCGTACACGAAGCCACAGGAGGCGATAGAGTTGGTGATGAAGGCTACCATGATGTTACTCGGGGAGAGAGAGGAAACACTCCAGGTTTCACATTCATTCACCATGGAGCGTGTATTAAACACGGGCGCATTCGCCGTAGTTATACCGGATGCTACGTTGTAGAGCTGGAAAGATATAGGCAAAAGAATGATGGCAAAACACGAACTGGGTAATCTGCAACGGCGTATCGAGAAGTTCAAGGTGGCAACGGTGAAAAGGAGTCGGTTCCGAAAAGTTGAAAGGATTCTGCGACTTCTGGAAATGTTTAACGTGAAGTCGTACAGTTCTGTTGCAGCGATTTTCTATCAATGGGTTCGCAGTCTTACTGTACAATGCACTACATTATTAATATGGTTTTCTATGTAGAGTTTCATCGACATCCAACATTCTAATTTTAAATTGAATGTTTTTGATTTAAAAAAAATATACATGGGTTTATTAATTAATGAAATTACTCTCTCAGAATCGCTTGCTAGACATCATTCTATTCAAACAAACTTAAATGCTTTAACACATTTAAAGTAGGCGTAATATATACATTACTAAATATGATATACGCGTATTATGGTATGTATATGTATGTAACATTCGTATATATGTATACAAGCGTGAACACACAGTGTTTAGGCGTTACCATGGAGATAAATGCTTGCGGCGATGTGATGTTAAAAGCTGAGATAGAAATCATCACAAATTCAAAGCGTGGCGAGTTTTCTATGGACGAGACACCTCCGGAATGTCTGGTGTATCAGGAAATGAAGTAATTCTCCAATATGTTCACGACATACTTATCAAGTATTATAGCTATCATCATTAAACGATATAATTAGACATACCTATTACAATTAGAGAAATTAACTGCTATCATCGTATTGATATTATTGTTTCGAAAATTTTATAATATGAGAACATATATATAAATGCTTACGATCCCATTAAGTTCCATTGCCCAAACAATTAAATCAACGACAATAGTGATATAATTACAAAAACATTTATACAACTGAAATACAGTATTGACGAAGTTTCTAGTTATCATTTTTAATTTTAATTTTATTATTAATATTTTACATATATTCACGATTTTTTTTTACTTTTTTGTGATAATTTGTTATATCGTATTCTATTATTCAAACAGATTCGTCTAAATATGGAACTCGTGAGTATTTAACTTTGTTACTTATAGATGTGATTTGATGCACATGCAACAATATATTTATCTGCGTGCCTTTTAATCCGTGTGCAATGTTCTATTACGGTGGAGAATGATTTTACCGTGAAACAGAATACCATGCGCAATATACACTGTACAATGTACACTGTACAATGTGCAACGTACAATGTACACTATACAATGTACACTATACATTGTGCACTACACATTGTACACTGTATATGTACAGTGTATATTATTCATTATACTCTATATATTTACTACTTTATATATTTACCGTTATAACGGTTTACAAAGAATCGCATCCCCTAAACCTTTTGTTGTTATTCATTTCGACGCCAATATTGGCGTTATTGCCTTACTGTTATTTGTACGAATTAGCCATTGGTATGTTAGCTATGCTGCATTAATGGGAGTCCCACCTCACATTATCTCTAAAATAAATAATACCACATGCATTTATTAATACCAAAGACTATAGATCATCTTAGTATATATATCAACTTATCATAAATATTATATATCATCAAATATATATATAATAAAGCGTATCAATTTTATATTATAAACAGTATAGATAATTTGTAAGCTATATCTCTAGATTAGACTCGATGATATGTGAGTAAATATATATATATATATATATATATATATATATATATATATATATGTATATGTTTATATATGACCCCGGATGTAGCTTTACACATAATATATTATTATGTAAACTAACAAAATGAATAACAATTAAGATAAGGAAAATTGATAGATAAAATACAAGATAAATATTATATAGTATTTATGAAATTATATATTACTTTATAAACATTTTCTTGTTCTATATTATACGAAAACAAATATATGTAATGAGATTATTGGGAATCGAATTGAACATCAACATCATACACCGTATACGGTGATACACATATTATTATTATATGATCTAATTCGTGCTATTCCTAGAGCGAATATCCTATAAGATTGTGGGATTGATAGTGGTCGATGTGGGTTTGATGAAGTGGGTATACACAATCTTGTATATACACACACTGCATGTATGTATATACAAGATTGTGTATATGTAGTTGGTTGTAAGCGACTACTCGCGATGATGTAATATCATAAAGTATTATATAATTATTTACAATAAAATAAAATTATAATGTAATTTAAATATAAATAAATCATATTTTCTCTTTTAATTATATAACAAAAAATAAAAATGGCCTGGATGGTTTCTTGGGTTTATATATACATGTCTATATGAGCTTATGATTACGGGTATTTACAATTCGCGTGTATATATTATTTACATACAATTATTTCAGATAAGACACTATATCTTCATAGAGAACATACATATATATATATATATATATATATATATATATAGGTATAGATTTGCATTTCTATATAACTCGTCTTGCTCTAGATTTCCTATACATATACATATATATATATATTTATATATATATATATATATATATATATATATATATATGGTATACCATGAGACAATAAAAATATAAATTAACTTTAAAGATAACAATAGAGTAATACATATTGAAAAATGTTAATTACTGATAACATAAATAATATATATGGTATTATTTGATGTATTGTATTTTATAGAATGCGTTCAATATTATATTGTCTCTTTTATAAAATGTGATATCTTAATCATTCATTACTCCTTAAACCTTAGTCATAAATAGTCTGCAGACTATAATATATATATATATATATATATATATATATATATATATATATATAGTCTATAGCTATATCCGTTTAAAATTTATATACTAAAATAGTTCATCATGAATATATTCTTTCGTTTTAAATAAAATATTAAATCATTAAATTATCATGTACAAAATTTCAATTTTCATTATAAAGGATAGATACTTATATATATTTATATAAACAAATAATAGTAATGTCTTTAAATTATATTTGGATTTCTATTTATATAATTCGTAAAGGTAATATATATATATATATATATATATATATATATATATATATATATATATTTATGTATCATATCTATATATACAAATATATATATATATATATATATATATATATATATATATATTTATATGCATATATATTAATTTATGCAAAGATAGAGAACATATGATACCTCGTAAACTCCTGTAAAATACATGTAGGTAAGTAAGGCTAACTCCCTCGCAATCCAGGCACTCACATCGATACATCACCCACGCTGTAAATTCGTCTGTAGGGTTCAAAAAACAGAAAATTTACTAGTGTTAATAATAGAATTTCGACCGGAAGTAATCATCGTATTCGTAACTTTACCTATGTAATCCCTATGGCAGTTTTATTAACGGGATAATATGTATATACATGATATGGCAAAATAACGTACCAGTATGAGGTTCCTACAGACACGCCCACAACAAACAATAACAATAACACCAACAACAATAACATCAACAACAATAACAACAAAAACTATAACGCTAACAACAGTAATAACGACAATATATCGAACCCGAGAGGAATTCCGCGCCAAGAGTGGCGAGACCACGCCCCCTCAATACGCCCATAACATCGCGATAACAACTCGGGTTCTAATTCCCGTTAGCCATTCATGCCGCATACGTATAGCGCACACCGTACACAGCACATCGCACGTATAACATAGGCACAGGACATTGCGGGCAGCATTCAGGCATCTCAGAACCTATAATCGCCGCAACTGCCGTTATAAACCGAGTTAACATATTCACGGCCGTATATCCATTCACCTAGAACTACACCTCCTTAATCCCAGCCTCTGCTATTATCATTACCCTCTAACTCGCTTAGAACCGCTCACTATTTCATCCCCAATCTAACCATTCACCTCAGTCCCTCTCCACTACGTACCCCGCACCCCACCTCCATTACGTAGCCCTCACCCCACCTCCCCTCACCCCACCCACATCTAATCATACACGTCATCTCTCCTACATACCCCGTACCCCACCTCCATTGCAATCGCATGAACTGCTAATCGGATTTCAAAGTACTACAACTTCACTCGCAATACGGTCGGCGTATAGTGGAGCCACGAGCATGCGAGATTGACCTTTAAACGTGACCTTCAGATTAGACACTGTTACCAGAACACGATACGATAGAAGAATTTGGTTTCTAGCGTTCATCGAATTATTAAACATGAATGTTAGTACGCGGGTGTGTGAAAGTGAGTGTGAACATATGTGAGGATATGTTAGAATGTGTGGGTGTCCATCTGAACCGGGATGTGGTGACCATAACTACAAACTACTACATACTACTACCAACTAATACATACTACCTCCAATTACTACCAACTACTGCATACTACTACCAACTACTACCAACTACTGCATACTACTACCAAGTACTACCAACTACTACATACTACTACCAAGTACTACCAACTACTGCATACTACCTCCAATTACTACCAACTACTGCATACTACTACCAACTACTACCAACTACTGCATACTACTACCAAGTACTACCAACTACTACATACTACTACCAAGTACTACCAACTACTGCATACTACTACCAACTAATACATACTACATCCAATTACTACCAACTACTGCATACTACTACCAACTACTGCATACTACCTCCAATTATTACCAACTACTGCACTACTACCAATTACTACCAACTACTGCATACTACTACCAACTACTACCAACTACTGCATACTACTACCAATTACTACCAACTACTGCATACTACTACCAATTACTACCAACTACTGCATACTACTACCAAGTACTACCAACTACTACATACTACTACCAAGTACTACCAACTACTGCATACTACTACCAACTAATACATACTACATCCAATTACTACCAACTACTGCATACTACTACCAACTACTGCATACTACCTCCAATTATTACCAACTACTTCACTACTACCAATTACTACCAACTACTGCATACTACTACCAACTACTACCAACTACTGCATACTACTACCAATTACTACCAACTATTGCATACTACTACCAATTACTACCAACTACTGCATACTACTACCAAGTACTACCAACTACTGCATACTACTACCAATTACTACCAACTACTTCATACTACTACCAATTACTACCAACTACTGCATACTACTACCAAGTACTACCAACTACTGCATACTACTACCAATTACTACCAACTACTGCATACTACTACCAATTACTACCAACTACTGCATACTACTACCAAGTACTACCAACTACTGCATACTACTACCAATTACTACCAACTACTGCATACTACTACCAACTACTACCAACTACTGCATACTACTACCAATTACTACCAACTACTGCATACTACTATCAAGTACTACCAACTACTAACAACTACTAGCAATCACTACCAACTACTGCATACTACTACCAAGTATTACCAACTACTGCATACTACTACCAAGTACTACCAACTACGGCATACTACTACCAACTAATACATACTACTACCAAGTACTACCAACTACTGCATACTACTACCAAGTACTACCAACTACTAATAACTACTACCAATCACTACCAACTACTGCATACTACTACCAACCACTATCAACTACTGCATACTACTACCAACTACTACCAACTACGGCATACTACTACCAACTAATACATACTACTACCAAGTACTACCAACTACTGCATACTACTACCAAGTACTACCAACTACTAACAACTACTACCAATCACTACCAACTATTGCATACTACTACCAACCACTATCAACTACTGCATACTACTACCAACTACTACCAACTACTGCATACTACTACCAATTACTACCAACTACTGCATACTACTACCAACTACTACCAACTACTGTATACTACTACCAACTACTACCAACTACTAACAAATACTGCATACTACTACCAACTACTACCAACTACTACCAACTACTACCAACTACTGCATACTATTACCAACTACTACCAACTACTGTATACTACTACCAACTACTACCAACTACTAACAAATACTGCATACTACTACCAACTACTACCAACTACTACCAACTACTGCATACTACTACCAACTACTGTATACTACTACCAACTACTACCAACTACTACCAACTACTGCATACTATTACCAACTACTGCATAATACTACCAACTACTACTAACTACTGCATACTACTACCAATTATTACTAACTACTACACATTACTACCGACTACTGCATACTGATATCAACTACTGCCTACCACTGCCGACCACTGCCGACTACTACTAACTACTGTCGACTACTACCGACTACTACCAACTACTACCAACTACTGCATACTACTACCAACTACTGCATACTACTACCAACTACTGCATACTACTACCAACTACTGCATACTACTACCAACTACTGCATACTACTACCAACTACTACCAACTACTAACAAATACTGCATACTACTACCTACTACTACCGACTACTACTAACTACTGCATACTATTACCAACTACTGCATACTACTACCAACTACTACCAACTACTAACAAATACTGCATACTACTACCTACTACTACCGACTACTACTAACTACTGCATACTATTACCAACTACTGCATAATACTACTAACTACAACCTACTATTGCAGACTACTGCCGACTACTGCCGACTACTGCCGACTACTGCCGACTACTGCCGACTACTGCCGACTACTACCTACTATTGCTGACTACTGCCTACTATTGCTGACTACTGCCTACTATTGCCTACTACTGCCTACTACTGCCGACTACTGCCGACTACTGCCGACTACTGCCTACTACTGCCTACTACTGCCGACTACTGCCTACTATTGCTGACTAAGGCCGAACATTTAATACTACTAACGAATCTTGATCACTACTATACATTACTGCTCATAACTCACCACTAACCACTATTAACAACCACTACGTACTTCTAATGTCCATTACTTCATACCACTGACCATTACTGACTACTGTTGAGCACTAATAACTATAGCTGTCCTCTTACCACCTAAAGCAGACTACTAATGTCCGTTACCTCTCAATACTGACCTCTACTAAAGTATACTGGACACTAAGGATCTACTCAATAGATACAATATAAGTTGAGGTACTTATCTCGAGAATAAAATAAGACTACATTTGAGAGATAGTGTTTAAGAGTTAGTGGTCAATATTTTAGTTGTCCAAAGTTTAATGGTCAAGAGTGAAGTAGCCAATAGCTCAGAGGCCAACCGTTTATGTATCATTAGTTCGGTGGTAATTATTTTAGTCATCAAAAGTTAAGTAGTCAAGAGTATATTTGTCAATAATTTAGTGGATAAGGATTATTGGTCAAGATTTAGTCGTTAAAGAACAAAGGTCATCCATCAGGGTTCAAGTAATCAGTATCCAGTAATCAGAATTCAAGTATATAGAAATAAAATTATTTTATACGCATTGAATACTAACGCTTAGCCGATAACCAATACCCATGTACTTAACTCCGTACAATATACAATGTACATTGTAGATTGTACACTGTACATTATAGATTGTACACTGTACATTATACAGTGTACAATGTTCATTATATTATACACAATTCCGCACAGTTAAGTTCGAGGTTGGCTTACGGTATTAAACTTTTGAGTTACCAGTCGTAAAGTGACTGCGTGGTAATATGTTGAGACGTGGAGATCTACTGGTTGTTTAGATTCCATAGCGTCAGTAAAAACATTCGGAACATGTAGGTGTTGAGATCTATATAAATATATAAATATATAAATGCAATCTTTATAAATAGACGTTCAATATAGAGACGTGCCTCCGTAGAGCCTATACAACGCATATATACATTTCTATAGCTTTCATAGTAGATCAAATAAAATAAATATTTTTGGAAATTCTGGTTAGTCAGATATATTATATCTACTTCCGGTCTATATATACGTATTTCTTTATATAGCTACTCGAAATGGTAATTCATTAGAGATGGTCATTAGATGCTATTACTGTGATCAGTTTAGATCCAAACAAAATAATGACGACTCAGCAGATATTGTGTTGAAATAGTATGGTAGTATCAATAGTAACGGAGTAGTATGGTAGTAATATCAATAGTAATGGAGTAGTATGGTAGTAATATCAGTAGTATGGTAGTAATATCAGTAGTATGGTAGTAATATCAATAGTAACGGAGTAGTATGGTAGTAATATCAATATTAACGGAGTAGTATGGTAGTAATATCAATAGTAACGGAGTAGTATGGTAGTAGTATCAATAGTAACGGAGTAGCATGGTAGTAATATCAATAGTGACGGAGTAATATAGTAGTAGTATCAATAGTAACGGAGTAGTATGATAGTAATATCAATATTAACGGAGTAGTATGGTAGTAATATCAATAGTAACGGAGTAGTATGGTAGTAATATCAGTAGTATGGTAGTAATATCAGTAGTATGGTAGTAATATCAATAGTAACGGAGTAGTATGGTAGTAATATCAATATTAACGGAGTAGTATGGTAGTAATATCAATAGTAACGGAGTAGTATGGTAGTAGTATCAATAGTAACGGAGTAGCATGGTAGTAATATCAATAGTAACGGAGTAATATAGTAGTAGTATCAATAGTAACGGAGTAGTATGATAGTAGTATCAATAGTAACGGAGTAGTATGGTAGTAATATCAATAGTAATGGAGTAGTATGGTAGTAATATCAGTAGTATGGTAGTAATATCAGTAGTATGGTAGTAATATCAATAGTAACGGAGTAGTATGGTAGTAATATCAATATTAACGGAGTAGTATGGTAGTAATATCAATAGTAACGGAGTAATATAGTAGTAGTATCAATAGTAACGGAGTAGTATGATAGTAGTATCAATAGTAACGGAGTAATATAGTAGTAATATCAATATTAACGGAGTAGTATGGTAGTAATATCAATAGTAACGGAGTAGTATGGTAGTAGTATCAATAGTAACGGAGTAGCATGGTAGTAATATCAATAGTAACGGAGTAATATAGTAGTAGTATCAATAGTAACGGAGTAGTATGATAGTAGTATCAATAGTAACGGAGTAATATAGTAGTAATATCAATATTAACGGAGTAGTATGGTAGTAGTATCAATAGTAACGGAGTAGTATTGTAGTAATATCAATAGTAACGGAGAGTTCGAATATTAAATCGAGGTGGCCAATCGATACGTAGTAAACAAAACCAACATCTACATTTGGCATTAAAGACACTTTTGTTGAGAAAACTAATATTAACGTTTTCGTAATTGCAATATCAGTTTAGAAAGAGTTCGACCTTCGTAACGTTATTGTGTAATGATAATTAATGTAGTGTATACATAACAATCTCGATATCATATACCAATTGTTATTATTAATTCTACAAATAGAATTTCCACTTTACTTAACTTCTTCTTTTTGATATTTTATCCTCGATAATGTATTTGATAAGCAAGAGATATCTCATCGCAGAAGAAATGTGTGTACTAGGAACCAGTTATGCGTATAAGTGTACATGGCGTTTAACGTTAGTTACGTTGGACCAATAATGGTTAGAAATAAATAAACATGGTAAATAATGTCTATATAAGGCTCTGGTTATTAATAGAACCTATTTAATAGAACCCGGAAACAAAAAAATGTCGCAATTAATTCATGTGATTCAAGCTTATATGAGTACTGGGTTTAATTGTTATAATTAACTACTGCTGTCTATTTATAACACATTATACTATAATTATTCGTAGTCTTTAAGGTTGAATTAAAATTAATGCTTTTTATTTTTTCTAAACCCTTCTCGCACTGGAAAATAAAATTGGACAATTTTCATTTGTATTTCATTTGTATTGTTCTTGGATGCATTATTTTTGGGATCATTATTATTTAGACAAACGATTACGCCGATAATAAAAATAATCTTACTTACATAAAGATTACTATCTAACCATATACGGAGTAGGCGAGTGATGGAGTAGGGAAGTAATTGAATTAATTCGGAAAAGTTCATAAAAATATATCAATTTGAATAACGATTTCCCAATCAAACTAGTATTTATTTAAACACTTTTTACATAAATTTACATAATTTAGTACATACTTTTAATGTAAACAATATATTGTTATACTGTCAGTTATTTCACTCGTTACCTCATATGATTATGAATATTATGTTACCTTGAAGAATTGTAATCGAGGTCAGATTAGCGGGTTTATAAATCTGATGTGAAGTTTGTGAAGTTATGAGTGTAAAAGATGGATAAATTCGTGTCGTAGTGGTTTAGATAGTTATTAAGTATACGCCCTAATGGGTGGAGTATTTCCGGAGCATTGTATGTATATGCATATGTGTGTATGTGCGTGTATGTTTGCGTGGTAATGATTTCCCAGTAATCATCACAGGCGATTTCATTTTTTTATATTACGTAATAATATTCAAAATAAATATCTATTATAAGATATAAAAATATATTTTTGTTTAAAATACTTTATATAATAATCACAATGCTCTGTTTTCTGGGTTGTGTATCTCTATGAGTATGCAATGTTGACTGTGCGTGCGTATGCCTGTGTATATGTGTGTGTGTGTGGGTGTGTGTGTATATATGTGTGTGTGTGGGTATATACGCGTGTTTGTGTGTGGGTGTATGTGTACGTATGCGTGTGTATAGGAGTGTATGCGTAGGGGCGAGCGTGTGTGTGTTCGTGGGCGTATTTGTTTTTTCAATAACCCAACGAGTACGTGAACAAGTTTAGTTTTCAAAGATCTTCGCATTCCGGTTAAGCAGTTACATAATATGAGGTGTTATTTGTGAAGAATGTTAAAAACGGTATCGCTGAGCAATCGCTGGTTAATCACTAACTATATAAGCCTGTGTATGTAAACATAGAGTTAGTGATTCATACGTGACTCATGTTTAGTAAGTCGATGAGTCACCTCGACTTACACAATCTACTCCATTTCTAAGTAAAGGATGGGTCAGGCTGAATTGAGATAACTGTACATTGTACAGTGTACGATGTACAGTTACAATGCACAGCGTACATCTATGTATGTAAACAACCTGATATTTATATACGACGACCTATACGTGCAATAATACTGTATTATGTAATAGTAGTCGGAACAACGCATATATTATATAATATTAATCAAGAATATGCAAACAATCGATGTAATTTCATTTTTTACTTTTCATACTTTATTTTATAGTATTTTTTATTCTGGCGAACTCCTAAAGAATTTGATTTCGCGTCCACTTTACTCAAACTTCTGCAGCTTGTACTTCTAGATATGGTCGAGCTATAGACTCTTAACATATACCGTTACGCAAAATAATATAGAATGTCTATTTATAGACTCTCTTTACGAACTCACAAGTAGTAGAATTATTGTAACATTGATAAAGGGTGTTTGGGTTTAGAGGGTGGTAAGAGGTGTAATTACGATAAAGCAGGCAGGATGGTAATAGGTGAAAGGGTTGTGAGGGTGGAAATGTAGTAAGGTGTCAAAAGGTGTCAAAAGGTATTAAGAAGTGAAGGGTAGCAAAGGGTGTAATTGTGTTAAGGGTGTAATTGTGGTAATGTCAACAACTTAATAGTAGGATGAAATGGTATTGAGGGATAGAAGGAGTAGCATCCTTAAGAAGTTGAATTAGTGGAAGGGTGAAAGGATATTATGGGATAGAAGGGTGGAAGAGGTTATATGATTTAAATATAGGGGCAGGGTAGAAGTTATGTAAGAGACGGTAAGGTGATAATGGGTAGAAATTAGTTTCATGTAGCTAAAATATACATTTGAACTAGTAGAAAGAATATACGTAGCCTCGGGATACAGGGGAATACCAATAGTGTTATGATGTTATATAATATAACATGAAATCTCTAATATTAATTAAATACTACTATAACTATATATATAAATACATATATATATATATATATATATATATATATATATATATATATATATATATATATATATATATATGTATGTGTGTGTATATATATATATTATATTATATTATATGAAATGATATATAATTTTATAGTATATATATTATAATCTATAGAATTCAAATAATTGCACCTTTGAAGTCTGTTAAAATTACATACAATTATAAAGTATGACGAATAAATGACGTATAAAATATGATCTAATCGTTCATTTTTCTTACTTTATCTTTTCAAAGCATACTATCGAATTACTTCAATAGAGATAATAATATATATTATGGATAATCTGCTGGTCAATGACTAATTGTCATATAGATCATCATAGTAAACTATATAGTAAATTAATTAGTTATTCATTTAATATCTATCAATTATTAATGTGCGTTATATCAGTTAATAATTAATTATCAATCAATTGTTAATTAATTGCTAATCAAATATTAATAAGTAATTAATTAATTATAAATTAGTTATTAATTTATATTCAATCAGTAATTAATTAGTAATCAATCAGTTACTAATCAATAAAAGACTATTGTCAAATGCTGCCTATTGCATAATGGCATTTAAATATTTTAAAAGGTCGTATACGGTTCATCGAATATCTTGTTAGTTGAGTATATCGAGATATTTGATAAAACCGAAAACAATACATTACGCAAGGTAACTCATAATCCAAGGACCCATATCCGGTTCGAGGTGCGTTTAGGTGCGTTAAGGTGCGTTAAGGTGAATGCAGAGATTTATATACAAACAGGTTAGATGATGATGCCGATGTAGATGATAATTACTCCGAAAATGTAGTATTATAAATCGAAAAGGTATATTTTGATTATATATATATATATATATATATATATATATATATATATATATAAATATATATATAGGTGTGTGTGTATACGTAGAATTTATAAGGATATAGTAAATAAATCCAATAGTTAATATGTGCATATATATCATTAACGAGTTATATATATATATATATATTTATATATATATATTTATATATATATATTTATAATATAGGAGTGGATAATCATAGTAACTAATGATTGTATCTACGAAATAAAATATGCCATGGTGAACAATGGACTACTTTAGTTGAATATGAGTATAGTAATGAGTACCCTATAGTAGAGTACCAAGCAAACATTGTGATGCAATTATTATATAAAATGTATTAAATACAAATACATTCTATATATATATATATATATATATATATATATATATATATATATATATATATATATTCAATATTAAAACTTATATTTTTAACTTCACCAACAATATAAAAAGTGGTTGTTTTGCTTGTAGTGGCTAATTGTTAACTAATTGAAATTAAATGACTAATAGGTGATTAATAATCAATATTTTCATCGGATCACATGTTACACCCGGATAACGTTGCAATTACATATACACACTTATGCATTGTTATACAATGTATATTGTAGGGCTTGATTTGGGTGCAGTGTGTGTAGTTACATTATGACATTTCAACACTATTTACGTCGACTGTTTATTTAATATGCATAATAGATACTATTAAATAAAATAAATAAATCAAATATAGTGTTATAGCTCAAACCTATGTACCCGTTATAATGTACCCGATATAATATATCAGGTATAATATATCAGGTATAATATACCAGGTATAATATATCTGACGTAATGTACCCGATATAATATACTAAATATATTGTTTCTAGTGATATTATATAGATAAATTTATATATTTAAGGTATTGAGTGGAGAGTGTAAAGTTAATCAGTGGCTAGTGTGGGGAGTGTAAATTGAATTAGTAAGTTTTGTGAAAAGTTAGATATTTTTATTTTAAAGACCGTGTTTTATATTGAATTTCTAACCCAGTTGATAGTTGCATTGTTCGTATTTCTGAGTTTAAACGTGTTATTGTCATTATTATAGATTCATTTGGTATTACCACTAGTTAATTTTGACGTTACCGCATTGTATACACTACCATAACATAATTAGAATTGGCTCGTTGATTACAAACAATTAAATTTAAAACTTGTGTTAATCTTTAAGTTAGAACTTAACCTATGGCTGAAGTTGGAAGTTTGATTGATAAAACTAAGTCTATGAATTATCTGGTTCATTGTTGACTTGTTAGTTGTTCGAAAACATGGGAGCTAAAGAAGAAATATGGATTTGAGATTGGATGATGGGTAATATTTAGTTTCGAGATGTCGTGGTTGAGGGATGGGTGTTGAAATCGAGGAATGGGAATTTATAGGGGATGCTCTATAGGGGCATACATGATATATAGGGGCATATATGATATATAGGGGCATACATGATATATAGGGGCATACATGATATATAGGGGCATACATGATATATAGGAGCATACATGATATATAGGGGCATACATGATATATAGGGGCATACATATATAGGGGCATACATTGTAAATGTAGAAAAGGTTAGAAAGGTAAATGTAAGTGGAGAAGTTGGTAAAGGAGTCAAAAGACATACATGAGGAACAATTGAATGAAAAAGATAAAGTTAATACTACTAGATAATGTTGTCATATGTTTAAGGAATTCACTACTTTGCTTTATTTAAATATCTGAAATGTATATCATATATTTTTGTGAGACATTTCCGCATTGAATGGGTATTCTGTATTATAATAGTATATATATATATATATATATATATATATATATATATATATAAAGATAAGAGAATTACTGAAGCAATCTGAAAGAAGTCAAGGTGAAAATAGAATGATGCCAAGAGTCGTGGAACTGTACGATTGAAGAAGAAATGAAAGTATCTGATATTATAAAGTAAATATTAGACTTGGACAAATTATTTAGATATATTTAGAGAAAATTGTTTTAGATATATTGAGTGAAAAAGAATCAATTAGTTACTAAGTTCAGATAAATATACAATGATAATAGACTATTGTTATTATTATTAAGGAAATGTGCGAACATTTGGAGGTCGTCAGAATAAATGTGGTATTGTAGAATTTGCTTAGTTGTAGGTCAAATATAGTACGAAGGATGAAGAATTGATCCTAATACATGATAATCTACAAATGATAAATGACATTGACCATAAATTGAACTGGTCATATAAAGACTTGCCTATTTAAGACTTATTAATAAACTTGAACATCTTTAATAGAGTTTTTTTATTAATATGTCTTCTATAACCCTAAATATCATTTTTCGACAAATCATATTGTTCTTAAATAGGCCACTAAATCATTTCATCTGGGAATGAGGCCAATATGTCAGTACTAGTACACCGTACACAATACAGAGTACAATGTACACCGTATACTGTACACTATACAGAGTACACTGTACACCGTATACTGTACACTGTACACCGTATACTATACACTGGATACAGTGCACCATACACAATACACTATACAGAGTACACTGTGCACCGTACACCGTATATATACAGAGTACAATGTACACCGTATACTGTACACTGGATACATAGTACAATGTACACAGTACACTATACAGAGTACAATGTACACTGTACACAATACAATGTATATTGGCATACTGAGTATAGTTGCCATATGAATATATATGTTTTTTCTAGCGTCTGCAACGGAATATCTAAACTAATACTGACCAATTAAAAGCCGATGACACTTCGCATCATATCAGTGACACTCCCGATTTCATCTCACAATGACATCCCGATGAAATTTATAGGTGTCATTTGTCATACGGTCATCGTGATCTTGTCTATTATTCCATATACGCAGACGATTCTCAATCGTCTAGAAGGTATTAAGTAACCTCTTTCTATATCAAGGTCATCGGCCAACTCAGGGTTCACCGTCCGATACAGCCAAATTGTTTATTTATACAATTTTAGATTTTAAATCGAGGAGACGGTCACGTGGATAGTTCGTTTGTATGCGTTTGTATGAATGTGTGTATTTGTATATGTGTAGTTGTAAGTTTGTGTGTGAGTGTGTGTATATGTGTATTTATATGTGTGTAGGTGTGAATGTGTATGTGAGTGTATATGTGTATTTACGTATGAGTACGTGGGAGTAAGTGTAAGTACATGTGAGTTTGCGTGGGAATGAGTATTATGATGTTGGGTTTGGATTGTAGCGGTTATATAAAAGTGAGTGTATGATTTGAGTACATTATAGTGTAAGCGTGCAGCACTAATGGGTAATAATTCAAACTAATAATTCGAACTAATAATTCGCACTCCTTATATCTCATACCGCACACTATATACCGAATACCGCACTCCTTATATCGCACACCGCACTCCTTATATATCATACCGCACACTATATACCGAATACCGCACTCCTTATATCGCACACCGCACTCCTTATATCTCATACCGCACACTATATACCGAATACCGCACTCCTTATATCGCACACCGCACTCCTTATATCTCATACCGCACACTATATACCGAATACCGCACTCCTTATATCGCACACCGCACTCCTTATATATCATACCGCACACTATATACCGAATACCGCACTCCTTATATCGCACAACGCACACTGTGCTTCGCACATAACCAACAATTTCTAATAATTAACAAAGCAAACAAAAACCTATTTTAATTTAGACAGTGGTACTAGGTACATTATAATATTATATACCATTTATATTATAGTTTTAGGTACATGTATAGTATTAAGTACCATGTATATTATAATATGTTGTACTATGTATTTCGCTACCTTGTATCGTATGGTACTCGGTATATTGTAATTCGATATTTCTGATATCAAATAGTTTAGATACGATATAAACATACATTAGCTGACCAGAATATTATATAATTCAGCATATATTTACCTACAAAGAAAGAGCTATCTTTGGAAGTCCAATAACTAGGAACTGAGTTGGAAACTAACCAAGAAAATGTAGCGCTTCAATCTTCAATATTCGTGATTAATGAAGTTTAAATGAAAAAATCATGGATAATATATATAAATATAATATATATATATATTTTAATGTTGTTACTTTACATAATTCATGAATTTAAAGTGTATATATATATATATATATATATATATATATATATATGTATATATGTATATATATATATATATATATATATATATATATATATATGTATATATGTATATATATATATATATATATATATATATATATATATATAACATGTACAATGTACATTGTACATACTATACCGTAATTTCCTGTATTTGCGTAATAGTTCAACTAATTAAAATTGAACTTCTCTTATCCAAGAATGTTGACAAAACAAGAATATCAGTCTCAAGTATTTATTTATATATAAATAAATGCTTAAAT
>OZ038312.1:32447548-32511647 GCA_964035775.1 Osedax frankpressi | reverse complement strand
AGAGGAGGTGTAGAGGAGGTGTAGAGGAGGTGTAGAGGAGGTGTAGAGGAGGTGCAGAGGGGGTGTAGAGGAGGTGTAGAGGAGGTGTAGAGGGGGTGTAGAGGAGGTGCAGAGGAGGTGTAGAGGAGGTGTAGAGGAGGTGTAGAGGAGGTGTAGAGGAGGTGTAGAGGAGGTGTAGAGGAAGTGTAGAGGAGGTGTAGAGGAGGTGTAGAGGAGGTGTAGAGGAGGTGTAGAGGAGGTGTAGAGGAGGTGTAGAGGTGTAGAGGAAGTGTAGAGGAGGTGTAGAGGAGGTGTAGAGGAGGTGTAGAGGAGGTGTAGAGGTGTAGAGGAAGTGTAGAGGAGGTGTAGAGGAGGTGTAGAGGAGGTGTAGAGGAGGTGTAGAGGTGTAGAGGAAGTGTAGAGGAGGTGTAGAGGAGGTGTAGAGGAGGTGTAGAGGAGGTGTAGAGGAGGTGCAGAGGAGGTGTAGAGGAGGTGTAGAGGTGTAGAGGAGGTGTAGAGGAGGTGTAGAGGAGGTGCAGAGGGGGTGTAGAGGAGGTGTAGAGGTGTAGAGGAGGTGTAGAGGAGGTGTAGAGGAGGTGTAGAGGAGGTGTAGAGGGAGGTGTAGAGGTGTAGAGGAGGTGTAGAGGAGGTGTAGAGGAGGTGTAGAGGAGGTGTAGAGGAGGTGTAGAGGAGGTGTAGAGGAGGTGTAGAGGAGGTGTAGAGGAGGTGCAGAGGAGGTGTAGAGGAGGTGTAGAGGAGGTGTAGAGGAGGTGTAGAGGAGGTAGAGGAGGTGTAGAGGAGGTGTAGAGGTGTAGAGGAGGTGTAGAGGAGGTGTAGAGGAGGTGTAGAGGTGTAGAGGAGGTGTAGAGGAGGTGTAGAGGAGGTGTAGAGGAGGTGCAGAGGGGGTGCAGAGGTGGTGTAGAGGTGTAGAGGAGGTGTAGAGGAGGTGTAGAGGAGGTGTAGAGGAGGTGTAGAGGAGGTGCAGAGGAGGTGCAGAGGTGGTGTAGAGGTGTAGAGGAGGTGTAGAGGAGGTGTAGAGGAGGTGTAGAGGAGGTGTAGAGGAGGTGTAGAGGTGTAGAGGAGGTGTAGAGGAGGTGTAGAGGAGGTGTAGAGGAGGTGTAGAGGAGGTGTAGAGGAGGTGTAGAGGTGTAGAGGAGGTGTAGAGGAGGTGTAGAGGAGGTGTAGAGGTGTAGAGGAGGTGTAGAGGAGGTGTAGAGGGGGTGTAGAGGAGGTGCAGAGGAGGTGCAGAGGTGGTGTAGAGGTGTAGAGGAGGTGTAGAGGAGGTGTAGAGGAGGTGCAGAGGGGGTGTAGAGGAGGTGTAGAGGTGTAGAGGAGGTGTAGAGGAGGTGTAGAGGAGGTGCAGAGGGGTGTAGAGGAGGTGTAGAGGTGTAGAGGAGGTGTAGAGGAGGTGTAGAGGAGGTGTAGAGGAGGTGTAGAGGAGGTGTAGAGGTGTAGAGGAGGTGTAGAGGAGGTGTAGAGGAGGTGTAGAGGAGGTGTAGAGGAGGTGTAGAGGAGGTGTAGAGGAGGTGTAGAGGAGGTGTAGAGGAGATGTAGAGGAGGTGTAGAGGAGGTGTAGAGGAGGTGTAGAGGAGGTGTAGAGGAGGTGTAGAGGAGGTGTAGAGGAGGTGTAGAGGAGGTGTAGAGGAGGTGTAGAGGAGGTGTAGAGGAGGTGTAGAGGAGGTGTAGAGGAGGTGCAGAGGAGGTGTAGAGGTGGTGCAGAGGGGGTGTAGAGGAGGTGTAGAGGAGGTATAGAGGAGGTGTAGAGGGGGTGTAGAGGAGGTGTAGAGGAGGTGTAGAGGAGGTGTAGAGGAGGTGTAGAGGAGGTGTAGAGGAGGTGTAGAGGTGTAGAGGAGGTGTAGAGGAGGTGTAGAGGAGGTGTAGAGGTGGTGTAGAGGAGGTGTAGAGGAGGTGTAGAGGAGGTGTAGAGGAGGTGTAGAGGTGTAGAGGAGGTGTAGAGGAGGTGTAGAGGAGGTGTAGAGGTGGTGTAGAGGAGGTGTAGAGGAGGTGTAGAGGAGGTGTAGAGGAGGTGCAGAGGTGTAGAGGAGGTGTAGAGGAGGTGTAGAGGAGGTGTAGAGGAGGTGTAGAGGTGGTGTAGAGGAGGTGTAGAGGAGGTGTAGAGGTGTAGAGGTGTAGAGGAAGTGTAGAGGAGGTGTAGAGGAGGTGTAGAGGTGTAGAGGTGTAGAGGAAGTGTAGAGGAGGTGTAGAGGTGTAGAGGAGGTGTAGAGGAGGTGTAGAGGTGTAGAGGTGTAGAGGAAGTGTAGAGGAGGTGCAGAGGTGTAGAGGAGGTGTAGAGGAGGTGTAGAGGTGGTGTAGAGGAGGTGTAGAGGAGGTGTAGAGGAGGTGTAGAGGTGTAGAGGAGGTGTAGAGGTGGTGTAGAGGTGGTGTAGAGGAGGTGTAGAGGAGGTGTAGAGGTGGTGTAGAGGAGGTGCAGAGGAGGTGTAGAGGGGGTGCAGAGGGGGTGTAGAGGAGGTGTAGAGGAGGTGTAGAGGTGTAGAGGTGTAGAGGAAGTGTAGAGGAGGTGTAGAGGAGGTGTAGAGGTGTAGAGGTGTAGAGGAAGTGTAGAGGAGGTGTAGAGGTGTAGAGGAGGTGTAGAGGAGGTGTAGAGGTGTAGAGGTGTAGAGGAAGTGTAGAGGAGGTGCAGAGGTGTAGAGGAGGTGTAGAGGTGTAGAGGAGGTGTAGAGGAGGTGTAGTGGAGGTGTAGAGGAGGTGTAGAGGAGGTGTAGAGGAGGTGCAGAGGAGGTGTAGAGGAGGTGTAGAGGAGGTGTAGAGGAGGTGTAGAGGAGGTGTAGAGGAGGTGTAGAGGAGGTGTAGAGGAGGTGTAGAGGAGGTGTAGAGGTGGTGTAGAGGAGGTGTAGAGGAGGTGTAGAGGTGGTGTAGAGGAGGTGCAGAGGAGGTGTAGAGGAGGTGTGGAGGAGGTGTAGAGGAGGTGTAGAGGAGGTGTAGAGGAGGTGTAGAGGAGGGAGGTGTAGAGGTGTAGAGGAGGTGTAGAGGAGGTGTAGAGGTGGTGTAGAGGAGGTGTAGAGGAGGTGTAGAGGTGTAGAGGTGTAGAGGAAGTGTAGAGGAGGTGTAGAGGTGTAGAGGAGGTGTAGAGGAGGTGTAGAGGTGGTGTAGAGGAGGTGTAGAGGAGGTGTAGAGGTGTAGAGGTGTAGAGGAAGTGTAGAGGAGGTGTAGAGGAGGTGTAGAGGTGTAGAGGTGTAGAGGAAGTGTAGAGGAGGTGTAGAGGTGTAGAGGAGGTGTAGAGGAGGTGTAGAGGTGTAGAGGTGTAGAGGAAGTGTAGAGGAGGTGCAGAGGTGTAGAGGAGGTGTAGAGGAGGTGTAGAGGAGGTGTAGAGGAGGTGTAGAGGAGGTGTAGAGGAGGTGTAGAGGAGGTGCAGAGGGGGTGTAGAGGAGGTGTAGAGGTGTAGAGGAGGTGTAGAGGAGGTGTAGAGGAGGTGTAGAGGTGGTGTAGAGGAGGTGTAGAGGAGGTGTAGAGGAGGTGTAGAGGAGGTGTAGAGGAGGTGTAGAGGAGGTGTAGAGGAGGTGTAGAGGAGGTGTAGAGGAGGTGTAGAGGAGGTGTAGAGGTGGTGTAGAGGAGGTGTAGAGGTGGTGTAGAGGTGTAGAGGAAGTGTAGAGGTGTAGAGGAAGTGTAGAGGAGGTGTAGAGGAGGTGTAGAGGAGGTGTAGAGGAGGTGTAGAGGTGTAGAGGAGGTGTAGAGGAGGTGTAGAGGAGGTGTAGAGGAGGTGTAGAGGTGTAGAGGAGGTGTAGAGGTGGTGTAGAGGTGGTGTAGAGGAGGTGTAGAGGAGGTGTAGAGGTGGTGTAGAGGAGGTGCAGAGGTGTAGAGGAGGTGTAGAGGTGTAGAGGAGGTGTAGAGGAGGTGTAGAGGTGTAGAGGAGGTGTAGAGGTGGTGTAGAGGTGGTGTAGAGGAGGTGTAGAGGAGGTGTAGAGGTGGTGTAGAGGAGGTGCAGAGGTGTAGAGGAGGTGTAGAGGTGTAGAGGAGGTGTAGAGGAGGTGTAGAGGAGGTGTAGAGGAGGTGTAGAGGAGGTGTAGAGGAGGTGTAGAGGAGGTGTAGAGGAGGTGTAGAGGAGGTGTAGAGGAGGTGTAGAGGAGGTGTAGAGGAGGTGCAGAGGTGTAGAGGAGGTGTAGAGGAGGTGTAGAGGAGGTGTAGAGGAGGTGTAGAGGAGGTGTAGAGGTGGTGTAGAGGGGGTGTAGAGGTGTAGAGGAGGTGTAGAGGAGGTGTAGAGGAGGTGTAGAGGAGGTGTAGAGGAGGTGTAGAGGAGGTGTAGAGGAGGTGTAGAGGTGTAGAGGAGGTGTAGAGGAGGTGCAGAGGGGGTGTAGAGGAGATGTAGAGGAGGTGTAGAGGAGGTGTAGAGGAGGTGTAGAGGTGGTGTAGAGGAGGTGTAGAGGAGGTGTAGAGGGGGTGTAGAGGAGGTGTAGAGGAGGTGTAGAGGAGGTGTAGAGGAAGTGTAGAGGAGGTGTAGAGGAGGTGTAGAGGAGGTGTAGAGGAGGTGTAGTGGAGGTGCAGAGGGGGTGTAGAGGAGGTGTAGAGGAGATGTAGAGGAGGTGTAGAGGAGGTGTAGAGGAGGTGTAGAGGAGGTATAGAGGAGGTGTAGAGGGGGTGTAGAGGTGTAGAGGTGTAGAGGAAGTGTAGAGGAGGTGTAGAGGAGGTGTAGAGGAGGTGTAGAGGTGTAGAGGAAGTGTAGAGGAGGTGTAGAGGAGGTGTAGAGGAGATGTAGAGGAGGTGTAGAGGAGGTGTAGAGGAGGTGTAGAGGAGGTATAGAGGAGGTGTAGAGGGGGTGTAGAGGTGTAGAGGAGGTGTAGAGGTGGTGTAGAGGTGGTGTAGAGGAGGTGTAGAGGAGGTGTAGAGGTGGTGTAGAGGTGTAGAGGAGGTGTAGAGGTGGTGTAGAGGAGGTGTAGAGGAGATGTAGAGGAGGTGTAGAGGAGGTGTAGAGGAGGTGTAGAGGAGGTATAGAGGAGGTGTAGAGGGGGTGTAGAGGTGTAGAGGAGGTGTAGAGGTGGTGTAGAGGTGGTGTAGAGGAGGTGTAGAGGAGATGTAGAGGTGGTGTAGAGGAGGTGCAGAGGTGTAGAGGAGGTGTAGAGGAGGTGTAGAGGAGGTGTAGAGGAGGTGTAGAGGTGTAGAGGAGCTGTAGAGGGGGTGCAGAGGTGTAGAGGAGGTGTAGAGGAGGTGTAGAGGAGGTGTAGAGGAGGTGTAGAGGTGTAGAGGTGGTGTAGAGGAGGTGTAGAGGAGGTGTAGAGGAGGTGTAGAGGAGGTGTAGAGGAGGTGTAGAGGAGGTGTAGAGGAGGTGTAGAGGAGGTGTAGAGGTGGTGTAGAGGAGGTGTAGAGGAGGTGTAGAGGAGGTGTAGAGGAGGTGTAGAGGGGGTGTAGAGGAGGTGTAGAGGAGGTGCAGAGGGGGTGTAGAGGTGTAGAGGAGGTGTAGAGGAGGTGTAGAGGAGGTGTAGAGGGGGTGTAGAGGAGGTGTAGAGGAGGTGTAGAGGAGGTGTAGAGGAGGTGTAGAGGAGGTGTAGAGGGGGTGTAGAGGGGGTGTAGAGGGGGTGTAGAGGGGGTGTAGAGGAGGTGTAGAGGAGGTGTAGAGAGGTGCAGAGGGGTGTAGAGGAGGTGTAGAGGTGTAGAGGAGGTGTAGAGGAGGTGTAGAGGAGGTGTAAAGGGGGTGTAGAGGAGGTGTAGAGGAGGTGTAGAGGAGGTGTAGAGGAGGTGTAGAGGAGGTGTAGAGGGGGTGTAGAGGGGGTGTAGAGGGGGTGTAGAGGGGGTGTAGAGGAGGTGTAGAGGTGGTGTAGAGGAGGTGTAGAGGTGGTGTAGAGGAGGTGTAGAGGAGGTGCAGAGGAGGTGTAGAGGAGGTGTAGAGGTGGTGTAGAGGAGGGGTAGAGGAGGTGCAGAGGAGGTGTAGAGGTGTAGAGGAGGTGTAGAGGAGGTGCAGAGGGGGTGTAGAGGAGATGTAGAGGAGGTGTAGTGGAGGTGTAGAGGTGCAGAGGAGGTGTAGAGGAGGTGTAGAGGAGGTGTAGTGGAGGTGTAGAGGAGGTGTAGAGGAGGTGTAGAGGTGGTGTAGAGGTGGTGTAGAGGAGGTGTAGAGGAGGTGTAGAGGAGGTGTAGAGGAGGTGTAGAGGAGGTGTAGAGGAGGTGTAGAGGTGGTGTAGAGGAGGTGTAGAGGAGGTGTAGAGGAGGTGTAGAGGAGGTGTAGAGGAGGTGTAGTGGAGGTGCAGAGGGGGTGTAGAGGAGGTGTAGAGGAGATGTAGAGGAGGTGTAGAGGAGGTGTAGAGGAGGTGTAGAGGAGGTATAGAGGAGGTGTAGAGGGGGTGTAGAGGTGTAGAGGTGTAGAGGAAGTGTAGAGGAGGTGTAGAGGAGGTGTAGAGGAGGTGTAGAGGTGTAGAGGAAGTGTAGAGGAGGTGTAGAGGAGGTGTAGAGGAGATGTAGAGGAGGTGTAGAGGAGGTGTAGAGGAGGTGTAGAGGAGGTATAGAGGAGGTGTAGAGGTGGTGTAGAGGTGGTGTAGAGGAGGTGTAGAGGTGGTGTAGAGGTGGTGTAGAGGTGTAGAGGAGGTGTAGAGGTGGTGTAGAGGAGGTGTAGAGGAGATGTAGAGGAGGTGTAGAGGAGGTGTAGAGGAGGTGTAGAGGAGGTATAGAGGAGGTGTAGAGGGGGTGTAGAGGTGTAGAGGAGGTGTAGAGGTGGTGTAGAGGTGGTGTAGAGGAGGTGTAGAGGAGGTGTAGAGGTGGTGTAGAGGAGGTGCAGAGGTGTAGAGGAGGTGTAGAGGAGGTGTAGAGGAGGTGTAGAGGAGGTGTAGAGGTGTAGAGGAGCTGTAGAGGGGGTGCAGAGGTGTAGAGGAGGTGTAGAGGAGGTGTAGAGGAGGTGTAGAGGAGGTGTAGAGGTGTAGAGGTGGTGTAGAGGAGGTGTAGAGGAGGTGTAGAGGAGGTGTAGAGGAGGTGTAGAGGAGGTGTAGAGGAGGTGTAGAGGAGGTGTAGAGGAGGTGTAGAGGAGGTGTAGAGGTGGTGTAGAGGAGGTGTAGAGGAGGTGTAGAGGAGGTGTAGAGGAGGTGTAGAGGGGGTGTAGAGGAGGTGTAGAGGAGGTGCAGAGGGGGTGTAGAGGTGTAGAGGAGGTGTAGAGGAGGTGTAGAGGAGGTGTAGAGGGGGTGTAGAGGAGGTGTAGAGGAGGTGTAGAGGAGGTGTAGAGGAGGTGTAGAGGAGGTGTAGAGGGGGTGTAGAGGGGGTGTAGAGGGGGTGTAGAGGGGGTGTAGAGGAGGTGTAGAGGAGGTGTAGAGGAGGTGCAGAGGGGGTGTAGAGGAGGTGTAGAGGTGTAGAGGAGGTGTAGAGGAGGTGTAGAGGAGGTGTAGAGGGGGTGTAGAGGAGGTGTAGAGGAGGTGTAGAGGAGGTGTAGAGGAGGTGTAGAGGAGGTGTAGAGGGGGTGTAGAGGGGGTGTAGAGGGGGTGTAGAGGGGGTGTAGAGGAGGTGTAGAGGTGGTGTAGAGGAGGTGTAGAGGTGGTGTAGAGGAGGTGTAGAGGAGGTGCAGAGGAGGTGTAGAGGAGGTGTAGAGGTGGTGTAGAGGAGGGGTAGAGGAGGTGTAGAGGAGGTGTAGAGGAGGTGTAGAGGAGGTGTAGAGGAGGTGTAGAGGTGGTGTAGAGGGGGTGTAGAGGTGTAGAGGAGGTGTAGAGGAGGTGTAGAGGAGGTGTAGAGGAGGTGTAGAGGAGGTGTAGAGGAGGTGTAGAGGAGGTGTAGAGGTGTAGAGGAGGTGTAGAGGAGGTGCAGAGGGGGTGTAGAGGAGATGTAGAGGAGGTGTAGAGGAGGTGTAGAGGAGGTGTAGAGGTGGTGTAGAGGAGGTGTAGAGGAGGTGTAGAGGGGGTGTAGAGGAGGTGTAGAGGAGGTGTAGAGGAGGTGTAGAGGAAGTGTAGAGGAGGTGTAGAGGAGGTGTAGAGGAGGTGTAGAGGAGGTGTAGTGGAGGTGCAGAGGGGGTGTAGAGGAGGTGTAGAGGAGATGTAGAGGAGGTGTAGAGGAGGTGTAGAGGAGGTGTAGAGGAGGTATAGAGGAGGTGTAGAGGGGGTGTAGAGGTGTAGAGGTGTAGAGGAAGTGTAGAGGAGGTGTAGAGGAGGTGTAGAGGAGGTGTAGAGGTGTAGAGGAAGTGTAGAGGAGGTGTAGAGGAGGTGTAGAGGAGATGTAGAGGAGGTGTAGAGGAGGTGTAGAGGAGGTGTAGAGGAGGTATAGAGGAGGTGTAGAGGGGGTGTAGAGGTGTAGAGGAGGTGTAGAGGTGGTGTAGAGGTGGTGTAGAGGAGGTGTAGAGGAGGTGTAGAGGTGGTGTAGAGGTGTAGAGGAGGTGTAGAGGTGGTGTAGAGGAGGTGTAGAGGAGATGTAGAGGAGGTGTAGAGGAGGTGTAGAGGAGGTGTAGAGGAGGTATAGAGGAGGTGTAGAGGGGGTGTAGAGGTGTAGAGGAGGTGTAGAGGTGGTGTAGAGGTGGTGTAGAGGAGGTGTAGAGGAGGTGTAGAGGTGGTGTAGAGGAGGTGCAGAGGTGTAGAGGAGGTGTAGAGGAGGTGTAGAGGAGGTGTAGAGGAGGTGTAGAGGAGGTGTAGAGGTGTAGAGGAGCTGTAGAGGGGGTGCAGAGGTGTAGAGGAGGTGTAGAGGAGGTGTAGAGGAGGTGTAGAGGAGGTGTAGAGGTGTAGAGGTGGTGTAGAGGAGGTGTAGAGGAGGTGTAGAGGAGGTGTAGAGGAGGTGTAGAGGAGGTGTAGAGGAGGTGTAGAGGAGGTGTAGAGGAGGTGTAGAGGTGGTGTAGAGGAGGTGTAGAGGAGGTGTAGAGGAGGTGTAGAGGAGGTGTAGAGGGTGTGTAGAGGAGGTGTAGAGGAGGTGCAGAGGGGGTGTAGAGGTGTAGAGGAGGTGTAGAGGAGGTGTAGAGGAGGTGTAGAGGGGGTGTAGAGGAGGTGTAGAGGAGGTGTAGAGGAGGTGTAGAGGAGGTGTAGAGGAGGTGTAGAGGGGGTGTAGAGGGGGTGTAGAGGGGGTGTAGAGGGGGTGTAGAGGAGGTGTAGAGGAGGTGTAGAGGAGGTGCAGAGGGGGTGTAGAGGAGGTGTAGAGGTGTAGAGGAGGTGTAGAGGAGGTGTAGAGGAGGTGTAGAGGGGGTGTAGAGGAGGTGTAGAGGAGGTGTAGAGGAGGTGTAGAGGAGGTGTAGAGGAGGTGTAGAGGGGGTGTAGAGGGGGTGTAGAGGGGGTGTAGAGGGGGTGTAGAGGAGGTGTAGAGGTGGTGTAGAGGAGGTGTAGAGGTGGTGTAGAGGAGGTGTAGAGGAGGTGCAGAGGAGGTGTAGAGGTGGTGTAGAGGAGGTGTAGAGGAGGTGTAGAGAAGGTGTAGAGGAGGTGTAGAGGAGGTGTAGAGGAGGTGTAGAGGAGGTGTAGAGGAGGTGTAGAGGAGGTGTAGAGGAGGTGTAGAGGAGGTGTAGAGGTGGTGTAGAGGAGGTGTAGAGGAGGTGTAGAGGTGGTGTAGAGGTGGTGTAGAGGAGGTGTAGAGGAGGTGTAGAGGAGGTGTAGAGGAGGTGTAGAGGAGGTGTAGAGGAGGTGTAGAGGAGGTGTAGAGGAGGTGTAGAGGAGGTGTAGAGGTGGTGTAGAGGAGGTGTAGAGGAGGTGTAGAGGAGGTGTAGAGGAGGTGTAGAGGAGGTGTAGAGGTGGTGTAGAGGAGGTGTAGAGGAGGTGTAGAGGTGGTGTAGAGGAGGTGTAGAGGAGGTGTAGAGGAGGTGTAGAGGAGGTGTAGAGGAGGTGCAGAGGTGTAGAGGAGGTGTAGAGGAGGTGTAGAGGAGGTGTAGAGGAGGTGTAGAGGTGGTGTAGAGGAGGTGTAGAGGAGGTGTAGAGGAGGTGTAGAGGAGGTGTAGAGGAGGTGCAGAGGAGGTGTAGAGGAGGTGTAGAGGAGGTGTAGAGGAGGTGCAGAGGAGCTGTAGAGGGGGTGCAGAGGGGGTGTAGAGGAGCTGTAGAGGGGGTGCAGAGGAGGGGTAGAGGAGGTGTAGAGGAGGTGTAGAGGAGGTGTAGAGGAGGTGTAGAGGAGGTGTAGAGGAGGTATAGAGGAGGTGTAGAGGAGGTGTAGAGGAGGTGTAGAGGAGGTGTAGAGGGGGTGTAGAGGAGCTGTAGAGGGGGTGCAGAGGGGGTGTAGAGGAGCTGTAGAGGGGGTGCAGAGGAGGGGTAGAGGAGGTGTAGAAGAGGTGTAAAGGAGGTGTAGAGGAGGTGTAGAGGGGCTAGAAAGGTGAAGTTATAATGGTAAGTGGGTGAGGTTAGATGAGGATTTTGAGAAGTGAAAATTACATTATTATAAATTCAATTATTATATCATAAATTAAATCCATTATCATATTTAAGACAACATAATATCAGATATTTATAAAAATGATATAATGTAATGAACAAAAGTACAACAATGCAAAACAATTAATAATAAATACTCAGAACTTCTTCAATTCAAGTTATTTCAATAATTCGCTACGTTTATATTATTCAATAAATTATTTTAAAAATTCAAAAAATGGAAATTACTATAAAAACTGGCATCTTTTTTTATGGTTGTAAAATATAGTGCCGTAATGTTCTACCATTTCAAGAATCTGATTATGAATTATTGATATCCATTTTATGTTATATTCTCATTATTCTAGACTCGGATGCCTAGATTTGAATTCATCAATATTTTTCTTATCACCGCTTAATTTGTATGGAAAATAAGAAATTCGATTGAAATACAAATCGGATTAGAAACGCGGACGTCCGTGCTTCGAAAGAGTCGCTTGCGGACTAACTGAAGTTATTGAAGGAGCAAGGAGTCCAGGTCAGCATGGCCGGAATATCCCGCACAGGTGCAGTCGTAGTGTAGCCAAACTTAAATGAGTTGCCGACATTACCGACATCAATTCTCATCTCGCCGTCGACAACTAGACGTCAAAGGTCGTGGGGTGAAATAGAAGATATCGCATATATATTATAATAGAGTTAAGGGGTCACGGAGTGGCATAGGAGGAAGAGGTATAACAGGGTATCGAGGTGAACTGGTGTAAATATGGCAGGATTCTGTTTGTAACGCATTGCCTGGTATTTAACAATGGTCGCATATAACAATGACAGGGATCATGTTATGTAATGGTTGCGAGGGATGGAGGTGTCACAGGATATCGACGAGTTCAGCTATAATATTGATGTGGAGTGTAAATATGTTGGGGGTTTAATGTTGGTGAGGTGTTATCATGATATAGATAATGTAGTGGAGAGATAATAAGGTTATTGTACATATTATGTTGGTTGTAAGTATATATATATATATATATATATACGTTGCATTAAGATAACATTTGTCCTAATTCAGGTTTATTGCTAATTTTTGCACATTTTTAAATACATTTTGTATATTTGTTATATAAATTAATCATAAAGCAACGAAATAAAATAAATATTGAAATAAATATTGAAATAAAGGTGAAAGTGAATTAAGAATTTAATATTTCTAGAATCTAAATCTATGAATCTATGAATAGATGATTTTAAATTTATATTCATTTTAATGTATAAATGTGTCAAAAAATTAAATTAAGTATAAAAATATATATTAATTTTGATAATACTGATATAGATATAATATGTATTTAATGTAAAGACTTAATTTTCTATATTCATAGTACATTATATATATATATAATTTAAAACTAAATCTGAGGTAAAGAAATATATACAACTTGTTTCAATAGTAAAATATGCAAATCATGTTACCGAATTATGTATAATACAATTAATATCTTGAACTGTACAAATAAATATGCAAATAAGTTTCAACAATAGAAATGGATAAGATATTTTCCATTAATTGTTTTCTTTTACACATAGTCTGGCAATTAATTAGCAGTAGGTAACAAAACCTTGGCTACGGTTAGTGAGTCTGATCATCTCGATGCAAGCTCTTGCATCATCGGTACGACACCAGAACACTGATGCAATGTCCGACCAATCAGAACTGAGCAAAACAACGTCGTTTGTGTTAAAGATTCTAATTGCAGACAATTGAGAAGAATCAACTTTTTCTGTATGAAGAGTAACAAATTACATGTTACAGTGGAGTTTAGATTGTATTTAACACTATTTCACTTAATATATATATATATAAATTTGATATATAAATATATATATATATATATATATATATATATATATGTATATATATATATATATATATATATATATATGATACGCAATGAAATATTATCAAATTCTCAATACTGTTTTTAAACCTTAATTCATTAAAGTAATAAGATACCCGAGCTGTCTAAAAATAATATATTCACGTAACTCTATAAATTATAAGCATTAGGTTGTTTACATCACAGGTGATAAATTCGAATGTAAACAACTGAACGAATGCATAGAACATTTACCTCTCCTTCACTCTTTACAAACTATACAATCAGATTATAGTGTATTTATTTAAAAAAATAAATTGTTTATAATATGTTCATCTAAACAATATAAAATATATTGCCGATTATAATATTTATTTACAATAAGCATAATATATAATTTTATATTTGTAATATTTAATATATAAACAATGATGATAATATATATAGTAATGTTTTCTTATCTTTTTGTAAATATAAAATTATTTTACAATTGTATTGAAGAAGTAATTACCTATAATTATATAATTAACCTATTAATAATTAACCTTTAATAATTAATCTTTAATAATTAATCTTTAATAATTAACCTATTAATAATTAACCCATTAATAATTAAACTTAAAATAATTAAACTTTAATAAGTATCCTAAAATTCAAAAAGTGATATATAGAAAAATCTAATTGTTACATCTAATCAGCAGTATTATAAATTCTAACCTCGATTGACCTTGAACTTGATCTCAGATTGGGAAGAATAGCCATCAGAATTACTCGCCACTACGGTAAGACTTGCTATTAATCCGTTGTAATTAAGACAAAGGCTAAAGGTCGCTCGAGAGTCGTAAATCTCAAAGACTGTGCCATTCATTTCACAATCAAGTGAAATTGAATAATTAGTGGCTGCCTCGTCGTACTGTGAAAGGTTTTAAAGACAAAAAATCAGTAAAGCAATTGTTTAAATGAAAATATATTTTTAGTTTAAATAATTTGTAAATTTTCTCAATTCATTATATAATAATTAAACATGTTTAGAATTATTAATTATTAATTATTAATTTTTATTAAAGATACAAAATTTCTGCTTTTTATATAATACCTTCCAGTAGACTTGACCCATATTTGACTCTGGACCAATGGAAACAGCAAATAAGATAGGCTTCGATGGAACTAGATGTAAATATTGCATAATATTTGAGCTCGTGCTTTTTTATAATTTTATTGTTAGCAATTATTTTAGAAAACTACAAAAGTTGTCTTGTAATAATCTAAAGAAAAATATGCAGATAAATCTACGTGCACTATACGATGGGGTAATATATTATCTAAAGGATATGTAACATTATTTTGATTATTTATAATTATATCAAAAAATGCAATAAGGCAGAAACTAACATAAAGAGAAAAGTATTTAATAGATAGTCCTAATATGCAGTAAAACTAATAAATAAATAATAAAAATACCATTTAAAAACTGGCAATTAATTGTTTCCTCTCAATGTGAAAATGTTAGTTGTTGAGAGATAGTTAATGAGATAGTATTGTCTTACCTGCATTCGAGGTCATAACTTGATGTTTATAAGGATTACTGGCATACATCATTTCTTCGCTGCCCGCAGAACTCATTAAATGGTAAATGATAACATATGGAGTTTGCGGCTTCAAGTCGTTGATCTCAAAGGTCAACACAGTTTTGGCAGAGAAAAACTAACGACAGTAAAGGGTTAAGTGAATTTGTACTGCTATATCAAATTACCACGAGAATACATGGTTTTGTTAAGTGAATTTATGATAACAACTTATAATAAATTGTCTAATGAATTATCAACATATTTCCATTTAGTATTCATTTCAAATGGAACTATTCAAGATTCCAATTAAAAATGTATATAATTAATAAATTTGTTTCGATTATACATGATTTTTATTTATTTTTTTCAAACAATAATCAACACACAAAATTACAAATTGCATAATTTCTAATGTATTTATTTTTGTGGATAGATCGATTTACTTTACTATCTTTTTTGTTGGTTTAATGTGATTCAATATATTATATTACAGTTGTTAATAAAGAATGTTAATCACTCATCGTAATTGGAGATGACCTAATAATGATATATTGATTAACTATTTATTATCAATAGTTTACCTAGGGATTATCATTAAGGCTCCTTCATATTAAGAAAGAGTACATATAGATAATTATCAATAGTTAATATATAAACATATTGGGATACAAAATATAATATAAACTAAAAAATGAAATTCGAACTCGTCGCAGTGATTGAAATGTAATCTTTTACAGTTGAAGGAGAAATAAACCTCGAATCCTCACAGTAAGAAATAACTAGAATATGTTACGCTTCGATAATGAATCAAATGGAGTGTGTGCTACGTATAGCGGTTATGATTACATGAAAATTAATAAAAAGTATCGCCTAATATTGACAGCAATGATGGTAAATGTTTCACAAACGATGATATGTTATCATTAGGTTAAGAAAATTAAATAAAGCTTATTCAATTTGTATGGAGAATTGCTAAATTTATAAAACTAGGAAACGGTAAAGATTCTGATTCGTCTAGAGCAAATTATGTACGCGAATAAAGAATACTGCTAAATATGGAGTAAAGGGTAGACAGGATATAGCTTAGAAAGTTACTTAGGTGGACTATGCGCTAGGTAATAAAACCACTCCTTCAAAACGAAATGAGGCTAAACATTATTTATCGCATTCCTCAAAAAATAGCTTAAAATAACGTAAATGTTGAATACCGAATACTCAGACGTAAACATAGAAATTCAGCTTTATTGTTATAAACACTACTTCTGGATGCAATCAAAGCTCTCCGAATATCCTTTGCATAGGGGTGTTGATACAATACCCGCGAAACAGCTGAATAAACATAGGGAATATGTGTGTTCGCAAGCCAAAAGAATCAAGGTCATGGAAAGTAAAGTCATACAGTCGTTAAAAATGATTCGTAAATAGATTTTACTTAATATATAACAAATAAACAATTTTTATTAAATTATAAATTCAGTAGACTACAATGAGAAATCAATTTTAAATCTTATAATCGAGGAATTATATTATTTAAATAATAAATAGATAACAACATGACCATATATGGTCAATAATTTAGAAAATAAGTTAATTTAATTTATTAAAATTGACTTGTTAGAATATTTTATTCTTAGATATATTAGATATTTTATAAATAATCTTTCAATAATCTCAAAGTCTAAAAAACTAAAGATTATTTCTATTATTATAGTTCTAAAGATAAAATAGAAAACAAACTAGATTCAAAGGTAGAATCCTTATCCAAAGATCTAAAGATCACGTCTAAAGAGATATAGACTAAGATTAGACTGACCGTGCCGTTGCGTCGTAGTATCCGGTCCTCGTCGAACAGTTCGTAAAAAAGCACGAGTCTCGCCCGAGGCAGAGTTGCGGTGAAGGTGCAGCAGTGGCTAGAGCAAACGTAGGTTGCCATAGTAACCGCGTCGGGAATGTGAGCTGCGTGGTGAGGCGTTGCCTTGAAGTCCACCAAACCACGGGTGTACGCGGGGACCCGCTGGTTTCAAACACACATATATATATTCACGGGACGGCATCGTCGGCAGGTAGAGTTAGAGGTTACAACTAATATCGAGATAGAGGCGAAAGCGTCGCGGGATGAAATGAAATCTGCGCCGCACTCAAAAGATTGCAAGGAGGAATATTTGCAGTTCCCGAATTAAATGGGATCCGGCGAAGCAACGATTCATTAATTAATAAGTCCGGATTGGTGTTGAGAGTAGGTGTATAAAAATAGATAAAATCGCCGATGAGTTCAGTATATCTGCACTAGGCTATTGTTTTGTATTGTTTTAATACAACTGTTACCCTGGCGGCGGAGAGAGAGACTAGCATCACTTCGTTAATATTGTTTTGTATTGTTTTAATAATACTGTTACCCTGGCGGCGGAGAGAGAGACTACTCGCATCGTTACTATATGCAATCGGCTATTAATAATTATTAAATATAAAAAAGATAAGATGATTATTTCTTATCTCTATTTCCCAGTGTCAAGTTTACACACATTTGTGAATACAGCATAAACGTACGTGTAAATGGACTGCAACATTAGAACACCGAATCTGTGTAACTGGTCATATATTATATGAGATTATAGTATAACATGAATGCATTAGGATCTAGGCAGGTCTAGTTATAATGTGATTAGAGAGGCACCCTATGAATGAACCCGATTTATATCATACACTGTATGACTCCATTAAGGCATTCCCGTATCAGATTTCTCATTAAAATTCTTTAAAATTACAGATGTGATCGACTATTTAACGTTCTAGAACTAGAAATCACTGCATTGCGATGAAATCGCCCCTTTTTGTATGTCTACACTTGTAGGACAGTAGGTAAAATAATCAGAGGAAACACATCTCACTCATTCAGTCAACATAACAACACACCAAATATAGACACCATAACAAATATAGACCTGATAACAAATATAGACACCATAACAAATATAGACAGCATAACAAATATAGACCTGATAACAAATATAGACCTGATAACAAATATAGACACCATAACAAATATAGACCTGATAATAAATATAGACCTGATAACAATTATAGACCTGATAATAAATATAGACCTGATAATAAATATAGACCTGATAACAAATATAGACAGCATAGCAAATATAGACCTGATAACAAATATAGACCTGATAACAAATATAGACCTGATAACAAATATAGACCTGATAACAAATATAGACCTGATAATAAATATAGACCTGATAATAAATATAGACATCATAACAAATATAGACCTGATAATAAATATAGACCTGATAACAAATATAGACCTGATAACAAATATAGACCTGATAACAAATATAGACACCATAATAAATATAGACAGCATAACAAATATAGACCTGATAATAAATATAGACCTGATAACAAATATAGACCTGATAATAAATATAGACACCATAACAAATATAGACCTGATAATAAATATAGACACCATAACAAATATAGACACCATAACAAATATAGACAGCATAACAAATATAGACCTGATAACAAATATAGACCTGATAACAAATATAGACACCATAACAAATATAGACCTGATAATAAATATAGACCTGATAACAATTATAGACCTGATAATAAATATAGACCTGATAACAAATATAGACAGCATAGCAAATATAGACCTGATAACAAATATAGACCTGATAACAAATATAGACCTGATAACAAATATAGACCTGATAACAAATATAGACATGATAACAAATATAGACCTGATAACAAATATAGACACCATAACAAATATAGACCTGATAATAAATATAGACCTGATAATAAATATAGACCTAATAACAAATATAGACACCATAACAAATATAGACACCATAATAAATATAGACAGCATAACAAATATAGACCTGATAATAAATATAGACCTGATAACAAATATAGACCTGATAATAAATATAGACACCATAACAAATATAGACCTGATAATAAATATAGACACCATAACAAATATAGACACCATAACAAATATAGACAACATAACAAATATAGACCTGATAACAAATATAGACCTGATAACAAATATAGACACCATAACAAATATAGACCTGATAATAAATATAGACCTGATAACAATTATAGACCTGATAATAAATATAGACCTGATAATAAATATAGACCTGATAACAAATATAGACAGCATAGCAAATATAGACCTGATAACAAATATAGACCTGATAACAAATATAGACCTGATAACAAATATAGACCTGATAACAAATATAGACCTGATAATAAATATAGACCTGATAATAAATATAGACATCATAACAAATATAGACCTGATAATAAATATAGACCTGATAACAAATATAGACCTGATAACAAATATAGACCTGATAACAAATATAGACACCATAATAAATATAGACAGCATAACAAATATAGACCTGATAATAAATATAGACCTGATAACAAATATAGACCTGATAATAAATATAAACACCATAACAAATATAGACCTGATAATAAATATAGACACCATAACAAATATAGACACCATAACAAATATAGACAGCATAACAAATATAGACCTGATAACAAATATAGACCTGATAACAAATATAGACACCATAACAAATATAGACCTGATAATAAATATAGACCTGATAACAATTATAGACCTGATAATAAATATAGACCTGATAACAAATATAGACAGCATAGCAAATATAGACCTGATAACAAATATAGACCTGATAACAAATATAGACCTGATAACAAATATAGACCTGATAACAAATATAGACATGATAACAAATATAGACCTGATAACAAATATAGACACCATAACAAATATAGACCTGATAATAAATATAGACCTGATAATAAATATAGACCTAATAACAAATATAGACACCATAACAAATATAGACACCATAACAAATATAGACCTGATAACAAATATAGACCTGATAACAAATATAGACCTGATAACAAATATAGACCTGATAACAATTATAGACCTGATAACAAATATAGACCTGATAACAAATATAGACCTGATAACAAATATAGACAGCATAACAAATATAGACCTGATAACAAATATAGACCTGATAACAAATATAGACATGATAACAAATATAGACACCATAACAAATATAGACCTGATAACAAATATAGACACCATAACAAATATAGACCTGATAACAAATATAGACCTGATAACAAATATAGACAGCATAACAAATATAGACCTGATAACAAATATAGACCTGATAACAAATATAGACACCATAACAAATATAGACCTGATAATAAATATAGACCTGATAACAAATATAGACAGCATAGCAAATATAGACCTGATAACAAATATAGACCTGATAACAAATATAGACACCATAACAAATATAGACCTGATAACAAATATAGACCTGATAACAAATATAGACACCATAACAAATATAGACACCATAACAAATATAGACATGATAACAAATATAGACACCATAACAAATATAGACACCATAACAAATATAGACCTGATAACAAATATAGACACCATAACAAATATAGACACCATAACAAATATAGACACCATAACAAATATAGACACCATAACAAATATAGACCTGATAACAAATATAGACCTGATAACAAATATAGACCTGATAACAAATATAGACCTGATAACAAATATAGACCTGATAACAAATATAGACCTGATAACAAATATAGACCTGATAACAAATATAGACCTGATAACAAATATAGACACAATAACAAATATAGACCTAATAACAAATATAGACCTGATAACAAATATAGACCTAATAACAAATATAGACCTGATAACAAATATAGACAGCATAACAAATATAGACAGCATAACAAATATAGACAGTATAACAAATATAGACACAATAACAAATATAGACCTGATAATAAATATAGACACCATAATAAATATAGACCTGATAACAAATATAGACACCATAACAAATATAGACACAATAACAAATATAGACACCATAATAAATATAGACCTGATAACAAATATAGACACCATAACAAATATAGACCTGATAACAAATATAGACAGCATAACAAATATAGACCTGATAATAAATATAGACCTGATAACAAATATAGACACCATAACAAATATAGACCTAATAACAAATATAGACATGATAACAAATATAGACCTGATAATAAATATAGACAGCATAACAAATATACACCTGATAACAAATATAGACCTGATAACAAATATAGACATCATAACAAATATAGACATGATAACAATTATAGACACCATAACAAATATAGACCTAATAACAATTATAGACACTCTCCTAAATATAGATACAATAACAGGTTGTCTGTAGTTATTATGTTAATAATTCTATTCAATGGGAAAAAAACATTCTGGTCTTCACTAAATTGCCGAGGGCTAATGTAACGCTGGATAAAGGTACCTAGACATATTCCCAGGGTATCGGTACCTAGACATATTCCCAGGGTATCGGTACCTAGACTTGTTCTCATGGTGTGACCAGCCCCGGGCACTAACAGCTAAACCGCGGACTGGAATAAGACCCACTTATGGTGAACCAGGGAGATTCATCATGATCAGCTGCACTTCCATGTGCATATGTCTCATCTCTTTGTATCTATTCAACTATACAATAATCTTACTTATACAAAACATACGTACATAGTGTATAACTATGTAAAATTCTAGGTTAAAATATTTAACGCAGGATTGCTGTTTACTGCTGTTTCAATTTTAATCTATACTACTTCATAATAGAGAAAAAGGTCAAGTGGATAGGGAGATGTGTTGGGATGGGAGAGCTATGGGTAGGGATGTAAGGAATATATATAGAAAGAGATACAGGGAGGGATATGATGTAGAGAGATACGGAGAGAAATTTGGGGAAGTATATGAAGATATTTGAGATATGATAGCAATGTATAATGTAAAAATAATTCACTTAAATACATAAATAACCTTGCATAGAACATCTTTACACAATATCTTTGAAAACGTTTAAAGCTATATTATTACAGTATCGAACCTAATCTGACTCACGTATAGGCATGATATATAAACATAAACAGTTCATTTTTGTTGTAAAGGTATTCTAGCACATATATGTGTATATTAGATTATCAGTCAATAGGAAAATGAATATATTATATTATATAGTATAGTATACTCTATTTAAAAACCAACAATATATTTATATATATAGAATAATATATATTTTTATATATAAATAATAATATATATTTTATATATATATAAATAATAATGTATATTTATATATATATAAAATGATATCTATTTATATATATATATATGGTATATATTTATATATTTAGAAAATGACATGAAATTGAGATGAGTCATAGGACATAAGAACTTTGATATTTTTCTATGCCTAGAGGACTTGAAAAGCTAAAATTTCATTTTGAAATGTTGGAACATGTTATTTAAATTATTTATTAATCATTTATTAACCAACTTCTAGAGGAGAGTTAAATTTAACATCAAATGTCATAACAAATCAAATTTTAAGAGATATTTAATTATTAGATCAGCTATTCATTATAAATATATATATATATATATATATATATATATATATATATATATACATATGTATATATATATATATATATATATACATACATATGCATATAACTATATAACTATATAGTATTATAAAGTATTATAAAGTAATACAGACTAACTAAATACATGAAATCTTTACAAACTTTATACAAACACATGGAGATGATATCGAAGTTAAAAGAGGCATTCGAATTGCCCAACACATTGGATACCATTACGTGAGCCTCAAGTCGGAGGTCAACGTCTGGGTCATAGTCGAACGTACACGAATCCGTGTTCTTTGGACATTTGATAGTGAAATTTCTGTAGAAAATCAGGTTGTCGGTTAGCGAAAACGCTCGTCAAAAGTACGTTTGATGAAAGAAGGAGGAAGTGTACAGCAAACATTCGAATATACTCGATTACAAACTGCGATCGCAGAGAATTTGTACTTTGGACTAGAAACCTGCCGAGGTCGTATGAAATTTCCGACTTCAGGAAGATCTGGTGTTTGGGGAAGTTATCGTTGATGTGAAGCAGTTGAAGGTCACGCGATGGCCTCATTGTACAGCGTATGCGTCCACCAGTTAATGTTCCGCAGTACAGACTGGGCGTTAATGGTACGTCTATGGGCGTGGCTAGTGGTGAGTTACGGAGCTAGTGGTGGGCTTTGTCATGAAATGTGGTGCTAGAGGTTAAACATAGGGTTAACGATGAGAGTCGGGGGCTGGTAGCGAGACATATTACTAAAAAAGATGGGTAGCTACCATGGTGTGACATGGGGCTAGCTATGAAATAAAGGACAAGAGATCAGACATGGGGCTAGTAGTGAGATATGGATCTAGTAGTGAAAGTAAAATGTAGAAGTTAAAGGATTGATCTAGCAATGAGGGGTAGGATCATCTGCGAAGCTAAAGGAGAAGTGCTTACCCCTGAAGGATATGAAGATGTGGGCGTGTCTAAAGTGTAAGGAGATGTGGGTGTGTCTAAAGTGTAAGGAGATGTGGGTGTGTCTAAAGTGTAAGGAGATGTGGGTGTGTCTAGAGTGTAAGGAGGTGTGGGTGTGTCTAAAGTGTAAGGAGATGTGGGCGTGTCTAAAGTGTAAGGAGATGTGGGTGTGTCTAAAGTATAAGGAGATGTGGGTGTGTCTAAAGTGAAAGGAGATGTGGGTGTGTCTAAAGTGAAAGGAGATGTGGGTGTGTCTAAAGTGAAAGGAGATGTGGGTGTGTCTAAAGTGTAAGGAGATGTGGGTTGTCTAAAAGGTAAAGTGATGTGGGTATGATGAAAGTGTAAGGAGATGTAGGCGTGTCTAAAGTTTAAGGAGATGTGGGTGTGTCTAATGGTTAAGGAGATGTGGGTGTGTCTAAAGTGTAAGGAGATGTGGGTGTGCCTAAAGGTTAAGGAGAGGTGGGTGTGTCTAAAGGGTAAGGTGATGTAGATGTGAGGATATATTATTTGTGTACTTATGTAAACTTTAGTAAGAAATGTGATTATAGATTTTCAATTATATATATATATTATTATATTATATACAATTATATATATATGTGTGTAGATGATATATAATATAGTTTATATCTTTATCTGATAAGAACATTAACAAAACTAAATATGTTTATATTACAAAGACTTCAGATTTCTGGACTTATTTAAATAAAATATAAATATCTATATATTATTAGTCACATGTGTTGTACCCCTGGTGGCGTATATTATAGTCATTGTGGTGTGCGTCATAGACTTAACGGCGTGTACTAACATCCGAATTTGATCTCACTAAGCACGTATTCTGTTAACAACGGATCATGACACATGATGAACTGCATGTTTAAATGTTGTGGCTTCAGGGGAATGCTCCACGTGGTGGCATTGAAGGCCCGCCCTGGAGTGATCACATCTGTAGAGAGAGGTAGTATTAGTGGGCGATGTTGGGCGTAGTTGGGTTTTACCCCCGTGGGGAGAGTAAATGTAATAAAGCAGATTTACAGTGAAAAGCCAAAGTTTTCTTATCAGCAGAGAGATGTCGGTGACGTAATAGAAGGGTGAAAAGAGGAAGTAGGAAACGAATGAAAAAAGAAATTAGTAGATTAAGGCAATAGAGGTGGAATACGACAACAATGAAAAATAGAGATAAGGATCAAAAGGAAGCAGAAGATTCAGCCAATGAAAGAAATAGGTCGATTGAAATAAAAACACATCCATACACTCACAAATATCGTAATAAACACTGAACAACTAACTGTCAACGTAGAATGACAACTTTTCTGGGAGACTTGCATTTTCAGATTGTTTGTGCATTTGGCAGTAGAGCGTGCAAGGGGGCGTGGCTAAATCACAAGATAAATGCTCAGTCTTAACTTTTACACCGTTCACAAGATAGATGGTGAGATGCCAGTCTGATTAGTTAATATAATTATGAAGGGTGGGGAAGAGGGAGGAGGGGGAGGGGGAGATGGAGGGGGAGAGGGAAGGTATGGGGAAGAGCAGGAACATGGAGGGAAAGGGAGAGGGAAATGGAAATGGAGAGTGAGGTGAGAGGGAGAGGAAGAGGGAGAGGGAGAGGGAGAGGATGGGGATTGGGAGGGGAAGAGGAGGGAAAGGGAAAGGAAGAGGAATAGGAATAGGAATGGGAGGGGAGGGGATGGGAGAGGGAGGGGGTTACAATACCTGTATCTCCAGAGTTCACATAATAATACTTCAGACATAATAGAAGAGCCAGTATTAGCATCTAGTGGTAGTTAGTTAAGAATAAAGGAAATGGCAGGTGAATCAATAGCTATATCACTTTGTTTTAAATGTTTAACAAGTATCATTAAATATTGAATTTATTAATGCTCGCAATCTACACTCTAATGGCTGATACCTATGGATTATTAACGTATTCATAAGTATCAATGCATAACGCATTAAATAATAAATTAATTAATTAGATATGAAATTAATTAATAAATTAATACAAAATTGATTGAATATAACTAAACAGTTCATATATTTAATGTATAGGAAGCCATAGGAATCTACAGCAACTTCTACTAACCTAATATAGATGATGGTAAGACTTCATGCAACATAGCGTAGCGAGAGGCGTGGTTATGGGCGTGTTTATAGACGTCTTGATAGGCGTAATAAGGGAGCGTGGTTAGAGGCGTGTTGATATGCGTGTTGATATGCGTGGCGAAAAGGCGTGGTTAGAGGCATGTTGAGAGGCGTAGCAAAGAGGCGTGATTAATGGCGTGGGGATGGGACATCGAGAGGTCGCGCCAATAGGTCATGTTGAGAGTACGTGGTTATAGGTAGTTTCAATGGATTTGATATGAAATATGGTGAGTAATGTGTGTATGAAATATCCCAATGACATAATGACACAAGAGGCGTGGCAAGAGACGTGGCGAGAGGTGTGGTAAGAGGCGTGGCGAGACGTGTGGTGAGTGGCGTGGTAAGAGGCGTGGCGAGAGGCGTGGCGAGAGGTGTGGTGAGTGGCGTGGCGAGAGGTATGGTTAGAGGTGTGGTAAGAGGCGTGGCGAGAGGCGTGGTGAGAGGTGTAGTGAGTGGCGTGGCGAGAGGTGTGGTAAGAGACGTGGCGAGAGGCGTGGCGAGAGGTGTGGTGAGTGGCGTGGCGAGAGGTGTGGTAAGAGACGTGACGAGAGGTGTGGTTAGAGGCGTGGCGAGAGGCGTGGCGAGAGGTGTGGTGAGTGGCGTGGCGAGAGGTGTGGTAAGAGACGTGACGAGAGGTGTGGTTAGAGGCGTGACGAGAGGTGTGGTTAGAGGCGTGATGAGAGGTGTGGTAAGAGGCGTGACGAGATGCATGACGAGAGGTGTGGTGAGTGGCGTGGCGAGAGGTGTGGTAAGAGGCGTGACGAGAGGTGTGGCGAGAGGTGTGGTGAGTGGCGTAGCGAGAGGCGTGGTAAGAGGCGTGACGAGAGGTGTGGTAAGAGGTGTGGTTAGAGGTGTTGTAAGAGGCGTGACGAGAGGTGTGGTTAGAGGCGTGGTGAAGAAGGATCATTGTTATATCACATACGCCTAGTTGCATATTTGATGTTGAGATAGGTACATATTTAGGTATAGGGTTAGGTACATAGTTAGGTATAGGGTTAAGTACATAGTTATGTAAAGGGATAGGCCTATAGTTATGTATAGGGTTAGGTACATAGTTATGTGTAGGGTTAAGTACATAGTTAGGTATAGGGTTAGGTACATAGTTATGTATAGGGCTAGGTACATATTTAGGTATAGGGTTAGGTGCATGGTTATGTATAGGGTTAGGCACATAGTTATGTATAGGGTTAAGTAAATAGTAGATATAGGGTTAGGTACATAGTTAGATATAGGGTTAAGTACATAGTTAGGTACATAGTTATATATAGAGGTTAGGTACATATTTATATTAAGTGATTATGAGCAGATTCATTTTTAAAGTTTATTAAAATAGGTGCAGAGGTTTGATGGGCAGGCACGGCAGGGTTTAAAGGCAGAGTTTAGATAGTGGTCTAGCAGTAGGAAACGTATACGTGAATTAGGTTAACGAGCTAGGTTACGTGCAATAATGTTTACAAAGGATAGCGACAAATGTACGTCTATTTTCAAAAGCGCATGCAAAATACGCTACTGAGATCGTAGTAAAATAATGATTTACTGGGTTACACTGAAGTTTGCAATAGTGAAAATATAATTGTTTCCCGGGATTACATAAGAAACCTGATCATGTTATTAACCTATTATAAATTAGTATACAATAAATCTAAATAAAGAATAACTAAAATATCTATCCTAATTACAAAAAAAGTATATTACATTTTATTATACAACAACAAAAAATAGAATGATGTAGATGGTTACTTTAGATGGTTACTTAAGTAATATTCGGTAGTTGTATTTAAATATGTCTGAGTAATGATGTAAAGTAACGTGTTCAACTAAATGCATTCAAATGAAGTACATAAACTCATCAAACACCCTACTTTATTTCATTTGTTCTCATTAAATACTATCTTTTATATTGTTCAACCATGCTTGTAACATGTATATATATTTTTAATATATTACATCATTCCAATTGTTGCATGTCCAAAGTATACCAACAAAGGGTGTAACATATTTTAGTAAAAAATTAAACTTAAATGATTTAAAATTAATATTTATATATTTTGTATACACGTCAATCAAGTATTTAGCAATAATTAATATATTTATAAGTGTTGTCAAATAGTGCATCAGTTTACATATTAGTCTCTGGCATTGATATCAATTCACAGAGCTGTATGGGCATCCGTTCCAGGTCAAGCGTACACGGGAAACTGACCTCTGGAGACGGGCGATGTCAGAGGTCACGGGCCTAAGAGTTCAACACCGCAATAGAGGCGATAATGCTTAGTGGACGGCGGCGGTCAGTAGTGAACGGTTATCAACAGTAATCAGATCACTTGTCATAACGGTGTCGGGAAGCCCTTCGGATGCGAATTCTAAGGGAAGTTGGGTCAGAGAGTGACGCGAGTGCGTGCGACGATCAAACAATAAAGCAACGTTTAGGCGTCGACTGGTCAGAGATAAATGAAAACGCGGGTGCAGGGCGAGAAGTTTTAATAACACATAAGTGCATACACACACACACACAACCACAACCACATGTTAGTACATCAATTCATAAAACAGCCTAAATATAAACACAGCGTAGAGCCGACGACGAAACGAGAACGTAACGGAATAGACGGATTACAATTCGAAGTGCTAGTATGAATGTTTATCGTGTAACATTGTGTTTACGCGAGCTAAAAGAGGACAGAGACAACGATATAAGAGGTATTTTTTCGTTTAAGTATCATCTATCTTATCTGAATATTGTATGTAGTTTTTCCGAAATCAATTATTGATAACGAATCTTGATTATTCAGTATAATAAAATATCATATAAAGTGTTAATGCATGGTAGTATTACTCGATAATAAGTTATATAATGAATACGTATTTTAAATGTTATTAATATCAATTACTACTACATTTTCAGTATCCTAGAGAAATCGTAAATATTATATAGAGCCATTTACTAAATAAATAGTTATATAATATTCTTTTCTACTTAAATTATAAATATATTTATATAATATATATTACTTTATAATTTTCAATGTTATATACAATATTACTAACTTTATACCTTACTAATCTGCAAAATTATATACATAATACCTCCATCAAGATGATACAAATTAACGACTTATTTAAAAGTAATGAATATATTAATAAATTATACTTGTCCTAGAAAAAGTATGTTAAAATTTCTATTGAAACTTAACATTATATTTATATTTAATATTATATTTAAGAGGCATTACTAACATTAGAAACTTTAATTAGTTGTACTTCGTATATATATTTTTAACTTTTATTTAAATCATAATATCGTAATTAAGTTGGATTCACAGGATTATAACAGTATGCTTTTATATATTATATTAATATATAATTATAATATCACTAATTGGGAGCATACATATATAACTCTTTAATGTAAATAGATAATGAATTGCGATGTGTTTATTCAAATATTAATATATTATTCAAGATTATCATTTCATAATTGCAAATTATTTTCTTAGCTTTAATTAATATTTTTTACTAACATGAATAAAAAATATAAGAAGTAATATTGTAGCGAATAATCATGAACTGTTAAAAAATAAAAACTAATGGAAAGAATATTCTAGTATGTTAATGTCCAATGTTGATTATGTATGAATCATAATTGAAAAAGTCAGCATTACAAAATCATTTGGTTTTTAAATACTACACTAATTTTACTTTCACCAATAATTGTCTTCAATATTTAATTCACTATTTTGAAAACAATCTAGTTATGTACTTTGTTTAATTACACACGTACACCTTTTCCATGGTGAATTGACTTACTAAATACACAAAGTTGATTAGTAATAGCAAATATTGGAGGAGAATTTAATGCGATATAATATAAAATATACTTTATATAACAATAAATATTAAATACATACTATACTTTAAAGATATAAATGTTTTATATTATCAATATTATGAAGAATTATAACCATACCTTTATTATAATATAAAATGTATTAATATGTAGTAATGTTAGTGAGTAAAGTAATACTAGTACCGAAACTTAGCTGTATTTAATATCAGTTATATTAGTGAAAAGTATCAGTTTACCTGATTCAATATAAAATATTAAAGTCTTCATATTTTCATTTATAGAGAGGTTGATATAGTTATTTTAGTACGTAGTTTACTCCAGATAATGATATAATAATATAATTGTAAAAATTTTAAGTTTAAATTTAGACTAATTTGCAGTCTATGTAAATTTTTCTGTCGTATTATCAAATAATTATAAAAGTAAATCGTAGGTGTAATAATAAAGGTAACAGTTAGTTTGAAAATATATGCGATGATGGTATGTACTTTCTGATATTTTTTAATTGTCATAATTATTTAGTTATTATATGAATTTTGAATTTTAAATTAACCCCTGACCTATATAACAATGATTATAATAAACAAAATATAAAATAATTAGATAAATTTATATGGTTATTAATATAAAATAATTAAAAATAATATAATATAACGCATATATTTATATATATCATATACTATTTTTTTACATAACAAAATAAGGTATATATTTATATGAATTAATGTATAATGTATACTGTGTTACTTAATTTATTAATTTTTCAATTAAATTAATTCAATAATTCATTTAGTAATAGATTCAAAAGTTGTACGTAACTATCTTATACATAATAACTTTTAAATCTATTTTTGTTATAGAATTATCAAATAACAATGTATTAAAATAACCATAATAAAAAATAATTATAGTATTTTATTATAAATTGTATAGAATCAAGTCAACTCTATCCCGTACATTGTACGCCAAATAGTATGCAGCATGTAGTGCCGTATATTTCAAGATATGCAGCGTATTTTCTAAAACACTAATTCAATAAAATAAACAACATATTTTATTATTATTATAAAATAAACAACATATTTTATTATTATTATAAAATATATAATTATATTGAAGTTTGTGAATTATATGTAATTTTATTCAACTTATATTGTTTAAAAAAATAAAACAGTATCAATTACTTGAAAATCATATCATGGAATATGAATCATATGATATTTATTGAGATTGGATTTCTTATAGTTTAAGTTATAAACTATAAAATAGGAAATCATTAATTACATTGTATAATACACAATAGCAAAATATTAAATAACATTTGTATATTAATAATACTATATTATATTATATATTTAATAATATAATTATTAAATATACAATAATTATAATATTTATTGTTAAATATATATAATATTATATACATATATATTAATTTGATACTCTTACAGTATTATGCACAATATATGATACACTGGACAAATTATATATATTTTATATTAATAATATTAGTTACTTCAAAAAGATACCTAAGATAATTAACTATTGAATTTGAGATATAAGTTTATAATACATTTTATTTATATTTTTCCTGTTTCTTCATATTAAAACTTTCTAAGTGTATTTCAATTTAATATTGAATTCAACTTTACTTTGATATACCTCAACTTCACAAATCTACTGCCAATATTTATATATATTCTATTTTCATATATTCAATATATATATATATATTCTATAGATTATATTCTTCATCATTTTGAATTAAGTTATGTTTTAATGTCAATCTACTATCTGCAGATGACCGTACGAGTAAATATCGACGAAGGAGATAAAGCAATTGAGAAGCAACCATCGGTCAATGTTTTTGGTGTCGAAATCTCCCAGCTATCACATAGTTTGCAGTTCTTTATTTGCTGTTCAGGTGTATTTTCTCTTTATCTCATCTACGGATATCTGCAGGTTTTCATTTGGCTAATATTTTATAATAAGGTCAATTGAGTATTCGTATGATTAACATAGCCTAATATAAATAAAATATATTAAAGAAACTTGATGCAGTTAATATATTAATTCAACACATATATATATATTATAGAAATTATAACTCTGCAATTAAATATTTATTTTGAAATTTTATTTAAATTCGTTCAATATATACTTACAAAATTTATATTCATAACGCAAAACATTAATTACTTAATCAGCTGATGAAATTCAGTAAAATTCATCAGTAGCAACTTCGACTATAAGAATATCGTATTACGCTAAAGCATTTCTTGGCCATAACAGGAACTGATATTTAAACTGGAAGGCTTCAAGCCTTTCGGCTGGTACTTAACACTCGTGCAGTTCTTATTCTATGTTGTGTTCGCTGCAATCGAACATGTATTAAGAGGACGACCTGAACGCAAGTTTATAAATAATTAATTAGTTATTGTGTGTTAAGTCAAATTGCAGTACTGCTAGTCGAGTTGTGATGCCAATCATAGCTTAGTAATTAGTGACTTGTGAATTTTGCTTAGTCGATTAGCAAGAGTGATAAGCAACTTAGTAAAATAATTATTTATCGACTAATTAGATATCACTTATATATATAATTAAACACAAATCAACATTATTCAATATCTATAAATATTGTTTTTCTAGTAGATATTTTATTCATATATTCTATGCCTACGATTATATGATTAAATTACATAATTACTTTCAATAACATTACATGTGTTAAAGTTTACTGCCTTGATATAGTAACTTCTCAATACAGTATCATATATTTAAATGTAATTATAGGTTTGACACTTTAGTTTAAACTATTAAAAAATACTTGGATATTATAGTAAATTAGTTTTACTTTTGATTGCGAAATCTCTGAACACTGCGAAATAACTTTATAACCACATATACAGCATTGTTTTACCGTTGTGTATATAGAATTCCGCTGAAGGTGTACGGCTTGCTAGCATTACTCACCGTCGCCACAATGGGATTCAGCAATGCGTCGCTTGGCTACCTTAACTATCCAACGCAGGTGATCTTTAAATGTTGCAAGCTGGTGCCGGTGCTGTGCGGAGGCATCTTGATTCAAGGTCGTATGTTTGTACAAATACAATTTCAGTTGATATGGGATATAGATTCTGTTTATGTCAAACAAAATCATCTTAATGATTTATAAATTTTAATTCGATGAATTCTAAAGTTATGTATGTTGTTTTAAGAATTGTGCATTAGAATCTTAACTGGGATAATGAATATGTCAAGGTGAAGTATTTTGATGTAAGATTATGTCATTGTCTATTTTTTACCAAAACTATATATACATATTTTTATTTATAAATTAATCATTTGTATAATAAATAAATTTGTTAATTTAAAAAATATTACCAATTCTTAGAATTGATTTCTTATGATAAATTAAAAATGTATAAAACTTTAGATTAATCTTATACTCGAATAGGAAAGAAATACAAATTGATGGATTTCATTGCATGCCTTTGTATGTCTTTTGGTCTAATTTATTTCACATTGGCTGATAGTATGTTATCTCCAACCTTTAACCTATATGGTTAGTGACACATTTATAGTTATATTATATGCTATCTAAAAGATTTATTTATAATGTAGAAAATAATATCTAAAATAAAATAAATTATAGTAGACTATTTAAATTTATAATTTAAAAAAAATTTTCTTACAAATTATTTCTATTAAAATCTAGTACATCTAGTGTATTGTATACTGCAGGTGTGCTTCTGATTTCACTGGCATTATGCGCCGATGCTGCCATAGGTAACTACCAGGAACGACACATGAAAGCCTATGATGCCACCAATAACGAGGTGATCATGTATTCATACTCTATTGGCTTAATTTACATCTTCATCGGACAGATGCTTTCCGCCGAACTCGTGCCGGCATTTATATTTTTCTGGCAGGTCTGTATTTACTAGATGGCAGATGAAATCAAATATATTAATTATACTTATATTATTTTTGATCAAATACTAATCCAATATTTATAGCCTACCTATAATTATGTAATTTCATAATTTCTATATATAACATCATAATTTTACTAATTAATTAACTGCTTTGCCAAAATTTTAGCATCCAGTTCAAACATATGTTTATGCATTCTTTTTCTCTTTAAGTGGATATCTGGGTGTGAGTATTGTACTTACTATGGTCAAGAGGTTTGGAGCACTGGTTACAGTCACAGGTTTATAAAATAAAGTGAATCATAGTAAAAACATTATTTACAGATAAGATTACCAATCAATTATTTATCAGTTTTATTACTACATTTCTATACCTATAAATTATTTAAAAATATAATTTACAATATGTAATTAATTATATTTTATATATATACTATTAACGTATTATTATTATATGTATACTTAATGTTATATGAAATTATATACCAATATCATTTAAAAAAATATACAGCAACTACATGTAGAAAGGCATTAACAATTATATTGTCATTTTTTTTCTTTGCGAAACCTTTTACAATACAGTTAGTATAAATATTTAATTTAAAAGGATTAATATGTAAATAGATATTCCATTTCATAACTCATTAAATATTATTAATAAGAATTTCTTTTAAAATATAATCATTCATTTACCTCTTCTATAAATATATAATCATAAATCACAATAATACACATTTAAATATATTTTTTAATCCTGCTCAGTAATGAATATTTTATATCACCTATATAAAATAACTTTGATGCAATTTAGTATTTCAATTCTTTGTTTATTGATTATGTATGAATAATTTTTATAAAACTTATACAATAATATGAGTTACAATATCTAAATATCTTATAAGATTCTGTACAATGTAGTGTACATTGTATGTGGATATTAATAAACTTAATAAATATTTTTTAAATTATAAAAATTAAATAGAGGCTATTGTATTAAATAAATTAAAAAGAAAAATAATTCTTAAAGTTGTTACCAGTAGAGCTATAATATATACATATTACGATTCCACTTTATTATATATCGATGATTTTATCTACAATTTCATGCATTTTTTAGATATTTTTAAACTTTACATTAAATTTCTCCATAATGCATTTCTCAAAATAATATTTTGATAATGTAATATTTTAATTCACAAAATCTATTGTACCATATTGAGAACATATTGTGAACATGAATGTTCAAAATATATTAATTTTATTGTAATATATATAAAATAACTGTATTATATTTTTTTTGTACCAAATATTTTCCTTAACTTATTTTAACAAAATTATTCAATTTTAAGAAGCCTATATTCATTAACATTATAAATAAAGATTATTATAATATCCAGGCACCCATCTCTCTCGTATATCATAGTAATTTACGTACACAAGATAATAAACATATTAAAATATTGTATATTGTAGTCTTTGATAAATAATAATTATAAAATAAAAATATATTTAAATCAACTCAAATTTTAATAATATATTTAATATAATATTATGTATATATAAAACAATGTAAGTAAATATGTATTTTTAATTTAAAATTACATTTTCCAAGCTGATATGACCAAATAATTGCATTATGTTATATCTTGCAATCAGTTTTCTTGATAATCGTGGTCAAATAAACTTAATTTACCAATACCTTGCTTACAGATTCATTGTATTGTAGTTTGTGAGAAATTATTTTTTTTCAGAGTTATTTAAATAATTATGTTATTTTAAATCTGATTAAATCCATAGTAAACTTTTTAAATGATGATTATCTATATATATTTATTCATTTCATTTACTCTTCATCTTAATATTTTTAATATCAAATACTATCCTAAATAACTTATGGTCTACATTAATAGATACATATTTGCTGGAAGCATTGTTCTTTTTGGCATATATTTAAACATCGCTACGAAGAATAATATCAACACTATTGAATTTTTACTGACCTTCCTACGTAATAAGAAATCATTGAAATTAACTAACCAAGTTGTTTGATATTAATATCTACAATTAAGTTTGAAATATAATCTATGTTACAGTTCAACTATTACTATATTAGAAAACAAATTGCTCATATCATTCCAATGTTTTTGAATATGAAATTACACTTATAATGACTTATTGATAAAATATAATTATGTATATTAAATATTTCAAATTTTTATTTGTATTTATATTAGTTAATTATCAAATATATATAGTGTCATTATATATTAATTTATTTATAATAAATAATATATTTTTAGAATTGTTGATTATAATTATATTGTACTTATTTTTAAACATCATTGAGAATTTAATTGTAGTTTTTCTAATTCATTTTCAATTTTAGATTTGTATTCATTCAAGTATTTATTTCTTTTAGTTTTTTCCTTAATACAACTTTGAAGTCTTCTCTTTTGTGCGCTATTTCTTTGCTTGTTTAGAATATAAAGTAGTAATGATTATCAATATTAATTTTTAATAGCTATAAATTATATTATAAATTTCTAACAGTAACTATTTTAGTTTGTACTTGTTTTTTCCGATTTAGTTCCAATTCATAAATAATCTATATAAAATATTTGTATTCAATTGTAATAACAATAAAAGTAGAATTAAGATATAATGATAACCTCATTTTTTCTTTTAATTATTAATAATTTAATGTTTTTATTATCTTTTTCGAATTTGCATATCAATTCTTTTGAACAATCCAGTTTAATTTTTAATTCTTTTATACCATTAACTTTATTTTAATTTCAAGGAAATGAATGTTAAATGATAATCATTTAAGATCAAAATATTAATACACAAATTATTATATACTAAATAATTTTTATTGATGTATTTCTTATTAAGAAATTTCTATTAAATACACATGTATTAACATATACATTTATTTTACTCTTTACTTTTTTGATTTACCTTTATCTTTTGCCATAGAAATTGCAATATTTAACTCGTTAATTGACTTATTTGTAGAATTCTGTTCTTCGTATTCCAATAAAGCGCATTTGTAGGATAACATTTTTTCTGAATAACACTTATAAGTTTCATCGTTTGTTATACGTTTTGCTCTAGCCACCGATATAGAATTATCAAGTTCTACAATCTTTGAACACATTTTAAATATTGCTGAAATTAACAAATAAATTACTTTATACCTTTAGTAAAACTACCTGTAGTATTCTGTATATGAAATTCTAATAAGTTCTATGATATTATTTGGTTTGATCACATTTTTTATCTAGCAAATAATTATCATCAATATGATATATATGATTTGAATATATCTAAACTAAAAAAAGCTAATACAAAGAAGCTATTCAATTCTAATTATATGCTTATCAATACTAGTTATATCTAACATAATTTAATTTCTTTTAATTTTGCTTTTATTTCTAGTATTTTATTTGATTTTTCAGCATAATTTAAATTCATCTTACTCAACTCTATATTTTGTTCTAAAATGTTTTCATTTTCTAAAATTCATAATTTAAAGTTATCATTGCAATTTAATATAAAATGCATGCATATATATGTATGTATAATATTATAACTATATATGTATACATAATATTATAACTAACCATTTTGAATTAAATTCTGTTAAAATATTAATAGTTACAAACAAAACAGAATATAAACACAATTTATTTAATACTGGAATTAATAATTATAATATATATTACAAATTTTAACATGTATTTGTATAATTTGTTTATTTTTCTCTTTTATACTACAAATTATTTGTTCCGAGTTTTCTATTGTGTATGCAATATTTGTTACATTATCAATTGTTTTACTAATCAGTTGATCCGTCAAATTTATTCTTGGATCTTGCAGTAATAACTTCATATTTTCTAAAATAAATATATCATTGGATTCAATGATATTGAAAATATATAAACATAAATTAGTAATAATTTATAATTTTTTATTATAAATGTATATGATAAATATATTTATAAATATATAAAAATGTCAAGATTCTATATTATAATATAAAAACCTTGTTTTAATGAATAATCAATTTTTACTTTTTTAGTTAGATTTGATGTAATAGTTCCTTTTCAATATAAACAGAAAATACAGAAATTAATTTTTTATATTATTATAATGTATACATTTTAAAATTAAACTCATATATATATATAATATAAATACATATAATAAAAAGATAACTATTATGTATTCTTTTCAGACTAGTCTCTGATTGAAATTCCTCTGGTATTTCATAATCCAAATTTATTTCTTCATCTAATTAGAAAAGTATATAACATATTCATTTTTGATTATATGATGAAATTGTAGTTATTTTATACTAAAGTTTGAAGGAATATTTAATAAAATATGTTTATACAATTATTTATGATATATTTACAATGTGATAATCAATTCAATAAAGTATTTTTATAAAACTTTTTAATATTATTAACTTCGGTTAATAAATATTATGATATTATTAATATATATTGCTCATATTATGAAAGGTTATTAATAGGAATTGAATATGTGGAATATTCCATATATAGCTTGAATATTGATAACTTGAACACATATGTGATTTTATTAAATATACCATAAAATCTGATGGAATATACACAGATATAGAGATCTCTTTATATCCAATAATCTAAAGTATTTATAAATTAAGTGCAATATAAAATATCTGCCATAGGGTCCAGAAAAGTTTTGTATAAGTTTAATTCTACCATCTTGAATATATACATTCATACACTAGTAATATGAATCACATACATAATGATTGATACATATAATTTACACGTATTAATAAATTTATTTTGATTCTTATTTATATATAATATATTTTTTATAAATAATTTAATTATGAAGATATTCATTGATTGCTGATAACATGTAAATATAGTTCAACTAAAGTACTTTCATCTATATAACATGAAATATGTAACTTATATATATTTAATATAAATCGCTAAATAGTCACGTTATATATTTTATATAATTATTAAATATATTTAATATATATATAATATATTAGTATATATTATAAAAAATAGATGCATTATAATACAGATTAATAAGATATAAGTTATTGAGTATATACAGGCTATTGATTTATCAGCGACATATATGTAAATAAACTACCCTTTAAACCATATATTGAACATATTATACTCATATTATTATTTACCTGATTCATCCATATTACCAATTGATATTTTGAAAAATAAATTATATGTTTATCATCTATATATTACATATCATCTATATATTCTGTGTATCAAAATAAATTAATTTATATTTTGTTTTTTTTCAAAGAATATTTATATAAAACAATATATAGATTTACAAACATCAAATGACGCGTATACGCATTTAGAAATCATACTATAGTATAATTTCTAAATTATGTACTCATTATAACTTCTCAATAAAAGTCTATATTTACAAGATATTACAAACCGAACTCTCAGTTAGATCTATACGCATACATAATGATTATGTAATAGTATATAATATAATAATATGGTTGATATGTTTTAACCTATAACTATATATAATTGTTTTACATAGGTTGGATATATACATAGAAATGTCTCATAAAAGATTGGATTATTTCTATTAGTTGTATTTTTTGATAGCACTTCTAAATATATAAAATTATATCTAATCTCTATATTATAAAGTAATAAACTGTTATTAATAAATGTTTATTATCGTAATACATGTATATTATCTTAATAAATGTTTATTCTCGTGTTCGATGTACAGTGTACGACGTACACTGTATGACGTACACTGTACGTCGTACAGTGTACGTCCTACAGTGTAGATATACATAAACTAAAATATAATGTTGTTACAGTTTTAATATATGTATGATTCCTATGTCGGTGATGATGGACTTGTAATGTAAGACTTACATAAGTAGTATTATATATAACAAGTATACATATATGGAATATATATTACATTAAAATACTGTGTATTGTATTAACAAATACATTAACCCCAAACACATATCCACAATATTACTTTTATTGGCTCACACTTATGATTGTTTCTTGTATATTGTATGAAATTCGTATATAATAATTTACAAGGAGTGAGATATATTATGAATTATCAGAATTGTATAGATATGTATATGGGATTGTGGATTATCACTTAATTGCGTAATATATACATATATATATATATATAACGATCAAACTATACCTGACCATGCTTAAACCCTCGATGATGACTATTAGTTTACCGTTTATAAATATTCAGATGATATTACAAAACGACGGGTTAATTCATAGAAGACATGGCACCATATTACGTATGAATGATCGTATACCATTTTAAAATTACCGTTGTCACATTATCAAGTGAAAGCTAATATCTTTTTTGAAACGACCAATGAGGAGTTTGCCTATTAAAACTACCCATATTTCTACTTGTGTATGTGTATATACTCTTATATCCTAAAACATTATTCAATATGATCTCAATACGTTTATTTAAGGAATTATAAGATCTGTATATATTATCGTGTGCTTGCCCTACCCAACTTGCTAACTAATTATACCATTAAGACAATTCCGATGTGTAATCTATTATTTTACAAAAATAGGAATTACAAAACATATACTTGAACTAAATACAAATAACAGATATTAAAAAAAGTTACTGTATTCATGTATTCTCTTCTAAACTAGCTCGGAGGTACTCGTTAAAATATGATTATTATAAACTATGTGTTTCATAGTTCCAACTATAGAAATAAATACTTAAATAAATATTAAGAGTACACAAATATAATCATTTATTTAATAATTTTTTATTTATAATAATTATCAAAAACCACATAAAAAGAATCTATAAATGAATCGAAACACAAAGGGTCTATTGTTAATTGCATCTAACTCATAAAATATACTAAACAAAATATAAGGTATACGATCCGCGATAAACCCTAATGGTTATGATGTATATGCGTCCCAGATAACTGGACACTCTTGATGACAATGAGAAACGGCGAGAACATTAATCTCAACCTATGAATGCATGATGATTTATTTCAATGATTTACAATTTAAACACTCTCCTGCAATTTACGGTCTCCATTCTAATGAGTAGTTAACTTTTTTTCCGCTAGGTTCTCGAATTTTTCTCTCACACAATGGACCACCCATTAATGATTTATTACACCGCCATAGTGTACCATCATATATTATCAAAGATAAAGCTCACTAAAAAAACTACCTACATTTCAAGGATATTAAATCTCGACTATAAAAGAAATGAAATCTAATAGAAAATAACATTGAGTTATCAAGATTAAGTTAATACAAAGGTTAGTAATTATGTGATAACACTATGTATACAATATATCTTGATTTTAATTTCTTTTGTTATTTGTCACAAGTTGAATCACGAATAAATAAAATATATTAAAAGGCTATATTTTCAGATATGGAGAGATTTTGATTACAAAAATGAACTTATATAGTTCAAATAACTATATTACTATATAATCGTAGTAATATATTATCTTACGCCATCTGTATGGTATTAGTATCATAATGGTACTACCTAACCCAATGTGTAATTATTATACTATTAATACATGCCATCAGATGCGAATCGGGTGTATTTATTTGCTAACGGCAGTAGTCCTTGTGGCTGTATGCTTACCTTCGGTAGAAACGACAAGTTGGTACAAAATGGCAAAGTGTGTTATTAAAGGCCTCGGTAATAATGTATTCAAGAAGTCTGAAGTCAGGTTGGCAATTAGATACGTCTATATATTTACTCTATATAGAGAATATTATATATATATATATATATATATATATATATATAAATAAATATATGTACTAATTTTCTATAAGTAATATATATTTAATCTTTTTCAATGATAAATCATTTATTCTTTAGATGTGCTTTACGCCAAATGTTGAACCAGTACTACCTAATGCAGAGAAAAAACTGCAAGAATTGTGACAAGTACTTCCATTGTAAAGTTTGAATTTTATGCAAACTTCAGATCAAATTTAATATCTATCATATTTAATTATATAGTTTTATATTATAATGTTACAATAATTGTGTATCTATAATGATAACTGACATGTTCATTAGTATACAATATTTATGTATAATATATATATATATATATATATATATATATATATACAAAATTAAATATAATGATATAAGCAATGCATTTACATTAAACAGACGAAGTCATATTTCGATGTTATATAACTAAACTTGCCGTATTATAAAACAGGCAAACTATAACGCTGTTTACCGTTGCGGAAGAAAGTATTATGCTTACAAAACTGCAATCATCATAAGGTTGTTATGTAAACTTTATATGACAATTTTATTGTATTAAGTTTATCTCGCCGTGAAATAAGCATCCATCAAACTGTGACGCTCTCCTACAATCATACTATCGCTCCACTCTTTAAATCTTATTACTCAACTATATTGTATACCCAATTAAATATATCCGCCCCTTCCCGTAGTGCTTGTCGTGAGATATCACAGACCGGAACTGACTCTCCGGATGGCAGGGGTGACATGATAGCTAATGCGTACGGTAGACGAGGCGGAAATTGTTATAGGAAATACGGGTGTCGTCGAAGATGTTACTACAGCCCAAGGAAAAATACCTGCAGTAGGAGTAATTGCTAACTATATATTCTAATACTTAAAGAATTGCCAATACCTCCAGTTAAATAAATTAGTTCAATTGTAACTATTATTGATAAATTCAATAAATAATTCTTCATTCAATTTATCTTCGTCCTTTAGTATATTATTACTACAAATTAGTTAATGAACAAATTTTAAATGTAAATATTTAAAATTATTATACACTTTTCATACGTATTGCACATGCATATATATATATATATATATATAAGTTATCATTATTAATCATTTAGATATCCTTTAAGATTTGTATATGAAAGCGTTAGTTACAATAGTTCTATAATAGACTATATATATATATATATATATATATATATATATATATATATATTATATACATACATGTATATATATATATATATTATATATGTGTATGTATATACATGTAAATTCATTTAAATATATATAATTATTATATAACCCATTACAACATTTAAAATCGTCGCGCCTACAAAAATGCCCAATTCGTCGAATAAATTAAAATATTTTATCATAATTTATATATAATCTTAATTAATTAATGAATTAATTAATCTAGAAAAATATATATTGCAACCTCATTACTTTTATTGAAATGTAATATTATTTGAGATAAGTATTTCAAATAATGGTCATTCAATCTTTTTTACTGAGCTAACACCGTTTTTATTAGGTATCTAATTTTTAAAATATATTAACAAAAGTAATAAAACATGATTTATTAAAACTATCATAAATACGTCAAATGTTAATATCCATATTTAAATATTGACTATGTTTATAAAAACACGACCTTCTAAATATATAATCCACAAGTAAGATGCAATAATAAATAACTCTTTAATAAACACCATTTTATAATCAACAACCAAAATTTTCAGTTCTTAAATATAAAAAACATTATATATTCATTTATAATTGGATACAAAACTTTGGCGTTTGAAACTCAGTTGTTATTATTATTTTCAAAATAGAATTCATAGTTTATAATGTTGATCAAAATAGAGAGTTAGTCCTTCAAAGCAATGAAAATGAACGAGAAAAACAATTCAATTGTGTTGTAATATATATAACATATTAATTACATTAAATAGTTATAAATATAGTTGATAATTAATCTAATAATCATTTTATCGCGTATTTTAATCTAAATATTTTATTTAACATTTTTCTTTGCTTCTTAATTTAATTTGCCCCTGATTTCATAATATGATTGCACATTTTATGCTTATATACTATGTACGTATTATAAACTATATGTATTGGATATAATATCTTGAAACCATTATAAATATGAATTTATATATAAATTATATATAAATTATATATAAATTATATATAAATTATATATAAATTATATATAAATTATATATAAATTATATATAAATTATATATAAATTATATATAAATTATATATAAATTATATATAAATTATATATAAATTATATATAAATTATATATAAATTATATATAAATTATATATAAATTATATATAAATTATATATAAATTATATATAAATTATATATAAATTATATATAAATTATATATAAATTATATATAAATTATATATAAATTATATATAAATTATATATAAATTATATATAAATTATATATAAATTATATATAAATTATATATAAATTATATATAAATTATATATAAATTATATATAAATTATATATAAATTATATATAAATTATATATAAATTATATATAAATTATATATAAATTATATATAAATTATATATAAATTATATATAAATTATATATAAATTATATATAAATTATATATAAATTATACTATGCTACTGCAAAAGATTTTTACACTATGAAATATAATATATTGTAATTATAATATACTATCGTATATATACTATGCTATTCATTGATTGTTATATATAAGGCTGATACTATATTTCATTAGGATCTAACTTTAAAACCATAAAAAAAATGTTGTTCTATTTTGATACACAAATATACATCGGATTAAAATGATACCAAATCAAGAAGCTACGATACCTGGAGCAATGATACCTTGTTTCAGGATACCTATCTCAAAAGTAAAATTTCGAAAAATAGGTACCTGGAACTAACAAGTTACCTTTACCCAATCGAGTCTCTAGATACCTCCGATAAACTACGGAAGGTTTATAATACAATATATTTATTATTAAATGAGAATTAAATTTAAATTCTACATTAATGTCTAGTTATAATTTCATGTTTATCTACAATTTATTACTATTTGTACTACGATAAAAATAGGTGAGAAATGTACTAAATAAAGCTGGGAAATCATTCAAATTTAGTTTAATCCCTGTATGTCATATATCGATAGATGAAGGTATGATGGAAATCACTGGGCGACTCAGTTTTTTACAATACATGTCAATGAAGCCCATAAAGAGAGGAATACAATTCTTCTCATTATGTGATTCAGTGAACAGTTATTGCTTACAATTTATAATTTACACTGGTAGGGAATATATATTTGTTTCTGGCGAAGGCTTTACCTTCAATATAATGAATGAGTTGTTAAGTTATTATCAGTATAAACATCACATCGTTTATACTGATAATTGCTATACTTCTATGAAGCTTGCGAGGTATTTTGTTTCTACATGAACATATCTTGTCGGAACTATCAGGAGAACGTCCAGAGGATTTTCTCACATCTGCATTAGTCATGGTGATGATTTCAAAGTGGCCAGTATACTGATATCCGTATACGGATGGTATCGTTGTCTGTCGATATATTGACAAAATTGATATTACTCTTTTCGGACAAGAACAAAATGTAATGATGTTGATGTGCCTGTATCAAGATTTAATACCATCGAAAGAAAAATGAAACGAGTAATACTAATTGAATATAATCAGCATCTGGGAAGAGTAGACAAAATAGAATCAAGCCGGAGCTAATATGGTATTCGACGCAGTTCCAAAAAATATTGGAAACATATATTATTTAAAAATTTTAATATTGCGATTATAAATTTATTCATTTTATCGAAACAAAATAATTCTTGTAATTGCCGGTTTTCCCTCCTAGATTATAAAGATCAAATTGTCCATGAAATGATGGACAAGTACAGAAAAGGATCAATTATTGATCCTTCTACATATTTGTCTACCACATCCCATTGTTTAGTTTCTTGTAAATTACGTGTTTGTGTTGATTATAAAAAATCAAAATGTGAAAATATGCATGGTAACACTATTAGAACGTCATTTCAGTGTAATGTTTGTGTAATTTCACTATGTAAATCCTTCTTTTTAAAGCATAAATATATATGTATTAAAACGTAATATTATTGTATTAATGTTTGATTTCATTTACTACTATTTCAATCACTTGAATGATTATAATTGAATACATATAATACCTTTTATTAAAATTATTTCAAATTATTTATTATTTAGAAATGACAAATATTAACTTTAAATCTAAAAATCATAATTTTTTCATAATTTCTATAGTTAATTAGATTATATCATGTAAATATAATTAAAACTTATTTATCGAGTATACTCTATAATCAATAATTCTATTAATAAAGTATAATCCTAAGCATACATAGAAATTGTTTACGTAAATTAAAAATGTTAAAAACTATTATTTCTAATATTCTATTTAGTCTAATACAATATTAATGCAATTTAAAAATGAAGTTGATCATGATGGAGAGTTTTTAATTATTATTAATATAAAAGTAAGTATTATTTTTATTAAATTTAGTATTTATATTAGTAAATCGTATTTTACCAAGACGTCTATTTTATTTTTCATTCGAAGAATAATAAAAAATATTTAATATATTTTTTAATCTAAATTCAATTATAAAATGTGTTTATAATATATTTTATATAAGGAGATATTATATATACTGTAATATAAAATATATTAGATAATAATATATATACTAGCAATGTGTGAATTAATATTTTGTCTTGAGACAATTATGCATTAGTTATATGGCTAATATAATCTGTAACCTGTTAGTTACCGCTTTAGTACATATATAACCAACATTTAATAATTAGTCACAAGCATACTTTATATTGTAACCATTTATGGCATAATGAAATTGTATTTTAATAATTAGTTACAAGCGTACTATAGATTGTAACTCGTAGGTTACATCTGTAGTATAAATTGTAACATCCATAGTTACATATGATATGGATTTTGTTCCCTGGGTGATTATCATATACTCTAGTGCCATTTATATATATATATATATATATATATATATATAATTTGAAGTCAAGACAGTCTTATGTAAGAAATTAGTATGCATAATTATACTTACCAAGACAATACTCAAATGATGGTGATACAAAGTAAATACGCAAAATCAAATAGAAGAATGATTTTATTTTTACTAAAGATGTTATAAGTTTAGATAAATTTTATTTTTACAAATATTTTGTTTCCGCCAATTATTTATAGTTTAACATGGGCTAGATGGACATTTTAACATTAAGTAGATAGGTAAACATGTTTAACAAGTTTTTTGATATAGAAATAATATTCTTAAATATACAATTTTTAAATATTTTATTAGATAGACTAAATACTATATAATAATATTTTTTTTTTAATAATTCAACATTTCTACCACCTAGAAGTATATTTTTAGGAATAGAGTTTGAAAATTAATAAAAAAATATAAATACAAATTAATAATATATATAATGTTGTATTATATGTATCATATATCTAGTATAGGTATTATATACATATATATATATATATATCGTAGAATATAAAAAAATCGAAAACAAATACATTAACAAATATATGATACTCTTTATCAATTTCTCGGTGACTTTTTTGAGGTCAACCAAAATTATTGAATTTTATTTTAAATTTCAATACAATTTATTAATATCGGTTTAAAACATATATTTCATACCTTCATTATATTATTTATAATAATTTGATTACTTATTCTAATTTAAAAATATAATTTATTTATATTTATTATAAACATTATTTTTTTGTAAAATAACAAGTAATACATAATAATCATATATAGAATCTAATAATAATGAATATTTGTTGATTTTAATAAACAACAAATACTTTATTAAATATAAAACAAATATATATAATAATAAGAGATTATGTGTAAAACAAAGAATTAAAAATAAAATTTAAATTAACATTTTGTGTCAAATTTAGACATGTGTTTTCGCATCATACAAGTTATAGATATTCGAGAATCACGACCATCTGGATTTACAAACATCTTTGCAGTTTCCGACACCAAACGTATTATACGTTCAACAGATTGTGTATAACACGGACATATACATAATTTCATCAATTTCCATGTGTGAAGTCAGTATATATTCATGCCAATCGTCATTATAGCAGATCATTTTAGAATAATGATTGGCACTGAAATTGATCATGAGTTGAGTGAATTCTCTAACTGAATTATCAGCTCTCCCTGATAAATATTGCCGGATTTCTTCTTATATTTAATACTCTATTACCTGCTAGTTCTCGTATTACTTTGTCATCATCCGTTAGCATGGAAATAAGACTATATTCGCCATGTGCATTGTTTGAGATTTTATCTTGCATAATTTACCTTATTTCTTCAGGCAAATTGTGACAATAAAGAATCATATTATATAAATGACGTGAACCATGTACAAATGATGGTTGAGATTTTATCTCGAACCTGAATTGTGCATATTACACATTTCTTTGCATTTGCATGAGAAAATATCAAATAACTTTTCGAAATTTAATTTATGGTCCATTATCTTATTTGATAAACTTTCTTTATTTATGTATTTCTTTAATGTTGGTTTCCCATATGCTTATCAAAAAATAAGCTGTATAAAAGATCGCTTTAGATTTGTCTTCTATAAAAATGGATACAAAGTGTTTATATACACTTATAAATGTTGGCAACTTATTTCTATACATAGAAGTTAAACCATATAATGTTTTCAAAATTGATAAATCTCGTAGTTTCATGTTAGGTAATTAACAGTAAAATGAAGTATTTTAACATTTTTTAAACGTAAACAAACTTCTGCGCAAGCGCAAATGCAATTACATTTTAAATAATTTGCGCATCGTTATTAAACATTTAAAAAAAATATTTTCAGAGTATTGTATTTTATTATATAATATTCTATGTGAACAATTGTATCGTGACTAACGATCTAGCCTATTGTACGTTACATGATCTATTTTTTGCATTTGAATGAGAAAATATCAAATAACTTTTCGAAATTTAATTTATGGCCCATTATCTTATTTGATAAACTTTCTTTATTTATGTATTTCTTTAATGTTAAAGTTTCCCATATGTTTATCACGAAAGCAGCTGTATAAACGATCGCTTTAGATTTGTCTTCTATAAAAATGGATAACAAATGTTTATATACACTTATAAATGTTGGCAACTTATTTCTATACATAGAAGTTAAAAAACCATATAATGTTTTAAAAATTGATAAAACTCTTAGTTTCATGTCAATCGGGCGTTAACAGTAAAATGAAGTTTTTTAACATTTTTTAAAATGAATTATTTTAAAATTTTAAAATTTTATTATTTAACATTTTTTAAACGTAAACAAAATTCTGCGCAAGCGCAAATGCAATTACACTTTAAATAATTTGCGAATCATCATTAAAACATTTAAAAAAAATCTTTTCCGAGTATTGTATTTTATTATATAATATTTTATGTGAACAATTGTATCGTGACTAACGATCCAACCTATTGTACGTTACCTGATCTATTATTGAATATTGTGATATTCTTTTTTGAATATTTATTTATGCCCTGGTGGACTACAATGATTTCAATCACATGTTAATTTCACAAGATATTATTTTGTTATAATTTTATTTTATTCTTTCATTTATATAACTTCAAATTTCATATAATCAGGTAATTTTCATATATCTAAGTAATAGATCAAATTTATTTAAACAACATATATTGCCAACTATAACTAATTACCGCCCAATAATATAGTATTTATTTAAATGTAATATTTACAATAATGTTGATTTCAACAAATTATCACGCACATTATCAGTAATACTATTATACGTATAGATTATTATATTTTTCCCGCTTATTAATTATAATTTGATTCATCCGTATGTGGGTTGTTTATAATTAATTAACAAGCGCTAGTTTATATATTTAATAGAAATATCATTTTACCAGAATATATATTAATTATAATTTTTTTTTTGAATAACTTGAATAATTATTATATAGTAATTGGAAGCTACTAACTGTACATAAATACTATTGTGGTATATATATATATATAGTATAGTTCATATATTGAGTACGTGGTATGAATACTAATCGCGTTAAGTAAAGTTAATTAGAATAAAATCATTCTGTATAATGTATAAATCGAGCAATAAATTTAAATATTATTTTATATTTGTTTATATACACTATATACTAATTTATTATATTACCTACTTAATATATTGCTTTAATATACATACACTCAATACTATAATGTAATGGTGTCACATTTTTTATACGGCCATAGTAAATCATGGATGTAAGGTATTGGTTAGATATCCTGTGAGCAGTATAGATGGGTTTACAAATAATATAATGAATATTTGCGAAATTTTAATGTCTGGTTCATATATGGTTGATTTTAAATACAGATAATGAAGTGATCTCAATATAGTTTCTATTTTTTACAGTTATCAAGAGAACCATAAAAGAATATATGACAAATGAATGTTTTTACAATATTTTTAAAACAAATTATTATAGTTCACAGCCAGTCTATCCTAAACCACATTATAAATATGATATTTAAATTATTCAAAATTCAAACTACCATTGACTTCCATACCTATTACTATATATAGATACTAATTTAATGTTATATTTAATATTAACTAATGGTTATTGAGTGAAATAAAATTATACAATTGATATTAAAATTTAAATTAATTCATCTTAAATTCACCTTGCTTTTTTTCTATATGAAAAACTTGATCACATTCTATTGGTTTCTTTAGAATTAATCACTATTATAAACTATACTCTCGATTTAACTCCGTGAATTGATATTCTGTTTACTTATTAATGACACTATTATTTATTGATGGTTATTATTGTTGTCTTCTCAATTTAAGAATCACCATGAGTTAATAGTCAACATAAAATACAAATAATATCTATATATAATAATGTATATGGAATTCAGTAATAGTTTGGATAATTTGAATATTATATTTAAATCATAGATTTATGATATTATGGGTAGGTTGTAGTTGTAGGTTTTAGTTGTAGTATCGATATTTGCATACAGACACAGATTTCTACCTCTATATAAAATGTAATGAGGGATTCAATTTTTGGAATTTTGTCAAACTTTTTTGACCTATTTATAGTAAGCGCACTTTTTAAAGTAGCATTTTTTCTGCAATGATACTAGAAGCCTATTTATCATGTCCTAAACTTATATAATATTTACAATTTTTGTGCATAAATTCAACCACATATTGAATATATATGAAGTTATATACACATATATTTGAAAAAAGGCATATTATTTTATCAATACATAAATTTTAATTTCATAAAACAAAAATTATATGATTATCTCTTAAATTGAACATGATGTTGAAATGAAATGAAATGACTGAAAATAATTATGAGAAAATGCCCTTGAATGATTATACTCTTATTTATATTTATTATGCATACAGTAAAAATAACAAGGTTTATGATAGGTTTATTTGAATATATGCAGAAGGTACATATTCAGGAAGAGGTTCATAGTCTTCTAATGGTTCAGTGAAGAGTAAATTTACTGGTTCATGATGTACCTATTATTAAAATATAACCAACATTTATAATAATTTTATTATAAAATTCCATTTTATATTTAATATATTTAATATATCTACTATATTGATATATAATAGTTTGTTACTAACATTACTTTGTTGTGAATGTGTCTTGGTCAGTATAGGACTTGTATGTAATGATATTTATTATTTGGTCATATCGTAATAATAAATTCAAAAATTGGCGGTAAATAATTTGAAAAATTCAAGAATACAAAGAAAATGTGATTGTTGTATTAGAAATATTGTATTGGTTGTAGGTATCACATGATACTAACATGATACTAACATGATACTAACATGATATTAACATGATACTAACATGATACTAACATGATACTAACATGATACTAACATGATACTAACATGATACTAACATGATACTAACATGATATTAGCATGATACTAATAATATCTTATTTGACGGGTAGAATATTCAAATATATATAATTTAGTTTTTAAAATTAGAAAATCCGTAATTTAATTGATATATTATTATATATATTGATATATTGATATATTTTTATTTTAATACTACCTATATACTAATTTATGTCATTTATATTGCTTTTTTTCACCTGAAATTTCACATTAATATTCTTAATATATAAATAAAACTAAATATATTGTAAAAAAATCAGTAAAATATAAAAATTATATTTGACTGCATCATCCCTTCAGGTAATTCAAATACCATAAATATCTTATATTAGTGAGTTTATGTATATTAAAGATTTCTGTTACTTAACTAATATAATAAATTAATATATAGTATTTATATATTAATATAAAATAATATTTAAATTTATTGTTTGACATTTAGTTGTTTAATTTGAGTGAATTGACTTTGCCCTATTTCTTTTTATTCGAAGTGTCCTTTGGTACATAGAATTATTTAAAATATTGATTATAGATATATTTATATAATAAAATGCTATACATCAATAGTTATTCACATATTCATTATGCACATAGATCTGGGTATAATATTGTAATGTATTCTGACACTTTCAATATTTCTTTGATAAAACATTTAGTTTATATATTAAATAATTGTTTTTTTTATATAAAGTCGCGTTTGCAATAAGCGAAATTGCTACAAATTTCGGCCAAAATACTTTCTTGTGTGAAATTCTATCACAAATATCTAAACTTTTTCGATGGAGTGTTTACATATACCGAACATGATTTATGGAAAATATTTGATTTCAAAGTACGAATCTGTTTATTTTCTTTGTATTGTTTATTATTTAATTCCTTTGTCAACATCCAATAATAATTTCCAATTAATACTTTTCAATATGAATAAACAACACTGCATATCAAATCTTGGTACATAGTGTTGTAAATAATGAATATTATTAATTATTTTAACTATTTGCTTATTGTATAATTTTGTAAGGAAGGATAGATCAATGTTGCAGCATGATATTACTTATTCAACTTTAGATTCTTTTAGAGGTTAATAAAAGAGCAAATACATCTACACTCCTATCAAGAAATATTAGAGATCATTTTTGTAAATATGTAAATAACGAGAGTGCTATGAGATGGCTAAATGAAATGTTATATTCTATTGTAATGTTATGAGATGGCTAAATGAAATGTAATATTCTATTGTAATGCTATGAGATGGCTAAATGAAATGTAATATTCTATTGTAATGCTATGAGATGGCTAAATGAAATGTAATATTCTATTGTAATGCTATGAGATGACTAAATGAAATGTTATATTCTATTGTAATGCTATGAGATGGCTAAATGAAATGTAATATTCTATTGTAATGTTATGAGATGGCTAAATGAAATGTTATATTCTATTGTAATGTTATGAGATGGCTAAATGAAATGTTATATTCTATTGTAATGCTATGATATGGCTAAATGAAATGTAATATTCTATTGTAATGCTATGAGATGGCTAAATGAAATGTTATATTCTATTGTAATGCTATGATATGGCTAAATGAAATGTAATATTCTATTGTAATGCTATGAGATGGCTAAATGAAATGTAATATTCTATTGTAATGTTATGAGATGGCTAAATGAAATGTAATATTATGTTATACGGTTTATATGTTTTATGATTCTCTAAATTTATATTTGCATTTTTTTTATCTTGCTAAAATATTCATCTTATTCTATATTATTTTACATTATTTAATATGTAAATAAATTTTTATTTATTAATAATTGTTTTTTATTTATTAATTGCCAATACATTTTCATCAAATATTAGTTGCTTAATTTTATTGCATAATCTTCTTCTTTTTTTTCTGGAAACTTCTCTATTCTTTTTGCAATGTTGTATCCCCATGACTCCATTTCATTATGATTTTCTTGAAATTTTTCAAGATAATTTAATGCTTCAATTAATTCAACGTTGTTTTTGTAAAACTTTTGTAAAACCTTCAGGAACTACATTAGCTGCACTTCCGCTAGCTCCAGATTTATCTTCAAACAATTTTTTCAATCTTTTATAATATGTTCGGCAGGAACACCAACGTTTTATAATTTCTTTTACTTTAATTATATAATATAGATATAATATTAATTTTATATTTTAAAGATTTCAAATTATATTCTTAATTTTATATATATTATGATATCCAATATTTTATAATTTTATTAATTAAATATTACCACTGCATTCCAAATCACTCAATGCCATGTTCTCCATTATTGTATTCTTTTAAATTTTATTATTGTGATTATCATTTTGTATTTGATTCAAATGTAGATATAATGTGATATGTGGTCTGGTCAGATTCCACTGCAATTGTGAATATTGATTTGAAATAATACTGCTAATATTGACCATTGAATTACACTACTTGTGGCATATTGTTATATAATAGCTAAACTATAGAATTTCTTAATTGATAAATATCTTCACTAAAATGGCAAATGCTAATTTCTAGATTCATGTAACTATTGAAGTGTCACAATGCCTATACTAGTTCACTACTACATCTATATTATTTGCTATAGTTATTATTTATATAAGTATTTGATGAAAATATAAATACAGACTTCCCTGACAATATAATTTAGAATAAATATAATTTACTAAATATTTAATTGACTTCAAATGATTGCTTATTTTAAAAAAACTTACTAGAACATTTCAAATCCCTAGTTAGTTATTCCAATATTCTGGGTTTCTTTACTTTGTTATGGTAATACTCAACTGTTGGTCCCAGAGTAATTTATGTAATTGGTACACAGAGATAAGTAGAGTAGTATTCTTACCTGATTCCATATCAATTATGAATACATATTGTAAAGGGCAATATTATTTACAAATTGCAAATGGCAACTTGACCAATGATCACATTGCTTGTGGCATTTGACATGTTGTGTTTTCAATAATAATAATCTATAATAATCTATAAACTATAAAACCATAAGTTACTATAAAACTATAGTATAAATATAATTAAAACAAATATAATTTATAATTAGTCATATGATATATATATATATAATAGATATTACTTACAATCTTGTTTACAAATTAGTGAAATATTTAATTAATTAATAATGTGTAAAAATCGCTTCGAAATTGTCGCAATTTCGTTATGTAAATGCCCCTTAAGATAGTAAACTATAATATATTAAATTATAAAATTAATATTTATTGTTTGATTTGTGATTGGCGTATTTGATTTGATCAATTGTTTAGTATCCTTTTATTAAGAACTTATCAAAATAATTGTCCACAAACTTTACCATAACATGTATATGCTTATTATCATACATTTATTATACACACATATCTTTGATGTCATAAAATAACTTACTTACTTAAGTAATTAGTAAGTATTTTGCTGGTTTAATTTGATTTGACAGGTTATATAATTTTATAATTTATAAGCACTAGACAGTATATAATTTATTTATTTTAAGATGACTCACCATTATAATATTATAGCTATTGATTTCACACTCATTTCATATCACTCAAGATTGACAAGATACCCAGTTGCCAGTCTTATCATTGTAATATATTATAGTAACATATTGGTAATTAAGATAATAAAGTTTTTTTTTAATTATTATTTTAAATTATTATTGTGTATATAGCAAATTGTATCGTTTTTGATAAATAATGGTTATAAAATAACAAATTATAATAATATATTTAATATAATAGTCTGTTTATATGAAAACAATGTAATTATATAATAGTTAGATCATTTATTTGGTTTGTTTTTAGTTATTTCATGTGACCCATGCTACCCTCATTTAAATAATCTTTATTAAATAAGATGCAATTCAATCTATCCTTTATATATATCTAAATATAAATGTTTATTATTTTTATATTTATAAATACCATAATATTATTAATAATATTTGTACTACTGTAAAAAATACAATTTATATTATCCATTTTATGTTATTTATTACTAATAATTTTTATACCGTTTATTATATTCTCAGTTACTTTTAGTTTGATCAACTGTACAGTAGTCGGAATATTATTTAGAAAATTCATTTGATAAAGTGGATTCTCAAATCTCATCATGTAAAATCAAGTTTTAAATTATACATGATTTTATATGCAACTCAGCAAAATAATACTTTAGTGAACTAATATTTGTTATAAAATTCTATTCGAAAATTAAAATCTTTTCTGATTATGTAAACAATAAAAGTATATACTTTTATATACTTTTACGTACTAGCATATATGTTATATATATGTTATATATATATCTGCATATATGTATTCTATCTAATAACTCTGTGCATATTTTAGTTTATATTATTTAAATAGAAATTTAAAATCATAATTGATGTCATAAGAATTCAAACAGATATCAAATAAACAATCTTTAAAACAGTATTTACCATAATTATATAATATTTATCTTGCTATAATCTATTGATTGTATTTGTATAGTGCTGTAAAAATGCGGTCTATTGTTCACAGTATATTCTATATCAATAGAATGTAAGTAGATTTACAAACGTCTATGTTGATTTTTGACTGCAAATTTACTCAATTAAATCTGATTTTTCTTATAACTCATAGGAATTAGAGCAAATAGAGTTATGTAATCGTTTATAAAATACACATTTTATATGTATATATATACTTATATATATATATTTTACATGTATTGTATACTAAATACTAGTGCAAAACATTGCCGATATCAATATATATTAAATATTAGTTTTGGCTGGAATACTGATACATATATAATAGATATTCAGAATTAAAATTAGATTTTAAAGCAATCCCGTATTAGTTTTGCGATTCATAATTTACAACTCGCGCGATTCTTGCATTAATTGGTCTACGCATTGATTGCAATTAAGGCACAACTCCTTTTTTCCGTAAATCGAAGATGTCGAATATTTTATGTAATCTATGGATGTCTATTTGAATACCAAAATTTACTCTAAAACATATTTGAACCAATAAAATATAACATATAAATAAAATGTATTATATGATGTGCTCGTATATGAAATATTATATGAACAAAACCTAACATCACATGTATTCATTATTATAAAAAAACCTATATATATGTACTTAGAATTGAATATTAATGTATTTGGTTTCTACAGATTGAAGTTATATTGTCTGCTTATATAATAGTATTTGTGGTGGTGGTGAAGCAATGTCAAAAATCATATTAATTATATATATATATATGATATATTTTTTATTTATAATATGTATTACATGTTTATAGTATTACATGAGAATAGTCAACAAAACAAAGGAGTTATTAAATTAGTTATTAAAGTTATTAGTTATTAAAGTTAAACCAAAAGGAGTTATTAAATATTATTAAACTTCAAATATTATTTTACATTGTTTTATATTGTACTCATTAATAAGAAATATAGAATTATAATATTGTTACAACATATAAAGCTTAGTATAATACTAATTATAGCATATCAATATATATATCTAAGTTTAGTTACGCTATTTAAAATGGAGAAATAGTTTAGATAAGTATAGATAACTAGATAAGCATTTTATTATTATAGATATATTTTAATAATAGAATACTGCCCATAGTAAAACAATTATCGATATTAAATAAATTAAAATATACTGATAAAAGTATGTGTGTATGTGTATGTATGTGTGTATGAGGATTAAATATTATATTCATATTAAGATATAAAATATATTATATTCAGGATATCAGATAATAAATATGATTCTAAATAGTTTAAAATATAAAGCAAACAAGAATATTTTTCAAAAAACATACACACAATAAATATTAATGTATTATTGCAAATAACTACAATGATAATGGAATATATTATGTAATTGAAAAATATATCATATACTGTATGCGATACAATAGAATTGGGCAGATTGCGTATCTAATGTTGATTTATTTTATAATTATGATTGACGACAAAATACTGCTACACATTTTGACCAAACCCAAACGCTATGCTCACTATTAATATTTATTATTTATATTTATTATTAGGTTTGTAATAAATATCTATATCTATATATATATATTTATATATATAATATATATATATATATATATATATATATATATATATAATATATATATATATATATATATATATATATATATATATATATATATATATCTACATAGATAAGAAACGTTAATCGATTAGATTACTTTCTTGTTTATTTATTTATTTCTACAAATGCTTTTTTATGTTATTTAGCTGTGAGATATTTGAATATAAATATTATCCACCAGTTCCAAGTAGTAAGAAAAGTTTTTTTTTACAAAAAAATCATAGTTTGACCCTGAAAACATCTACACTGGATAATATTTGGATAATATTTGATACCAACGAAAAATTTAAAATCTTTGTAATACATATTTTTCATTACCATATTTTGTAATGCCTCAAACTTTTACATTGTAAAATAGGAAGTACCTTTTTCATTAATATCGTACACAAGTTATTAATAGCATGAATAGAATACGTGTTAATTAAATGTAATATGTCATTTTTTACTGTAGGCCACTGGTGTATTTTCTTTTTATCCAAGTTACTGGTATATGTTAATCATATATTGTACTGCTAACTTATATACATTAAATTAATACTCCACTTCTGTATTTGTTATTGTCTGACTAGTTATTTAGTTATTTATTTAGTTATTTATTTAGTTATTTATTTAGTTATTTATTTAGTTATTTATTTAGTTATTTATTTAGTTATTTATTTAGTTATTTATTTAGTTATTTATTTAGTTATTTATTTAGTTATTTATTTAGTTATTTATTTAGTTATTTATTTAGTTATTTATTTAGTTATTTATTTAGTTATTTATTTAGTTATTTATTTAGTTATTTATTTAGTTATTTATTTAGTTATTTATTTAGTTATTTATTTAGTTATTTATTTAGTTATTTATTTAGTTATTTATTTAGTTATTTATTTAGTTATTTATTTAGTTATTTATTTAGTTATTTATTTAGTTATTTATTTAGTTATTTATTTAGTTATTTATTTAGTTATTTATTTAGTTATTTATTTAGTTATTTATTTAGTTATTTATTTAGTTATTTATTTAGTTATTTATTTAGTTATTTATTTAGTTATTTATTTAGTTATTTATTTAGTTATTTATTTAGTTATTTATTTAGTTATTTATTTAGTTATTTATTTAGTTATTTATTTAGTTATTTATTTAGTTATTTATTTAGTTATTTATTTAGTTATTTATTTAGTTATTTATTTAGTTATTTATTTAGTTATTTATTTAGTTATTTATTTAGTTATTTATTTAGTTATTTATTTAGTTATTTATTTAGTTATTTATTTAGTTATTTATTTAGTTATTTATTTAGTTATTTATTTAGTTATTTATTTAGTTATTTATTTAGTTATTTATTTAGTTATTTATTTAGTTATTTATTTAGTTATTTATTTAGTTATTTATTTAGTTATTTAGTTATTTATTTATTTATTTATTTATTTATTTATTTAGTTATTTATTTAGTTATTTATTTAGTTATTTATTTAGTTATTTATTTAGTATTTATTTAGTTATTTATTTAGTTATTTATTTAGTTATTTATTTAGTTATTTATTTAGTTATTTATTTAGTTATTTATTTAGTTATTTATTTAGTTATTTATTTAGTTAGTTGGTGATGTGATGCAGTTCAGCATAATCTTATTTAAACATAAATTTCATTATATTTAACTTTATTCATATATAACTTTACACCATTGTATAACTTTACACCATTGTATAACTTTACACCATTGTATAACTTTACACCATTGTATAACTTTACACCATTGTATAACTTTACACCATTGTATAACTTTACACCATTGTATATACATTTGTTTAAAAACAATCGTATATTTAAACCATGTTTATATAATAATTTGAATTCAAGTTCATTTACACAGGTTCATTATCAAATAGAACTTCAACTCATATTCAACAATAAACATGTTTCAGGTTTAACAGCAATCCTGCAAAATCTATTTGCTACATTTTTTGTTAATATAAATTGTAAATACAAACTTCTAAATATGGAAATTATTATTATCTAAATTATTATTATCTAAATTATTATTATTATCTCATCTAAATAGATAAATAGAGATTTTTTTTAGGTTCGCATTTATTAAATGAGATAATAATAATAAATTGTGAATCATATTCAATAATTAAAATCTCTTAATATATGTAGAACTATATTTAACTAATTATTAACTGATTAATAATTATATTTTAAATGTTATCTTATGTCAACAATTATGAAAATTCATAACTTGTATAATGAATTATCATAATTGTGTATATATCTAAATAACTTGTATTATATAACTTCTAATTTGTTTACAGGATAATGAGTCACATTCGAATGGTTTGTATTTAATATTGGCTATGAAGTAATATACCCTATCAAGTGAATAGAGTAGTTTTCTGGTAATAATGTATAAAAACACGCTTGGGGAGTTCATATTTATGTGATTTGCTGCTAGTACCGTGAATTTACGAATGCATTGTAACATTTGCCAACTTAACGTCATTGCGAAACACTACGCCAAACACACGGTCTGCATAATAACGTCGCCGGGGTGTAGCACTGGGTCGAGCATTAGATTCGAATAAGACGTGCTCTGCGGTACTGGGAGGTCAGCGTCGAACTCATTACCTGGTGTTCGCCGTGGCATAGCTCACCTCGCGTCGACTCCACGCTTGTCTCGGACACGCGCCTTCCAGAATGCCTCGTGTCGCCCACCCCACCCCACCCACCCCCACCCCACCCCCATCTTCTACTCCGGGTCTTGTCCGCCACTAATGTAATCCTCTGTCGATAGGTCACGAAGCGTCTCGGGGTAACAGTCGAACAGTGAGTTAGTATACGACGTAACAGACTCAACTGAATCTGATGTAATCTTTACTTTACGTTACTTTCGTTTACATATTCAGGCATTACGCAATTCTATGGATTAAGTTTTAATTATTTACAAACGAGTCTCGAGCACCTTCATGCAGTCAATACTTCTACTCTACTCTTCATTTTGCGCTCTTGGTAATACCCACTACTCTATTCTATTCCACTACTCTATTCTATTCCACTACTGTATTCTATTCCACTACTGTATTCTATTCCACTACTGTATTCTATTTCACTACTCTATTCTATTCCACTACTCTATTCTATTCCACTACTCTATTCTATTTCACTACTCTATTCTATTTCACTACTCTATTCTATTTCACTACTCTATTCTATTCGACTACTCTATTCTATTTCACTACTCTATTCTATTTCACTACTCTATTCTATTCCACTACTCTATTCTATTTCACTACTCTATTCTATTCGACTAATCTATTCTATTCCACTACTCTATTCTATTCCACTACTCTATTCTATTCCACTACTCTATTAATACCACACTACTTGTCATTCTAATATATTTTATGACGTTTTCATTCTTTTTTATAATTAATAATTATTTCCAAGATTGTAAAAATAAAATAGTTTATCTTTGAAGAATAATTTATTTGTTTAAAATTTAATTGTAATTCGCTGTGTACATAAGAAGATTATTGAGTTTATAAAGTGTTATGACCATAATGCATGTCTATATTGCATCACTATATTGCATCACCATATTGCATGCTTATATTGCATCACTATATTGCATCACTATATTGCATCACCATATTGCATGCCTATATTAGCACCACTATGCAATAGAGTTGTTTAAGCGTGAGAAAAGTCGTTTAGTAATTCGATATTGGATAAATAATAATGAGGGTTAAATTAGGTTTTGTCTAAATTGCAATGAATATTTTTCTACTCTTGTTGAAAGATATTTCGAGCTCTACATTAATTTGTTATATTATTATATTGTTTACTGTCTATCTACAATGACTACTGTGGATAACTTCATTTATCTTGTTTACTTTCAGGATGCCATAGATGCGGCGAGGAAGGTCATAAGTCCGACAATTGCTTTAGGCGAAGGGAATCAAGTTAGTTGAGTATTCACATCTATTCACTCGCCCTACTCGATTCTACTCACCGAACCAGTTGAACTCGCTGGTATTACGCATACAAATTGTACCCAATACGTGTCGATATCGTACCACTTATGCGCCCCATTAAAGTTTTTACACTCGATTGTATTCACCCGCAACTCTGGTGACTAGGTGACTTGTGGCATTGTTTCCTTAATCAGAACCCGTTCACACAGGATTAATAGCAAGCCGGGTAATTTATCTACGTTTTTAATATAATTCTCGTTTTGGAGAAATATATTCTATGATTATTGAATAATAAATAATATTTTTAATACCAAATTTTAATAAAATTAATTTATAATAATTATATTTAGTTTAGCATCATGAGGTGTATTATACCCTAATCATGGGTTTACCTTGATAAGTTTTATTAAAATCCCAGTTGAACAATCCATGTTTGAAATTATGAATAAACTAAACATTTTGAATACAAAATGCTTCCTTGTTTACAAATAGATATAAACAGATCTGACATTTCACCCAAATTTACCGAATCACCAGAATTCAACTCATTGTAATTAAGGTGAAAAGTCTAAGTGTCACCCAAGGTCGAATCCGGTGTGAACACTATATAGACCTTTACTTATTGAACAATTTTTCATAATTATATAATATGCAATTGACAAATCTAAAATGCCTATATTATAATCGCCGTTTCATCTGTGATAACCCCCATATCCCCCCCCCATATCCCCTGATTCCACCACAACACCCATACCCCCTGATTCCACCAAACCCTACCCCCTCCCGCAGCCATTTGATCTCTAAACTCCATCTCGCGCACAGAGTGTCTGCAGTGTATGGAGTACGGTCACTCCACTGACCGCTGTCCCATCAAGCAAGCTCTGAATGGTAAAAATAGATTCAATCCACCTCAGCACCCCCCCTATTTCCCGCCCCAGCAACCACCTCAGAACCATGTGAAGCCAAGTAAGTGTATTCATCATAGATCTTGCAACACCTCACTTCACTCTCATCTCACTTCACACTCACCTCACTTCACACTCATCTCCCCTCTAATATCCCTCACTTCACACTCACCTCACTTCACTCTCATCTCACTTTATCTCACCTCACTTCACACTCACCTCACTTCACACTCATCTCCACTCTAATGTCCCTCACTTCACACTCACCTCACTTCACCTCATCTCCCCTCTAATCTCCTTCACTTTACCTCACCTCACTTCACACTCATCTCCACTCTAATGTCCCTCACTTCACACTCACATCACTTCACCTCATCTCCCCTCTAATGTCCCTCACTTCACTTCACCTCATCTCACTTCACACTCACCTCACTTCACACTCATCTCCCCTCTAATGTCCCTCACTTCACCTCACCTCATTTCACACTCATCTCCCCTCTAATCTCCCTCACTTCACACTCACCTCACTTCACACTCATCTCACTTTACTTCACCTCACTTCGTACTCACATTCCCTAGAATGTTCCATGTGCGGAGGAGTCGGTCATACCGAAGACAGGTGTGGAAATAACCTACCGTCGGAATGTAAGTAATGTTTATGTTGCCCGTTATGTAATGTCGTCGCTGTTGACATATTGTGGTAGGGAACATTCCAGGACATTCCAGGACATTCTCTGCAGGCGCTGATAGCTGCAATGCGTTGGCTTGCTTTTGATGCAGTTCTCGGTAGTGCCGGGTTGTCCGTTTCTATTTTACTGTTGCATATCCATGTTTGATAAACCCACGAGTCCATTGTAGACATGTATACAGATAATACGCATTTACATAATTTGACTTACATACTTATTTGATATTTGTATGATGATTGAAAATCTCTATTGTTGAATTCATATTTTTTCAAATCTCTCAATACAATTTAGTTTAATTACTAATTTGTAATCAATTTACACTATTTCGCCTACTCTGGGCAATGAAGTGCCATTATAGCTGTTTATTAGTAATATTCTAATATTTATTGTGATTCTCAAAATAATATGATAATAATTATTGTGTTCCTCAATAATATTAATATGATAATTAATATGTAATATCAGATGTAATCATTTTCATACAAAAGGTACTCATACAAACCAAATATTTAATAAATGGTGGCATTCAATGTTAATATGATTTGTTCAAGTATTATATACATATATAATGACCATTGCATTGATACGGGTTTAGCTCTTTTCAATTCAGTTTTTAATTAAAAATAACAAATCGCATGCTATTTATAGTGATATGTAATTATGCCATTTATGGAGTAAATAAGTTTTAGATACATCCCACTATGGTGGTCCTATAGACTCGACTAAACCTTAACTAACCCATGTGAACCCCTCAATCAAAACCCCAACATATTGAATACCGATCGCACTATTTATGAAATAAACATAATATTATTTTCTATTTTCATCAAAGTCCATATATTTATTGTTTATATATTTATGTTTGTTTTCACTGTACGAGGTTCAACAAAGTTGAAGCCTTCGTATTTAATCTCTGTGATTCATAGACCTATTCATTGTCATAAGTTTAGTTTTTAGAGTTATTTATATCATTGCAATCTCAGACTATACATTTGAATGGTTTTTATGCTTAGAAGGGCATCCTATATCTCTAGTGCAACATAAACACATTTGTTTTGTGTTGTTTATTAGAAGCGCAATTCCGCCGTTTGCTTATCCTTTGGCCTTTCAGCAAACTCTAAAATATGGAATGATCACACTTTAGTCTTGACACGTAATCGTGAATCAGATTTAGATTTAGAACCGATTTGTTGTGAAGTCAAATTTAGCGTTAACATTTTCTAGTTTACCCTCTATATGTCATTATCTTGTATTATTATACCTTTGATTAGTGGCATTTCCTCCCAAGAACTACTAAACTCCTATCCTTTAGCATTTTCGACTTTGAATATCAACGGAGCTGCCAACAGAAATCGTATGGCTTCCCATAATCATGAAGATAATTGGGAATTAACCAATGAAGGTAGATGGCGCTGGTCGTTGTATGTCATAATTGTCTGTTTCTAATTCACTAGTTTATTATAACATATTTATATATTTTATATTTATATATTTATAGTTTTTATAACATATTTACTAAATATTATTTTTATCAACTCATATTGACTTGTTAATCTACCATGTGTTTAGTATCCAGAAAATAAATATAAATAATTTTGATATATATAAATTCAGTAAAATTATCCTTTAAAAATTGTAATTTTCTTTAATATTTACCCCTTTGTTTAATTAATAATAAAAATGATTATTAAAAAATAGTATTTATGGGTTTCAATTTTAATATTTTATAAATACTTATTTAATCTAATAACTTATTATAAAAACTACTTTTACGAATTAAAAAGTAATACTTAAATTAAAAAAACTTATATATTTGAACTAATTTCATCTAATTATTATCCAGATCACGAACGTATTTTGAAAGACATGAACCCTGAGGTATACAAAGACCGTTGGTTTTACAATTTATTTACAATTATTCGTACATTTTCTTCAAATCTCTTCAATTATTTATAGTTATCTGAATGATCATTTTTGTTACCTTATCCAACTTTCTACTTATTAACTGATCATTTACGTGTACTCTTCTGCATAAGTAATCTACTTTCTACCTACCAGCATCATTCCAGCCTCCCGACTGATAAGTAAATAGTTACTTCCAACTACAGTCTCTCAGTTTCATATTTCTATTGTCTTGTTGTTCACTGGATTCCATTCCAAGGCATTGTTATTTCTCCTCCCTTTGCAGAATCTAGGAATTCATATACGAGGTCAAATAACAATAAAGATGCTTCCTATCTGCCC
>OZ038312.1:32402548-32445048 GCA_964035775.1 Osedax frankpressi | reverse complement strand
ATAACATCAATAACGCAACCCATACAGGCTGCCTTCCTGATTCCTGTAATGACTGCTATGTTAGAACAAGGTCTCCATTCTCAGCCCGGAGAACCAATAACTCTTATCATTTCACCAACTAAAGAACTTGCCCGACAGGTAGGAAAACTCTTTTAGGGTTTTTAAATCTGTCGAAATTATTGAATTCAATTATCATTTTCAATTTTCAAAATTATATTAATTTATAATATTATATTTTATTTATTAAATTTTATTCCTGTGATAATATTCCATTTTATTAATACATAATTAGATAATTAATATTATTTGTTTTACATATAATAATTATGTAATACATATAATAAGCTTAGACATTATATAATTTTATACATTAAGTTTAAATAATATGATGTTTATGATCAAAAATTATAATTTCATCATACCTAATTATAATGAATTCTAATATTACTATAAATAATCAAATATGATAATGAATAATTCCATAGAATGTAATAGAGAATATCTATTAGTTTTTGTGAATTAAATTATTTATATAAATTAAATTATAATACGGTAAACTATGCATACGTCTAAAATATAGATTTACGACGACGTGAGGAATCTGGGCCATCACACTGCCATCATACCTGCTCTAGTGTACGGTGGGGTCTCCATTGTGCACCAATTACGCTTGATGAGCTCTGGAAGTCATATCATCATCGCTACCCCCGGACGACTGAAGCAGTTTTTACGCGAACGAAAGGTTTATGGTACTCCCTCTTCTCGCTAATGTAAGTGCTCGCGTAACATTTGTGGTATTTACATGTAAAGATATGGAAAAAATATTATCCATATATATAATTTCTATAATTAAAAAAATATTTGTACATTTTGAAGACCACATTAAACAAGTTTGTATAATTATTTTTTAAAAAATTGAAAAAAATATTCTGAGATTATATAATTTTATATGTTATTTTCTGATAGTAAAAAAATAATAAATAAGATTATTATCACTTATGATCTGTTATATATATAAAATTATAAAATAATCTAAACAAATAAAGTAAATAATTGGATATAGTTCTATCCACATTATCTTTTTTCTTTTGCGTAATTCTTTTACTCTACAATATCTTCGTCAGTTTATACTAAACACAACTCTATACCGGTTGACCTAAAGCAAAGATTGGTATAGTCCTCTTCATTGATATTGAATGTTGCTACGCATTTAACTACTGCCAGACTTATAGCCGGCGTAGCGATATGAAATTGTCTAGATAATAGTATATATAAAACTATTACCATGGAACACAATGACCACACAATATTGCAGAGGCTTTCATTAGAATTCTTCCTTCCCATTTATTTGCAACTATCCACTCGAAAAATCGGAAAAAAATATCCACTCAAAAACTGATTACATTTTTATTTACTGCTAACTTCACTTATGCTCTCTTTGTTGTTCTAGTAAACAAATAGCTTATAATAATATGAATTTATATACTAATAGAATTATATATTTATTTAGTGTTTGTCTAAATATAATATAGTTAGTGTTACACATAATATATAAGAATATTATTGTTATCATATAAAATAAATGTTTCAATGAATTTCAAACAATATATACAATAAGTGCATAAAATCCATACAAAAATATTTTACAAATTATTATAATCAAACATTATTTTTTCACAGGCATTTGATTAAAATTCATATTTGGTGCACTTTTTATAAAACAAGTTATGCATCATAGTAAAATAATCATAGTAAAGTAAATTAATTAAATTTTAATATTTTATTATAAAAATATTTTGTAAAAAAATAATAATTCAATATTAAGCCGACCTTTAATTCCTCTCCTCTCATCTTCTACTCATTCTTGATGTCCTATATCTGACCTCACTTCTTCCTCACTTATCCTCAGGTGAAACTACACATGTTGAGACATTTTATCTTAGATGAAGCCGACACAATGCTTCACATGAATTTCATGGAAGATATCAAAGAAATTGTCTTCAACTTTGACATGCCTGAAAATGTGAAACGACAGACACTTATGTTTAGGTTTGTCACTGTCTCGCTTGTCGGAATGTTTTATTATTTGTGGGAATGTTTTATTATTTGTGGGAATGTTTTCTTATATGTGGGAATGTTTTTTTATTTGTGGGAATGATTTCTTATTTGTGGGAATGATTTCTTATTTGTGGGAATGTTTTTTTATTTGTGGGAATGTTTTCTTATTTGTGGGAATGTTTTATTATTTGTGGGAATGTTTTCTTATTTGTGGGAATGTTTTCTTATTTGTGGGAATGTTTTCTTATTTGTGGGAATGTTTTATTATTTGTGGGAATGTTTTATTATTTGTGGGAATGTTTTCTTATTTGTGGGAATGTTTTATTATTTGTGGGAATGTTTTCTTATTTGTGGGAATGTTTTCTTATTTGTGGGAATGTTTTCTTATTTGTGGGAATGTTTTCTTATTTGTGGGAATGTTTTCTTATTTGTCGGAATGTTTTCTTATTTGTGGGAATGTTTTCTTATTTGTGGGAATGTTTTCTTATTTGTCGGAATGTTTTCTTATTTGTGGGAATGTTTTCTTATTTGTGGGAATGTTTTCTTATTTGTGGGAATGTTTTATTATTTGTGGGAATGTTTTCTTATTTGTGGGAATGTTTTCTTATTTGTGGGAATGTTTTCTTATTTGTGGGAATGTTTTCTTATTTGTGGGAATGTTTTCTTATTTGTCGGAATGTTTTCTTATTTGTGGGAATGTTTTATTATTTGTGGGAATGTTTTCTTATTTGTGGGAATGTTTTATTATTTGTGGGAATGTTTTCTTATTTGTGGGAATGTTTTCTTATTTGTGGGAATGTTTTATTATTTGTGGGAATGTTTTCTTATTTGTGGGAATGTTTTATTATTTGTGGGAATGTTTTCTTATTTGTGGGAATGTTTTCTTATTTGTGGGAATGTTTTATTATTTGTGGGAATGTTTTCTTATTTGTCGGTGGATGTCTCACTTGTTTGTTTTCTCATATTTTCCACTTTCCACTTTTAGTGCTACCTTCCGCTGTGAAATCCAGAAGTTGGCCCAAGAGTTCTTGAAAAGTTCTTATATTCATATCACCATCGGGCTGTTAGGAAGTGCCAGTTCAGATATTGAGCAACAAGTATTTTGTCTTCAGATTCGTGAAAAACGAAAAAAACTTATGGAAATCCTTAATAGCATAGGTAGTCTTGCACTTTATCTTTCCCTCTCCTTCTCCCTCCATCCCTCCCTCTCCTCCTCTTCCTCTCCCGCCCTCCCTCCCTCTCTTCCTCTCTCGCCCTCCCTCCCTCTCCTCCTCTTCCTCTCCCGCCCTCCCTCCCTCTCCATTACTCACATTTGAAATAATAATAGGTGATGACAAGGTTTTGATATTTGTATCTACAAAAAGATATGCAGATTTCTTGGGATCTTTCCTTTCGCAGAACAATTTCCGAGCCACTACTATCCATGGGTTTCTTTCACTATCCACTATTCATCTTCTATACCACTGAATAAATGAAATATTATATATTTCAATTTTTATTATATAGATTTTATATGGCACTTTTTTGTAAAACTATCTTCAATTTACAGTGATAGGTTGCAGAGCCAGAGAGAAGAGGCTTTGGCTGATTTTGTATCTTCCAATTGCAATGTGCTGATTGCAACTGACGTTTTGTCTAGGGGTCACGATATACAGAATCTCAAGGTTTCCTCTAAAAGTAGTTCTCAAACTCCCGCACCCACCCGCACCCGCCCAAACCCACCCGCACCCGCATGCAAACCCTTACTTGTTGATCATTTCACCTTATTTCTCTTACGCGCAAAACCCGCGCACACACGCCCTTATATAGACAATTCCCCAATAACCCGCAGCACGTGATTGTGCACGACTTACCAGAAGAGATGGATACATACGTCCATCGCATTGGCAGAACGGGGAGGCTGGGAAATATTGGATACTCTTATACATTCTTTACTCCAGATAAAGACATGGACAAGGCGAGATCCCTGGTGAAGATAATGAGTGAGGTACTTGCACTTTATCATTCATACTCACGTCGCACAAATACTCAATTTAACTACTCATATTGAGCGTGGATTCAATTAATAGAATGATTTTTTCATTAATTAAATAAAAATTAATATTTCTTTACAATACATTTTAATTTTATAATTTGATATAGTAGAAGTAGAAGTAGAAGTAAAAGTAGAAGTAGAAGTAGAAGTAGAAGTAGAAGTAGATATGATAATTATTATTCCACCATAATACTTCTATGTTAACTTAAATTAATATGCATATATTGTATAAAATTAATATTTATAAAGATAAATAAAGATATGAATTATAAGAATTTATAAAAAATGTTCAATATAAACATCAAAAAGTTAAATGTATAATCTGTTTTAAATGCTTTCAATTGAAAATAATACAATTTCTACTCAATACAAATTAGGCGAATCAGAAAGTACCTAATTGGCTTGAGACTATGTCGAATGGAGCTCTCGGTTCAGGTTTCGGAGGAAACAGCAGCATGATGAACGACACACGAGTTGGTCTTTATTCTAATAACATTCTTGCAATTTTCCTAATTTCCAATGAATTCTTTTTATCAATTTAGTTTTTTCTTAAATTTTATGATTATTATTTTCGCATACAGAATAATAAGTTCAACGATAAAGAACAATCATCTTTTATCGATCAAGCTGATGATGAAGATGAGAATTGGGATTAGATTCATTTGAATCCAGTCACCAGTTTTTTCTCCTAGTTTTAGATTATGTGATTTATGAGTCTTTTTTTATAAGTACAATGACTTGTCCTTATTCGAGATTAATATATAATCACCGAGTATATCATTATCTCTTAGTACTATATTCAAACACTCTTACTTTTACATTCATCAGGATTTTTGTCCTTCCCCTGGATTCTTGTCCTTCTTAACTATATTCATCATATTTTTCTTCGCTTATTTTAACCTTCACGATTACTATATAGTCTTCATAACTATAACCAGGCATTAGGCCACCTCTCCAAATACTAGGTCTCTTTACCACACCAAGAGTTATCTATTATATAGGCAGTATATATATTATTCTAGACAAATTCTCTTGTCTCAATATAATGTATAACGGCCTCAATATAATGTATCGCATAACAATAATCCTATCCAGGTACTAAGTATTGATTCATTCACCATGGCTCGTATACTCTATCTGTACTCTTATTGAGTTACTAGCCTTTCAGTGGAGTAATAGTCTGTCATGAAATGGTTCATTTATGAAAAACATTCACTTATTATTTCTATTAAATTTTGCAATTCAAGAATGTGCTCGCAGATATTTTGTTTTGTTAAAATACGAAATCATTCTGTAAATGAATTCTCTTCTAAATGAACAAAATGATTTCCAAAACTATTTAGGCAAACAATGAATCATCATTAAAAGTGAAATCAAAATGAGTGATTATGTTACTTAGTCTATAGAGATTATGAATTAGCTATCGAAGATACAGTTAATGCTAATTGACATTGAATTCGCGTATTTAGTACCTATTTTAGTGTTGTCCGAGTTGAATTCAACCTTCATGCGATACACGCTCGCTTGTTGGTTGCTTTGAATGCTTTGAACGACCTCGTCTCACGTTACTCTTCGGCATAACATCCGTCGTAGTGCCTAGAACTTACGCGAGGTTTTACGTGCCTAGATATCTCGTGTGTAGAGTACGTACGACCTCTGCGTATGTCAAGACGGGCAACGACTGCAGTCACAATTTGCGTCTGTTTACAAACTACTTTGCTAAACGCAAGCTTGCTCTTTTTATAAGTCTGCCCATGTTTTGTGAATAGACGCCGAGTCAAATAGACTTATAGAACAATCGTTTGCCTTGTTTTCAGAACAATACTATTTATAGACAATGCTATTTATAGACAATGCTATTTATAGACAATGCTATTTATAGACAATGCTATTTATAGACAATGCTATTTATAGACAATGCTATTTATAGACTGCTACCTCGGCAATTGAATTGCTCCGTTAATTATTCGGAACCGTCGAGATGTTATTGTTATACACTTGTCTACGACCTCAGTTCTCGCTGACTTCACACGAACTAAACACAATTTAAGCAAACATTTCTAGCAACTTGCCACGCAGACGATATCTCGACTTCTTCGACGCAATTGTCTCTGGCCGCGGTCCGGTAATTTTAATTCGAGTTTCCTCATGAATTGTTGTAGGAACTTATTGTTATAGGAGTTTAGAACCATTGTTTCCCACTCTAGCCCATTTATTACTCCTCAACTACTCCCTTCACTTTACGACATACACCAATCCCCTCCGACTCCCTATACTTATTCTATTATTCTTATGGTCAGCTGGCTCTTCCACTTTTTTGTGTATATTACAATTTTATGTCCATCAAGATAATTCCATTGTTATAATCCTATTTAAAATTCTTTACAATTTTTATAATTCTATATATATAAAAATCATGGACTATCTACTATTATTACTTTACCCGTTCATCCATAACATTCTATTTTAGATTCAATGTATTTACTTGATTAGACATTATTGATATTATTCATTACTTGATATTCGTGTGTTTATTATTTAAATCATCATTTGCGTAGATTCAAACTGTTTCACTTCAGATAATAAAGTTAATGTAATACAAAACATATTTATTCTGTTTCAGTCGATTATACAAAATATGGCGATATTTGGAATTTGATGAACTACATGAAATGTATCTCTGAATTTTCTTGTCGGCGTAGATTGTAATTACTACCGAGTGGGATACTTTTAAACGAGCCTACATTAACACTGGTCCCCGCGTTAGACGTTGACATGACCTTTCCTGATGTCATCGATGTCCAACGCCTCTACGTCCAGTTTCTTGATGCTGATTCCCCTCTTCCTCATGATCTCTGCCCTCAGTTTAGCCTTGTGCAAGGTCCTTAGTCGTAATAGTTCTGCTTTTTCAGCCGGCTACGAATAAAATCCACGATTAGCGATTTATTTTGTTATGCAAATTTTTATGTTCATTGCTTACTATAAGTTATAAGATTATATATTATATTGTTAATATTTCTTCACGTTACTCACCGTTTGGTGCCACCTGATGATAATGGCGAGACCTTTGTCCGACTGCACTGACGACGAGTATTTATGTTGCTCTTTGACCCTCTGCCTTGTATTTACGCTCTGTTCGATGTCCAGAATTATCATGGCCCACTGCAGATCGAGAGCGAAGGAATCATTAGATTAAACTTTTACAATACTAACTACGCCAATGTACTACGCCAATACTAACTACGCCAATGTACTACGCTAATACTCACTTCGCCAATGTACTAAGCCAATACTAACTTCGCCAATGTACTAAGCCAATACTTACTTCGCCACTGTACTAAGCCAATACTTACTTCGCCAATACTAACTTTAAATCATGTTACAAATCATAAACTAATTACTACGTGAGACAGTCGGAACATAAATAAAATCTCTATTGCAACGCTATCGAAGAACATATATATTAAAAATTCGTATTAACGTAATATAAAAAATCAATAACTTGTATAGTTAGTATGAATCATCGCTTCCGTCGTCCATCACCTAGTGCATAGTAACCAACCCGGTGATCGCGTATACTACCCGTTACTATCCCGTTGGTACGCGTACGCAATCCGCTACACGCATTATACCGAGTACGTATTAACGGGGTCGGACCTAGCGCTACTCTTGCGAAGTAGGAGTACAACCTGTCGAAGCCACGCCTTTTGCATCTCCGTAACGGCTGTGCATGTGTTCGCCATCATTGCAATCAACATGTTTATCATAAGCAAAGCCACCATGACCATGTATAAGATGAAAATGGCCTGCGAAGACGATGTTGGGTGTTTTATTAAGGGAAATTCGTGGCGATGTAGGACGTGAGTGAAAGTATAGGGTGCATATGAGGACGTGTATTGGAGCTGATATGTTAGGGAGGAAAATTGTGTCGGGAAGAAGTGAGTAATAACTTGATATAAGTAATATATTTTGTTAAATTATTTATTTCAGACTTATTGTGATTGAAGGAGGTCAGAATGTTCTATGTATGTTCGAGATTATTTGTGCAAATGCATATGAAGTAAGGTAACTAGTGATAGATCTCGGGGGATGTAACTGAAGATGCTAAATTGTAACCAAACGAATAGCTTAAATGTTATTTTATTTTAGTGAAAGAATTCTTTATTTAGGTTATAACCTTTGATGGAGGACAAAAGAAATAAGTAAAAGGAAGGCAATAAAGACGCTTGGCGTTGACAAATTACGCTTACCTAACCTTGGGCACAGCAGGGAAGGTCGTCCTCGCAAATGAGTCATACATGTCTTCAAATTCTCCTGTGAAGTGTTTAATGATGGTTGTGATTCCAGTAACTGAACATATTCGATAATTAAATCAATTTTAATATTTCAATTAATATTAATAATATAAGGAATAAATGTCGACTACCAGTCCCTTATGTCCCTCATGTCCCTTATGCCGCTACTTTACAACTACAATTAAATTCATGTACACAGTTATGTATCAGAAATGATCAAATTAAAAAGGAATTAATTTTTCAGTACACATACGTAAACTATAGTTTAACAATAAAATGTATACGTAGGATATATAATGTTAATTAATAAAATTTTGATTCAATATTATGTTAATAAATATCTTTAATTATGTAAGAAATATAAATTCTTATTAATGATATGTGTATTGAATAATGTGTAATCTTTTATCCAATGTTAATTAGAATATTGGATATTTTTTACGGTGTTATTAAACGGATCAGGTTATTGTATTCATTATTATACATTGCCCGGTGCATTCGTTGGCTTACACCATTATTATTATTACGTAACCTAATGACATCATGAACATGCCGATGCAGGCTTCAATAGGATCGTTGAAGATGTTCGACTCCACTCCTCGAAACATTATGAACATGGCTGTATATGGCGTGTTTGGGGGGGGTCTCAACATTAGTCTTCACATTAGATGTCAAGCTTTACTCAATATTGATTGGAGTCGATTGATTATCGAATCAATAACCAAATGAAAACATATTCTATATTCAACTAGTATACCTGTTGCATTGATTTCTAAATATACTCGGTAATATATTACGCTAGTGATACGGTATTGATACGCTTCAGTTATATATATATATATATATATATATATATATATACATATATATATATATATATATATATATTACAGTGTAAACTGTACACTATCAGTATACTTATGTAATATTGATTAATTAACGCTACGTAGTGAATCTTAACAACTGATTAACATTAGATACTTGATTGTTATAGTGAACGAGCGAATATAATGACAGTAACGATATTATAAGTGTGTTAATCATAACAATGGCAGACTTAGAGTATTGTTTACAATCTGCTTAGACGACATAAGATACCGATACGATAACAATGCTCTACTCTTACTCGATTGAAACGCTACCGTTACGCTATTGAAACGCTACCGTTACGCTATCGATAGGCTACTGGTACTAACACTGAGAGAATCCAATCAAGAACACCAAGTAAATCACAAAGAAACGCACCAAATCCGTTCTTACCATTTTGTAGATCATGTACACGAAGGGTCCTACCAACTTGATACCTCTGCGTAGGTCATTTACCGTTAGACTCACCTGGGAAATAAACGTACCTTCCCTCATACACACTTGCATACACAGATACACGTATACCTTCTGATATCGTTACCACGTATTTATATATATATATAAAATATATTACACTTTATTTTAATAATATTTATGTATATAATTTCAATATCATTTACAATCGCGTATTTACAATGCAAATTATTAATTATTAAACACGTCAACTCGGGTTCGACGCGGAAATGTACACGTGGAATAAACGCCCGAATACGCTCACGGTTTGCAATGCACACGCACGCGCACGCACACACGCACGCACGCACACACGCACGCGCACACGCACGCACACTTTTAAGGTTACAACACACGCACACACACGCCGCACTTGTAACAGGTACCTGCAGAAGAAGAGGAAGTAGGGAGCCGTGCAGAGAATAGCGCAGATGCTGACGACATCTTCGTAGACAACAGCGCAGGCAGCTCTGCCCGGTAACATAGCGATCACCAGAATATTGGAAATGGTGAACAGCAACTTGCCTGGCGACTTGCACTGGGGAAAGGTCGCGGTTACGGTGAAGTTAATGGGAAAAGGTGGGATTTGGGAGCAGAGGCGAAATAACGGATAAAGGATCGACTAGATAAAGGAAACGGGAGCGTTAAAAATGCGTGCGGATGTTGTGGGTAACGGGGAAGTGATACGCATGGGAAGAATAGAAATGTCGGTGATAAGGGGAGAAGTTAAATGGGAATAAGTGATAAGTGCAGATAATGAAATTATAAAGGGAGAATGGTAAGTTTTAGGAGAGAAGACAAAATATAAATTGATAAGAGGATAAGAGAAAGTCAATGATAATGGGTTAAAGTGATAAGGGAATATGAAAAGTAGATATGAGGAATATTGCTGATAAGGCGTAGTTAAGCGAGGTAATATCGTAAATATCAAAGGACTTCCACTTGGGGAGTTATGTGTATAGAGGGGTAAGAGGAGTCGAGAGGAAAGGTGGGAGTAAGGTGGAAGGGTAGGACAAAGGGTAGGTAAACGAGGTAGAAAAATATCATAATTTCCGGGGACTTGTACTACGTTAAGGGATGTAATGAATGTAATTAGGTTAATTAGGTTATTAGGTTAATTAGTCAATTAGGTTAATGCTGGAGTACAGCATTTACGTCGATGATAAGTGATTGAAGTTGGGTTATGGAGAATGTGGTTCAAAATGATAGGATATTGAGTTTATGGAAGAGTCAATGGTAAAGTTATGCAGAAGGGAAAGAATAGGGTTATGGAGAAGGGAAAGGATAGGGTTATGGAGAAGGGAAAGGATAGGGTTATGGAGAAGGGAAAGGATAGGGTTATGGAGAAGGGAAAGGATAGGGTTATGGAGAAGGGAAAGGATAGGGTTATGGAGAAGGGAATACAGTTAGATAAAGAGCGATGAAATTTAAAATGATCACTACGTATAAATAAGTAAATATTTACTTGTGGACGGCATATAAAAGAATGAGCGTTGCTTGCCAAACCCCAATTCGTGGTGCAGGCTCTAACCAGTGTGAAAAAGAAGATATCCAGACCCTGGTTACGAATTTCCTTTATAGCAAGTAATATGTAAATGCACGACCCGCATACCGTGATCACTTCCATTATTAGCCTGACCTAGAGGGTATCGTTGGCTACGGGTTAGTGTACGCGGCGAAGAGCGGGCGGATGTTTGTGTGTCGATGGAGAGGCTAGAATGGCGGTGAATCATCGTAGTATACAAGAGGCGGGGCAAGATTCGAGGCTCATCTAAACGGATACATAAAGGTGCTAATTATAATGTGATGTGGATATGGTGAGAGCAACTTGTAATGGGCGGGGCGTAGGGAGGCGTAGGGAGGCGGGGAATAAAAGGGCGGGGAATAAAGGGGCGGGAATAATAGTCACTCATGAATAATAGTCACTCATGGGAGGGTAATTTAGTACTCATAAATGACAGTATATATTATGCCATCACCAATTACAGAGAGGTAAGATGTAAGACCTACACTGTAAGACTTACATAGATTATCATTATGTCATAGGCTATTTTCTTTATCATTAACCTTATCTTCGTCCTTATGTATCTTCAATAGATGACAGCTGTCCTTCACAGTAGAGTTCACCATGTATGTTGACCCATTGTAATTAGTACGTTCTATTTGCATTTTCTGTCGATATATATTTATACACACATAAATATATATATATATATATATATATATATATATATATATAGATACATGTATTTATATATATAAATGATATCCAATTCAATTTCAAGTGCTATGTAATGTTATGATTTCAACGTAAAGTTAGTTATAAAGCGATTTTGTTATCTTGATTACGAAATCTCAACGATGTTAGTTTATAACTGAAAAGCCGAAGAAAGGTGTACGGCGTACACTGTACACTGTACACTGTACACTGTACGCACTTCAATGCGGTTGCGGAGATATGTTGAGGCTAACGGGTTCACATTACGTACTCTAACCTGGGGGTAAAGGTCAGTGCCCGGTCTCAGGAACACCGAAAGCGTGAATACGAGGAAGTAGACGATGAACATCAAAAATCGTAGGTAGAACCTTAGGCATGGTATTGTGTAGGGATGACATAACTACGGTGCGGTGGTAATGACACCCTCCGATGGTAATACCAGTGTGCTATTACCATAATACAATATTGAAGAGATTATGATGACATAATGACGCAATACGTAAATAGTATTCCGCGCGAGATTCGATGGATGGCGATAAATGGCTGCCGTTATCGAGTTTAGCGCGACTGCCTGGATGTTTACCTGGATTTCACGAAAGTTTTCCACTTGGCCTGCAAGACGTGAGACACTACTCCATCCAACATGTCCAGGTGCGCCGGCATAGCCTGCGGGGCGGGCGACGACGCGTTAGACGAGGCTGTTGCATCCGATATCAGTACGTAGGGCGAAGCGACGGGCTACTAACTCCGTAGATGATGTGGTACATGGCGGAGTTGACGTTAATGCTGCCGTCGGGTGCAACTGTGTCGATGTCTTTGAGCGGGTAGCTGGCGCAGGTGACGTCGCCGAACGTCCAGAACACGTCTCGTTCCTTCTCCAGGATGTGTTCGTACATCTGTGGGAAAGGCCAACGTTAAGCACGTTAAGCACCAGCGAATCCGGTGATTCGATGTTTACGGCATATGTAAATATATCGTATACGATTTAGATTTTAGACAATCAATTCAATAATCGTAAGGGAAAACCTACTTCTGATTATCGTTTATATGTTTCAGATGTTACGCATTGCGTGTAAATGTAAACGGTAAACTTAATAATAGATATCCGGTGTAAGATTAACCAACGTCTTTTCGACCGAGTTTGGCTGCCAAAGTTAATGGGGTCAGTTGTTGTCTATTCATTATGTTCAGGCTGTGGGTAAGAAGATTTAATTACGTTTAGTGTCGGCAGGCAGTAATTGTATAATTCTACATATTACATATATGATGATTAAAAACGTTCATGGATAATTTCGAAACTGCAGACGAAATATCGCAAATTCCAAATGATATTTATCATAGAAGAAAACTGGAAATAGGAATTAAATCTATTTATTTTTTAATAGTTTACTAAAACAATCCTGGTGATTTAAATCTTATAATAAAGTATTTTTAATATTGAAAATATAGAATTAAATTAATATAATAAATATTGTAGTTTTCTCCTACTATTCAAAATAATCAACAAAATCAGATGATGTGATTATTATAAACTGTTAAATATCAAGTAAAAAATATAATATATAAAAATTATTAGAAATACCAATGCAATAAAGTTTCAATTTTATTATAATAAAATAAAATTATCACTCTAGCAAATACAATGATATTTTTTAATATAATAATAAATAAAATTATATAAAAGAAATTACGCGATGTAAAAAATTACATTTTTTGGATGGTTTGTTAAGCTGTGCTCGAGCAAATAATCCTGGAGTTCATTTAATTTCTTACATTGCATAATTTCTAACCAAATACAGCGATGTAATAGTTTTTTAATATCCATTGATGTATACATTTATATATACAAAAATAAATAATAAGATAAAATAAATAATGCAATGTAAAAAAATAAAATTGCTTGGATGGTTTACTTCTCAAAAACTATCCATGTAATTTAATTTTTTTGCATTGCATAATTTATTTATGTTAAACAAGAATTTTTGTAACATGCAAGGATTATATAAAATAATTACATATCTCTGATTGCTGGGTAGATAATACTCGTACAAATGATACAAACCTGGCTCCCAAAGATACTAGAAGGTCGAACATGTCCTGCGAAAGTGGTTACATAAGTGTGTTACATAACGGTGATATATCTCTAAAAGAGACTCATAGCAGATATACAATAACGAGATCACGATACTCATCATCACTACTCATACTGCTAACAGTACAGTCATTGCTCAGAAAACAATCGAGGCGATTACACTTTTTATATATTAAGAATATGTATTTTTATATTAGAGAGCTGAAGTTTCAAACATTTTATATGCTGTTTACTTCTCTCTGATGGCTGGATAAACTGTGTTTAGACTTTACAAGACGCACTAAATACATATTCACAATATATTATTTCACTATATACCATTGCGTCATATCCATATATGTACAATAAAGTGAATAAGGTAACAACAATAACAAAACAATAAAAAGTGATTTCTAGGTTTTTACAAATTTACCTTGAAACATTTAATGACGTTTGATTGTTCATTTAATGCTGATGTAATGTGCTGCAATATAAGAGTCTATTGTTGCGCCAGTATGAATAATTGTAAAATAACGCCAATAATGATTTACAATAAAAAAAAAAGAAATAAATTAATAATAAATAAAAAATCATTTACGGGGAAATCAAGAATCGTTGTGCATTCCACATTTTGAAAGAACGTAAGATAAACCTTACTGCACAATGTGCAGTGTACATAGAAATCAAAATTGAAAATATATGAAATATATTAAGAAACTTTTGGTTAACCATTTGAGGACTAATTATTGCTCGTAAGTTATATAATATGTAGTCAGAAAATATAATATGTTAATTAAATATATAGGTTTATGGTCAAAAATTGATTTATATATATTATATATATTATATGTCAATGGTAAAGATTTCTAGCTAAACATAGTTAGTATTTTTATATAAAGCAATTCACTTGATATATATTTAATATATATATCCAGTGAAGTACTACACGTGAAAGTGAAGTTATGTTAAGTTATAGTTAATTGTTCTTATTATAGAAACTTGCATACTTACTTCTATAGAAGTTACATAAGAGATTCCGTTAACTTTAGCTAACGGAATCGCTTACGTAAGCATCGATAAGAACACGTTTTAAATAGCTACTTTAAGATTAACTATGTTAAATGCGAGGCTCGTAGGAAAACCACTCCGCTAGGCGGCATGGCAACAGAACTAAAGCTGTACCGAGCATAGAGAAGATTATCTCCAACTAACCTTATTGTCGTTAATAACCAGCATGTGAAGAGCTGTATTACCGTTTGTATCCTGCAGGTTGGTGTCGGTACCTAGTGGGTATTGTTCACGTTAGCGTACTGTTATTGGCAGATCTGATTGGATTCCTTACGCATAGGTGTGCAGATGAAATACATTTCTGTGACGTTACGAGGGTTTTGATATAGAGAAAATATAATTCACTGTAGAATATTTTGTATATTTAAAATGCTTAATATATGTTTTCCTAGTTTAATAGCAATGTGTTGTCGAATTCAATGGTAAAGTACTCTTCTAATGATGACGTAATCGTCCAACATTGCATATAGCCCGTATCTAGCATATAATCGAGAGTTTGTGAACATGAATTAAAAGTGATTTATCAGGCCTTCCCTCCGTCATGCCTTCATCGCATCTAAGGCGCGAAATCAAATGAAATGACGACCTTTAGCGATAAGTAGACGTACGCATTCCTCTTGTCCGAGACAGGCCGCGAAGCCCAGTGGATACTCGCCCCAGTACGGTTGACCTTCGTAGTTGGTGACCATGGCGAGATCGTAGTGTTCGTGTTCCAGGGTGGAATGTCGCGAGTTCTTCTGATCCCATGCTGTAAAGAACTTGCCACACGCTCGCTACGAACAAAGGTACAGTTATTATGTTCATCTAGACAATACATTGCTATATATAGCTTGATTATTCAATACTTGGTTATAGTTAACCAAATTGTACATATTACTGAAGATTTGACGAATTTATATTGAAATGACGAAACTTTGCCTATTTATGACGATTTTCATAATCACCGTTATATAATGTTAGTAATATCATAATGTTAGTAATATCGTTTAATGTATACTCTGAAATATCCTGTAAATAGCTATAAATAGCTATAAAGCAAGATTATTAATACTTCTAACCTGTCCGTAGTCAGCGTTGTGGTCTAACAGAAATTTTACCATTGATGGGTCTTCATTCACTATGGCCATGTGAAGGGCGTTTTCGCCTAAATAGGGGAGGAACTATACATGGGATGCACTTCAGAGTAGGGTTCAGAGTAGGCGGGGCCTGTAATGCAATGCCGAGTAAGCGTGTTTATAAATAAACATAAACTTCGAAATATGTACAGAATAATAATGATTATACTTATAAATACATCTATCTAGAATTAGATTTCAGATAAGATCACTGTATCTGATAATAGTATACACTACATCACACTAACCATAATACTCGTCCTTGGAGTAGATATCATTGATAAGATGCGGGTAGAAATGTAGTAGACGTTTTGCTAGGTCAGCGTGTACCGAGGTAGCATTGAGAAGGCATACGTGTAAAGGTGTCTCTCCCACGCATCCTCTCTCTTCTAGTCTCCAACACACTAACTTGTAATCGGAATTAGCACCGCCTGGGAGGTGGCGATGAAGGAGAGGAGATGAGAGGAGAGGAGAGAAGGGGAGAGGAGAGGAGATACATTTAGCATATTGTTGATTTCTACATTTGATAAACTTTTCAAAATACCTATAAGCCTATGTTAGAGTAAATTAACCTTTGACTTCTTTATAACCGGTCCTTTCAAGGTTCAGCCTCTCTTTCACTAAGTCGCTTACATGGAATAACTGCGAGTACATAACGATGTTATATCAGAATATGCTCGATTTGATATGATGAATATATTCGAGTTTGTTTAACACTATACTGTTCATATACGATATCATTAATTTAGACAATCTTTATACAACATTTTATTTAATTATCTAAGATGTTGCTACTACTTTGCTTTTAATATTTTTACTAGCGATATTTCTTTACGAATATTCTCTTTAATTAGACTATTTAACTGTTAATTTATAATATCAAATTGATTTCAGTTTAGTTATTATGGTCTAAATCAATTATTTATAAGATTTATTTTACTTTTAAGATTAAGTTTATTTATAAGATTAATTTCACTTATAAGATTTATTTTATTTATAAGATTAAGTTTACTTATATAGTTATAAAGCTTGATAAAAGTTAAAATATTTTATATTTAAGTTCTTTGCAATTCAAATTTGGATATTTTCTTGTCGTTTCGCAATTTAAAGCCCTAAATCTCAAGTTGTGTTCGCATGTAATAAGTGTACTCTGTCCTAATTTATATATATCTACGTTTGAAGTATAAACCTGTCCTTTTCCGTCATTGTAGAGGTACTGTTTAATATTACTTTGAATCTTATCGTCTAAAGATTTGAAGTTCTTCGTACGGTTCGCCTTCTTCATCAATTCTACCAACTCACCTCCTCCGTTCAGATCCGTTAAGTTATACATCCCTATAAGTAGGCAACGGTACAATATCAAAACATCTATAAGTTATGTATACTTTGTTGGTGGGAGTACGGTTTGGCGGACATATGTGTCTGGGAGTGGACGATGTGCATAGTTGGGGTTTGGTGCATCATTCTGTTGGTTTGGGCGAGTGCTTTTGTGTGAGTGCTTGGTATTTAGAGGTGTGCGTTTGTGCGAGTGCTTGGTATTTAGAGGTGTGTGTGTGTTTGTGTGTGTGCATGTGTGTGATATGCACGTTGCTGTGTGAGTGTGTGGGTATATGTGCATGTATGTATATATGTCTGTTGGGGTGTAGTCATGATTAGGTCGGTGAGTGTGTGTGTATGTGTGTATATGTGTGATTGTGTGAGTACGTATTGATATATATGTACGCGTTTGCTTATGGATATATGGATATGCGTGGTTATGTATTGGTGTGGGATTGTGTAGATGTTGGCGGGAGAATATATGATGTCGGTGGGTGTTTAAGAAATGTGTATGAATGTGTAGTGGATGAGTGTGCATGTGTGTGTGTGTGTGTGTGTGGATAATGTAAGTAGTCCGGCGTGCGGATATTTGTGTACGAGTGTTTATACGTCTAATTTATACGTAATCTAACTTTTATTCGACTCTGATTTGAGATACATTTTATTGTTGATGTCTGTAACAAAAATATACAATTGTTCATATTCTCACACACGATTACACACACACACATACATATGCGCATACACGCACACATACACACGCACACTTACACACGCACACATACACACGCACACTAACACACGTATACACATACATACATATGCACACGCAAAAGCTTTGTACACACAATATCATTTAGCTTCACATCCACATTTCGTACATGCACGCACTATCTCACACTCTTCAAAATCTGTTAATAATTCACTTTCCACCACACCTTCAACCCCAAGTCATCATGTATCCAACTCACATAACTAACAAACTTAATCTTAAAATACCTGACTTTTCAATAACAACTTTTCTATTTACTCACCCCACATTATGGAATTGTCCATCGAGTATTATATAACGGTATACCATTGAAATTGAAATTACAATCTAATAACAAATTATTCAAAAACAATTAACATCCTTTATACTGAAACTATAATCTGTCAACCCACTACCAACTATATTCACTCCTACATTACTCTTCTTATTCATTTCTCTTTACTCGTATTACAAATCAATTCCATTCCTCACACTTATTCACAATTACTTTAATCTATATTTGAGAACTTATACTTACTTATTTCTAAATATGTATCTAAATAAATCTGGTAAACTTAAATACATACTCATACCCAAACCCACCCATATACACATACATACGTATATACACTCGGTGATTTGTTACTTACCTGTATTAGCCGTGGCCTGTTCCTTGATACCATCCTCGATATGAGATTGCAGTTTGTTACCCATGGCTGTAGCGAGACTACCTAATAACTGTGAGATACACCGGGGTCAACGTTATGATTGTTGTAACGGTATTTGATAAGTAGGGTATATGGAGATTAGTTATATGAGTGATAATCAGTAATGGTGTAACTGATGAGGTTATCGGAGTTGTATCGACGTCTGGTGATTTTGTGTTTTGGAGAAGTTCTTTTCGGGCAGTAGGGTTATGTGGGAGTCATAGAGATTCAGCAGTGGTCAGTGATGGCAATCGTCAATAATAGTTTAATAGTAGTCGGTAGAGGTCAAGCAGTGGTCAGTGAAATTAGTAATTGATTAGCAGTAGTCAGTAAGAGAACGCCGCCAGTTGTAAAACGCTCGCAGACGAATTAAAATACTCACGAGTGTTATGTAATCTCCTATAGACTTATGAAGACTTCATAAAACACGCATGCATCTATGCGTGACATTTTCTTTAACCCGCGAAGAAGAAATGTAAAGGACGCATTCTAGATATCGATATTTATCCAACGGGTACCCACGTATATCGACCATCGTACGCGGTGTATTTCCCATAGCAACCGGTAAACAATGCTTATTGTACGAGTTGAATTGAACTTACTCATTCGATTATTAACGAATTCGTGCTCGCCATCGGGGGATTCTATTGAGTTCGCGAATATGTAGCGTACATTAACGTGTGAATTTGCTGGGCATGCTCATGAGTTCTTACGTATAGGTAATTGGCGTATATCGAGATAAGTCTTATAATATATATAAAAGAACACATAACTATATAAATGACATGTGAATAATATTCATTATTTGTTATTATTGAATATGAACTTACATTGGATATATTTCTATAGTATATTTTCAAAAATGAAATTTAGTTTAGAAATAATAAATTTATATATAATTAACTGTAACTGTAATATATTGATTATAGTTTATATTATATATTTAAATGAGATATATATTATATAACATATAACATATACGTTCACTCCGAATATTAATGATGTCAATATATAATATAGTTTTTAATATATGGTATACAATGTAGTAATAATACTTTATATAATATATATATATGATATAATACAATTCTCCATACTCGATAATACGTTAGCGAATAATAAATGTTTTTAGCATAATGAAGCTGTCGGGATAAGTAAAAAAAAATAAAGGCCTGAAAGAAAAGTCGAGATAGTTATTTTAGATTGAGGCTAACGTTAGATATATGTTCCATTGTTCCGATTTTATAATTGATTTATTTTGAGAGTTTAAAATTTCTCTATAAATAAATTATTTGTAAATAATAATTAATTTTAAGGATCGTAAAATCACTTTTGAATTATTTTATATTCAGAACACAAAACACTTACCGTCGGTTGTTTTCGTTACTAGTCGTGTGTCCAGGAAAAATCCGTTATCCAGTTGACTTTAGGTATTTACGTCGATTGCAAAGAACCGTTAGTCTGACTCGCTTATAGTAAACTACTCGTTATTCGCTGCTAAACTAACTATCGCTACCTCACTGCGCGATGGCCATCGTTACTGGCAATGCATTTCGAACTCGTCTAGGTAGGCGTGTCTTGACAAGCCTTTACTCCTGTCCGAATGTCCTAGTTGCGCACGCATGTTTAACGCACGCCAAACGAGCGCGCTCTCCGTCACGCTTGGCCAATCATCGCGCCCGCCTAGCAACCAACGTAAACACCTGGATAACCCGACCGATTTCAGAGGAGAGTCAATCCTGCGACATGACGACGATATCTTTCTCCGGAGGTCCGACCATAGAACAAAGGCGTACCTTTTCAAACTTGAAAGATGGTTCTCACGTACCGGGGTTAGTGTATCATTTATAAAACAGTCAGTTAAACGTTTTGAATTAGCCTGCTAATCGTTAGTCTATAATCTAAATTTATATTCTATGTTTTCTCATATTTGAGAGTAAATGTTATTTTTAAAATTTATCGTTATATTATACATTTTATAAGACAATGGTTTTATTATTATTATTAAATGTTCAAATCAAGTTAACAACAGTGTAAATATAAGTGTTAATATCAGTTTTAAGATTAGTGTAAATATTAATTTGATATTATTAATTTGATATTAATGTAAATTTCATGTTATTAACACTGCAATGTTAATATCAGTGTAAATATCAGTGTACATATCATTGTAAATAGCAGTGTAAATATCAGTGTAAATATCAGTGTACATATCAATGTAAATATCAGTATAAATATCAGTGTAAATATCAGTGTAAATATCAGTGTAAATATCAGTGTAAATATAAGTGTAAATATAAGTGTAAATATCAATGTAAATATCAGTGTAAATATCAGTGTAGATATCAGTGTAAATATCAGTGTAAATATCAGTGTAAATATCAGTGTAAATATCAGTGTAAATATCAGTGTAAATATCAGTGTAAATATCAGTGTAAATATCAGTATAAATATCAGTATAAATATCAGTGTAAATATCAGTGTAAATATCAGTGTAAATATCAGTGTAAATATCAGTGTAAATATCAGTGTAAATATCAGTGTAAATATCAGTGTAAATATCAGTGTAAATATCAGTGTAAATATCAGTGTAAATATCAGTGTAAATATCAGTGTAAATATCAGTGTAAATATCAGTGTAAATATCAGTGTAAATATCAGTGTAAATATCAGTGTAAATATCAGTGTAAATATCAGTGTAAATATCAGTGTAAATATCAGTGTAAATATCAGTGTAAATATCAGTGTAAATATCAGTGTAAATATCAGTGTAAATATCAGTGTAAATATCAGTGTAAATATCAGTGTAAATATCAGTGTAAATATCAGTGTAAATATCAGTGTAAATATCAGTGTAAATATCAGTGTAAATATCAGTGTAAATATCAGTGTAAATATCAGTGTAAATATCAGTGTAAATATCAGTGTAAATATCAGTGTAAATATCAGTGTAAATATCAGTGTAAATATCAGTGTAAATATCAGTGTAAATATCAGTGTAAATATCAGTGTAAATATCAGTGTAAATATCAGTGTAAATATCAGTGTAAATATCAGTGTAAATATCAGTGTAAATATCAGTGTAAATATCAGTGTAAATATCAGTGTAAATATCAGTGTAAATATCAGTGTAAATATCAGTGTAAATATCAGTGTAAATATCAGTGTAAATATCAGTGTAAATATCAGTGTAAATATCAGTGTAAATATCAGTGTAAATATCAGTGTAAATATCAGTGTAAATATCAGTGTAAATATCAGTGTAAATATCAGCGTAAATATCAGTGTAAATATCAGCGTAAATATCAGTGTAAATATCAGTGTAAATATCAGTGTAAATATTACTGTTAACATTAGTATAAATATCAGTATTAATAGTAGTGTTATTATCAGTATTAGTATTAGTATAAGTTTAAATACAAAATCTAATACAATATCTAATACAATAAGTAAGCTCAGGAATAAAGTGAGTTTTGCTAGTATAGAAATTGTGATATTATTCCTATTATTCATATTTTGAAGATCTCACCAGGTTACGCAATATACCATCCATATTAAGTCAGTTTATGTACCTTCTATGTGTACCAGGCACACTATACCTCCTTTCACCTTAGAACTTCCACCGTTATAAATATGCCTTGCTACCCACGTCCTTATTATTGATATTATAATCTTTATATGTTCAATATAATCATTGTAAACATTAATAGAAACTGGGTTTCTTTATTGTCTTGGAGATCAGATAATACATTTTACGGGGATTCAGATACATGTTACGGTGTTATCAAAGAACGAAGTCTCAGACATTTCATTTCAATTTTTAGTGTTGCCTAATTTCATGATATTATTCTATTTTTCTTAATAGTCTGAGGCGTTTATAAAACTATAAAATAGCTGCATTTGTTATTACCATATTTAATAATCAAATACGATCTATTAACTGATTTCTATTTATAAATATTGTTTTCGCAGGTATGGGGGATATTGCCCTCACCTCAAATACAGAATGGGCAATACCTATGGAAAGGATACACGTGAATTGGCAACAGTTAGTCTACGTTGATGATTATGTAACATATATTATTATCTGAGATGACAATTATATGTTAATTCAAGAATCGTATCTAGTATACACTATTATATATATATACATATATATATATATATATATATATATATATATATATATATATATATAATGATATGTACTATAATAACATTATTGTGAATTGCAATAATATACTTGATGAATAACTCCAATAATCTAATAACATAATACTTATAACTGTATTACTATTATTTAGATTGCATAACATTGTATTTCAGTTATATTAACATCTAAAAACGTTATGCAAATATTATTACTATTTGATGAAATAAATAGTTGTATAGTCCTCTAATTCTATACGTCATTAATATATACTATACATTAATGTACACTGTATACTAATGTATACTGTACAGCGTACATAGAATGTAATGCCTTATCCGTCATTGCTATAAGCCGAGTTCCCAGAATAATTTTCACCGTATGATTGTTTACCGGTATGATTTTTAGCTGTGAACGTTTTTAGAAAGAACGCGGCAATATTACTAAAGTCGATAAGCTATAATAATATTTAACTTACACAAACATATATTGACGTACTTATAGCATTACCAGTAACTTTTACACTCACTCACTCACTCACTCACTCACTCACTCACCCACTCACTACTCACTCACTCACTCACTCACTCACTCACTCACTCACTCACTCACTCACTCACTCACTCACTCACTCACTCACTCACTCACTCACTCACTCACTCACTCACTCACTCACTCACTCACTCACTCACTCACTCACTCACTCACTCACTCACTCACTCACTCACTCACTCACTCACTCACTCACTCACTCACTCACTCACTCACTCACTCACTCACTCACTCACTCACGCACTCACTCACTCAATAACAGAGATACATCATTCCTAACACTCCTAACTAACGATGTCTTAACTACCGCAGAATACTTACATCAGTTCCGATAATATGCACACTCATTCGCACACTCACTCGCTCATTCGCACACTCACTCACTCATTCGTACACTCCCCTACGCAGAAACATAACTCCTACCTTACGGTAGACTACCTGCAACAGAACCCTCGCATCAACCTCAAGAACTCGCTTCCGGTGTCCACGGGAGACAATAAGTACACCCGTGAAATGGTACCTGGATACACAGGTTGTCGCGCTAAACGACATATCCGTATATCGCCATTGATGATTCACTCTCTTTAGTGCTCGATGAGTTATTGTTATATGAAAGTTCTATATGAAGCTATGAGTTATACTTATATGAAGTATGAGTTACAGTATTCTGATCCATTAAAATTATAAACTATAGTTTTCAGATGCGATTATTCGCTTTGATTATATTAAATATATTCGATATGCATTTATGTTAAGTTATTAACACGTATTTACCACTCACTATAAAAGTCCATGTACACTTGAGCTATTCCATTGTACTTCTCTGCGTTGTCCTCAAGTAAACGTTCTCATTCAGGTTCCCAGTGCATTTATTAATCGAATTCAACGTAGTCCGTCCTTAAACGCACGCATAAGAGAGTTCCCCCCGTTCACCTAGCCATGCCTACGTAGGTTACATAAGAGAGTTCCCCCCGTTCACCTAGCCATGCCTACGTAGGTTACATAAGAGAGTTCCCCCCGTTCACCTAGCCATGCCTACGCAGGTTACATACCCCGAATGCCCTTCAAGTTCGGCGACACCTATCAAGTCGATTGTAACGTCTGCATAGACGAACACTTGACCAATAGCAAGCGGAATAGCGATAAGGTTACTTTAAGTAGGCCATCGTGGTTTCAAACACTACTAAGAAATAGCACACGATCTCACAGTTCGAAGTGATTTATTATTATACACGACGACGACAATAACAATTGCATGCCACTCTGCTCTAAATCGATTATGTAAAACCGTAATTAGTCACGTGTTATGAACATATATAAGAACATATCTATTTATGTTATGATATATGTTACATACTTTAAGGCGCTTATTTATGTTGTCTCTTGTGAATTTATTTTCCTTCATACCTACGATGACTAACACTATATATTGTTATAAAGGTATGATTTTTGGCACATTAGGCGTTATACTCATCGATATATATATATATATATACATACATATATATATATATATATATATATACATATATATATATACATATATATACATGCTATTATGTATTATCGGTATAATGTATCTTGATCCCCTGTCGTACTAGATGCAGTCTCTGCTAGAAAAGAGTTGCTCGTACCCCCCGTTGAACCCCATCAACACAGACCCCGACATCCGGGACCATATGAACACCTACAGGGATACTCATCCTCGGCAACCAGTTCTCATGGGTTAGCATGCTAGAGCCTAGCCTGGAGGAAAGCATAATCGGTCACGTGTCCGGTATATGTGTGGTGGGGACGTGAATAGAACATGAAAAGCAGTGGAGATATACGATTAGATGGCAGAAAAGTCTATATATAGAATTTTCTCATCCCATAGGGTGTATCATCAGTGTTTAGGGTGAATATAGAAGTACATGTGAGTCTTAGTCATGGGTGTAAGACAGGTTACTCGACCTGGTAGTAGGATGATATATGGGGTATAGTTAAGTGTAAGGGTAGGTATAGGTTAATATAGAATATATTGTCTAGTAGTTTGTAGCTAGTGGTATAGATAGTGGTGTAGCTAGTGGTGTAGCTAGTGGTGTAGCTAGCGGTGTAGCTAGTGGTGTAGCTAGTGGTGTAGCTAGTGGTGTAGCTAGTGGTGTAGCTAGTGGTGTAGCTAGTGGTGTAGCTAGTGGTGTAGCTAGTGGTGTAGCTAGTGGTGTAGCTAGTGGTGTAGCTAGTGGTGTAGCTAGTGGTGTAGTTAGTTATGTAACTATAAGACGGTGTACAAGAAATATTTGATTTTTGATTTATTAAATGAGCCGTGGAAATTCAATGATCTTGTACACAATGGAACAAGGACAATGCAACGCTGTTTAATTGACATATTTTTTAATAACCATTATTAGCTAAATCGTAAGTAGAAATTACCTATACAAACCAATGCTAAACTCAACTCCTGAAAGCATCAGACTAACTTCGTGTGAAAGGAAATAAGTTCCTATAAGATTCTGTAATTCTAAATATTACTTGTCGCACCAAACCCCGTTACTTCCAAATGTATACATGGGCGTTAGTAATATTACGTGGTACAGTGTACAGTGTACAGTGTACAGTGTACAGTGTATAGTGTATAGTGTATAGCGTACAGTGTATACTGTACACTGTACAGCATATAGTGTACAGTGTATGGTGTATAGCGTACAGTGTATACTGTACACTGTACAGCATATAGTGTACAGTGTATAGTGTACACTGTACGGTAATGTTTCATTACAGTAGATCATTAGAATCGATTACTCAGACAATATAAACTGAAATAGCTCGGGCGGTTAGGGTCATTTAACAATTGAAAACTCATTTAGTTTAGTGAATATTAAGAGTTGATAATTGTTGAACCATGACAATTAAATTCCTATGAAAAATTTCAACTGATTACACTAAATACCGGTGACGTAATATATATTATATAATCGTAGTTGTGACGTAACCATATTAATATCCATTATGTGGATATCTGCAATAATAATGACCTATTAGTGTAGTCCATATATCGGAGAGTTAAGGTGGTGATATTCCGAAGTGTAACATATGATCATCCAGGTCTGACCATCCTGTTATATTGCTAAGACAATTGTGTATGTATTGCCACCTCAATACTACTTCCACATGTACGAATAACTTTATTTGTCATAAAATGTTGATTGATAATCGAAAATCGAAAGTTCTGTTCTACAATATTTTCTTTCATGAATTTATTTCTCGTATTCTCTTTTGTTCGATATTCCAGAATGAAATCTAAATTATTCAAAGACTTTCGTTCTACTTCCTGTTTCAGTTATCGGAATACTTTCACATATAATCTGTATTTGAATATATCAGTTTTCAGTGCTGTATGTATTATTGTTAGAGTTTTGTACATGGATCTGTGTTTAAAGGTTAGAAATTTAAGTTTTTTTCTGTATAATGTGATGTGTGTTCGTTTAGGGAGTTTGTAAATAAGTCTGCAAGTGTGGTTAATAATTTTGTTTAGTCGTTTTTCTTGTATTTTAGGTATATTAATTAAAAGTGAGTTGCAGTAGTCAAGGTTAGATATAATGTAGGCAGATGTGAGTATTTTGAGTGATGTCTGGTTGAGAAGGTGTTTAATTTGTTTTATTTTAAATATTTTATAGTTACATTGCTTAGTTATTAATGAAATATGTTTGTCGAAGGTTAAGTCAGATTCTAATATTACACCTAAAGTAGTTATAGTTGTCTTAATGGGTATATCTTTATTTGCAATTTTAATATGTGTGATGGGTGGTGGCGTATGACTTTTACTTTGGAATATGATGCATTCAGTTTTCTGTAAATTAAATTTCAAGTAATTATAATTAAAGTAATTTTCTAATTTCGTCGTTATGCTATTGATTTCTTTTAGTGTATTCGGTAATTCATTAAAGGTTGTGGAAGTGTAAATTTGTGTGTCGTCAGCGTACATGTGGTATTTAGTATTATAACAGTTCATGATTAAGTCGATATCGGATATATATATATTAAATAAAAGTGGACCCAAGACACTACCTTGAGGTACTCCGATTTGAGAGCAGTTACAAATTTTACTCAGTTTATCAGATTTGATATTGAAGGTTCTCCCGGTTAAATATGATTTTATTAGTTTATGTATTCCAATTGATTGTAATTTAGCGAATAATATGTTGTGGTTTATAGTATCAAAAGCGGCAGTTAAATCTAGTAATATAAGAATTACAAAACGATTGTTTTTTATGTTATGAGAAATGTAATTTGTAAGATTTAGTAATAGTGTTTCAGTGTTATGGTAAGGTTTGTAGGCACTCTGCATTGGATTATCTAAATTATTGGCGGTGATATGTTTAATGATATGTGTGGCAATAATCCTTTCGAAAATTTTTGATAGTAAAGATAGTTTGATATAGTTCTGCAGTTGTTAGGAATGGAGTAGTCTAGGGAAGTTTTTTTATGATTGGAGTTATAATGGAGTGTTTCAGTGAAAGTGAGAAGTTGTTATGAGTAATACATTTGTTAATAAGATTTGTGTAAATAAGTGAAATAAAGCGGATGTTTAATTTTAGTAATTGGGGTGTCATGCAGTCTATATAAATGTTAGTTTTAAAATGAGTTAGTCTTATAAGTCGTTCAATATATGTTGAGGTTATAGTTGGTATGGCTTCCGAGATACAAGTAGGTTTTTTTAGTGTGTCTATGTATTTATCTCTTAAATTGTTATCTGAGTTGAATTCTATTTCATTATAAATTTTAATTATTTTATCAATAAAAAAGTTTGCAAAAGATTCATTATGTATAGGGCATTCAGTTTTTTCCTTAACGTTTAAGAGACCATCAAAAGTTTTATAGAGTTGTTTCATATTATTTTTTTCTGAAGTAATTTTGTTTTGATAGAATATTGTTTTAGTAATTTTAATTTCTTTAAATATTTTTTTCCGTGGTACATGTAGTCATTATAGTTGATAGTGTTTTTATTTTTCCTCCAAATTAATTCTTTCTTTCTAATAATTCTGTGTAATTCAGATAATTCAGTATTCCACCAAGTATTAGATATTTCGCTAATATCACTAGTTATCACCTTTTACATAACACTTTCACTACCCATATCTCTCAATATACCTCTCATAAAACCTTTAGAAACTCATCAATAACACTATCACTACACCTCTCTAACCCTCTTAATACACTTCTCGCTAACCCTCTCACTACACCTCTTCTCTCTCCTCACAGCGCGCTGAATCCGATAATATATAGCTGTTTCAATGTGAAGATCAAACGAGGCCTTTTGGAGTTATGTTGCGCGGGTCGGTGGTCAAGGCAAACGTCCGCGGAGTCGCCGCTATCGCGTGACCGTTCCGGTCACCCGCACCGCCACCGGCGTTACAAGGGTATGCCGCAACAGCAGACCCTTTTGACCAGACGTACGATGAGCAGCAGTAGCGGTGCCGCTAGATCACTGGAGAAGGTCACGGTGCTGGACGGCCGAGCCTCCGAGGTCAGATTAATCGCGCGGTTCCCATCGTCGGAGCGACGAGTAAACGGAGAAACCCGCACGGAGTACGTGTAATCACCTGGCGCGTGACGCCGTGACCTACGACCCATGACGCCCGCACCGCACGCCCTCGGTGTTCATATTATCACTGCGTGCTTATGTGTGTAGTAAATGCTACAAGGCTAACTGCAGGGAATCCTCCACATCTATATATACACCTGTATCCTACCGAGCAAACACCATTATATCAACTTTATCATTGTAGAGTCTAATATGCCCAAACACAATGGTACCCTACACTTGTACCTGTTGGAGCTATACCTCCACACCCGTAGTCCCTACTCCCCAATATCTAACACCCATAGTCCCCATACCTCAATATCCCTATATCCCTAGTTCCACCACCCCAACATACCTATACCCCAACACCGGTAGTTAACATACCCACATAGTCCTATCACCCGTAGTCCCCAAACCTCACATCCCATATACATCATATATACATTACACCTTACTCAATACTTCCTATTATCTCTCTATGTAACCTATACAAATCCATATATAAACTTATATTAATACTTTACCCCGATATATAACTCAATATACCCCGAATACATCATGTACCACACTAAACACCATTATAATACTGCATATGTCCATATATACCCCATTAAACGCCCTTTTAAATCATATATACATATATGTATGCCATTAAACATCCTTATACATCCTATACACAAACCTACACCCAATTTAACACCATACTAATGTATTTCTACGTACTAATGAAAGCAGAACAACATTGTGAATATATTTCAAATGAAGAGTATTGATATTATATAATACATAATTAAATATCGAGGTTCCTCCTGCATTTACTTAGTTCATTTAATATATATATAAGTATATATATATATATATATATAAGTATATATATACATATTATAAATATTGATTATTTTATAATAAAATAAAATAGACCAAACTAAATTAACATTGTGTTGATCAGTTTTTTTTAAAAGAATACTGCCATTCACAATATAAAAATATTAAAATGACAATATAATAACAATATTTCGAGCTCTCATCATTTAAACATAGTCAAATGATAGCTATATGACGTATGCATAGGATCGGAAATAACTGGATAAATGATGAAATAGATTTTCAATAAATGAGTAGATTCGGTAGTAGGCTTACCGGATGTAGAATAGAATATAATAGAATATCGGTGCACAGGTGGAGAACGCATAGTCTGGGAAGAACATGTACTCCGAGTGAAAAGATATCCAGTGCAGACGAGTGAAATAGAATATCATCTATTTGCTATCGTCACAATGAAATCACAAAAACAAGATAACGATTCTATAATCGTCAATTTAATAATACTAAATATCATGTGGATAAAGGAGTAGGGTGACTTTGGGATTGGGACATGAACTAATTATCACTGGTCATAACAATAATATTAGAGGCGCACGTTATGAATTAAGGGAGTTACTTATGGAAGAAGGCACGTAGTATACGGAATAAGGGATTAGCTCGATCAGGGGTTTACCTTCTGGACCCTAGGCTGCCTCTTCTAGAGGAACATGCGTATTGTGATAGGTAAGTCTGTAGTACGGGTTGTTTCTTCTCGATTGGAAGGCCTGTGTATCAAACTGCACATCTTCTAAATTCAAAGTTCGTGTTACCAAAGTGAAAGGTTTAACTCCACGATCAATATCGGTGTTAAGATGGCAAATGTCTGCTCGCATAAAGGGCGTGGCTTCGAGTTAAATGGGCGTGTCTCCGAGAATTCATTAGTTGTTGAAGAAGTTAGACACCTTCTCAGTGATGAAGTAAAGGAAACTTAACGGAAATTTGCGTTTGCTCGGAGCTGGGAGCATAAAATACGATGAAGGATTCTTAAGCAAAGAGATCAAGGAGTACAATAGATTGCGGTCCTGCGAGAGTTGTGGGTTTACTTCAGATAAAGGGGTTATATGGGTTTATTGGGTAGTATAGAGGTTTACGGTGGGTTACAAGGGGTTACATTGGTTACAAGGGAGTAGAAGCAATATTGTATTAAGTATTTATAAGATTTGTATAATATTTGAATTATATTAAATTTAGAAAATATAATAAATAAATTTATTTTAATAGATTTTAATAAATTGATATCTAATTAACTGACTGCTTAATATTTTACTAATTATCAAAATTATTCATAAAGGGTGTTTGAGATTAAATTCGTATTGTTATACAATCTAAGTTATTTTCTTCGCGTTAATGCTGAATACTGAATGTTCATTTATATATAGTAAATATATCGTTAAGATATCACTAATATATCGTTAATATATTGGTAAGACATAGGTAATACCTATAGGTACATAGGTAATATATCTGATTAGAATCATTGTTGGATTATTAGTTATTAATTGTAAGCTTGCGTCAAACATTGCGGATTTGTAACCATTAAAACACTTTTGTAAGTAGTGTAGAGTTTCTTATCACTCAGGATGCTTGCTACCAGGTCATTATATTCATCTGCAGATCAAAGGTCATAGATTAGCTAAACTGTGTACAAAGTACACAGTACTGTGTACAGAGTACCCAGTACACAGCACGCAGTACTACGTACACAGTACGCAGTACTACGTACACAGCACACAGTACTACGTACACAGTACACAGTACTACGTACACAGTACTACGTACACAGTACTACGTACACAGTACTACGTACACAGCACACAGTACTACGTACACAGTACACAGTACTACGTACATAGTACACAGTACTACGTACACAGCACACAGTACTACGTACACAGTACACAGTACTACGTATACAGCACACAGTACTACGTACACAGTACACAGTACTACGTACACAGTACACAGTACTACGTACACAGTACACAGTACTACGTACACAGTACACAGTACTACGTACACAGTACACAGTACTACGTACATAGTACACAGTACACAGTACTACGTACACAGTACTACGTACACAGTACTACGTACACAGTACTACGTACACAGTACACAGTACTACGTACATAGTACACAGTACACAGTACTACGTACACAGTACTACGTACACAGTACACAGTACACAGTACTACGTACACAACACACAGTACTACGTACACAGCACTCAGTACTACGTACACAGTACGCAGTACTACGTACACAGCACGTAGTACTGCGTACACAGTACACTGCCATCAGTACAGTGCACAGTTATAGGCTGCCTTATTGATAGCGTGTCAAAATAATTAACAGCGATGGATCATCTAGAATTATTATGGAATTCTATGCATGCAATATGTTCCACTGATTTTAATAAATAATATATATTAAATATACATTACATATTTAAAAATACAATTTTTGGAATATTGGCGAATAAATGAATATATATATACATATATATATATATATATATATATATATATATATATATATATACATATATATATATATATATATATATATATATATGTGTGTGTGTGTGTAGTATCATATTATGCTATCTATCTAATACATTTTTTTTTAATTCGATTTAATATTGTAAATTTGATAATGAAGCCGTTAATAATGTGACGCTAGATACACATGTAATGTGTACATATGTGTAAATATAATACACATATTTAAGTTACATTTGTGGAATATTTCAAGTTATTTAAATCCTTTAGAAATTGTTTTTACAAGACACATCCCCAAAATTGAAGCGGTAATACATCTTAGCATATGTGTACAATCTAATCATAACAATTATTATATTAATTGTGTTTAAACTAACAGTCTACTATTCTAAAAGATTAAGTATTTTAGAATTGTAATGCTAAATAAAATGAATAGATAGACTAAAATATAATAATTGAATATATGATATTAATAAAAAAAACAATTACAAAATTAAAATGTAATCAATTAATATTATTATAATAATATCAAACATTCCATAATACATTAAGACGATTTCAAAAGCAATCGTTTCTCGGACTTACAATTCACGACCCTAATGGTCTCCTCAGTCTCCTCAGTCTACGTCAAGATATTTACGCGTTTCACTGTAGGCCACGTTGAATTTATTGCACAGAGCGCGATGAGAATTTACACTCAATTTGAAATTGGAGAATTGCGATCTAGTCGAGGTTGATAGAAGTGACTAACGGAAATAGCTGACATAGAATAATGAGAAGCCCGTATGTCCACCTCGATTTGAATTTGACTTGAAATCTAGTCGGAACGAAGAGGAGTTCAAGTTCACTACTAAAGGTCCCGGATGTCGTTTGCAGATGTCCCTGCGTTTGTCTACAAACCAGTATTCCGTAAAGTGTTGCGGATGTTATTGGCTGGGGCATGATGGGGCAGGGTAGGTCATGGTAGAGGCAGGGTAGGGGCAGGGTGGGTGCAGAGTAGGGGCAGGGTGGGGGCATGGTGAGGGCAAGGTAGAAGATGACGTTGGAGTTTGGCTGGGAGTAGGGATATTGGTATTGTTATAACACTGACATCTATAGGTGGTGGATAGGGATTACTGTTTCGTATCAATACATAAATGAATATAATTACGTAATTTAATGATGTAATCATGTAATGCAGGGTAATCAATATTATTATTTTAATATTTTTTAAAATACTACGCGCGATACATTGCCAATAGTACATACGTACACTCACCCACACTAATTAGGTTTACGCACACTAGAGAATACGCGCGCACATGCAATCGCACTCATTAATTAATATAGGTTTGTTACGCACATATTTTCACCAAATCACGCACACATAGATAAGCAAACCCTACAAACAAAACATCTCATAACATATATTACAATTTTCATACTTAAAAGTAAAAACATCTACCATAGAAAATGACTGTATGAATTATAACTGACTTGCTTACCTTAATAACTTGACTTACAGTAATACGAAATCAGATATATTAACTGACGTTAACCTAATTTGCATAAAAAACGTTTAAACAATAGAAAAGGTCACATTAATATCGACAAAACAACAAATGAATTACTTAAAGAAAATATAAACTAATTCACTTCAATATAACTTAATAAATTCACCAACACTACTTTCCTCAACCACTGATACATACTATAATAACTGTCAAACTAAAAAACTCACATTGATATAGTCGTACTTAATAACTACTGACCTATGTCCAACCTAACTATATACTCCAAACATATAGAAAGAGTAAATTGTAATCACTTATCTGAATACCTCGATCACTATGATCTTATCAAACCCATTACAAAATGCATATAAGAATTAGGTTAGCACATATACCATATTACTTGATCTCGCCAACTATATTACCAATGCATTTGACCCATTATTAATACAGTCCTATTTATTGAACTCCAATGTCTAGGTATTAATCGTAATATAATTTCTCTCACGTCAGAACATTTTCTATTAATGGGATAACTACAACAAACCATCAGCTTAACTTTGGAATGCCACAAAGTAGTGTTTTGAATCCATTACTTCTTGTATTAATAAATACGACATCAATATTATATATGTATTTATATAGCCGACAAATACTTAATAATTAAACATAATATATGATATCATATCTATTGAGATGACATTAAAATAAATATTAAAACGAATTTAGCAACTTTAACAAAAACACTTACACTTGATATTAATAATACTACAACGTAACTCAAAAACATAAACTACTTAAAATTCAAAGTTCTAATTATCCATAATAAAAACTAATTATACCCTAACATTACATACATAAAAATAACAAATATAGACAACAACTACAAATTTCCACACTTGGATTCAAATTAAACTCGGACAATTCATTTAATGGCCAGATTTCATCAATTGTTAAAAATGCAACTACAAACTAATATAGATTAAGCAAACACTTACTTGATAGACAATCTATGAAAATACTGATCATTTAACTATCTAATCTAGATTACTGTAATAGCATACTACGCTACTATAAAAAAAAATGAAACGAATAAACAAAATAATTAATACATCATGCCGAATTATCTACAAATTCCCAAAAAAAGCTCACATTTCGGCATTTTTAAGAATATGAAATGACTGCATTTTAAAGAAATATTCAAATACAAACTATTACGTATTACTCACACTGACATCTATAAACAAATACCAGTAGATATAGCAACTTACATCAACAAATATACTAATTACAGAACACTGAAATCAACAAACAAATTTATACTTAATACACATGAATTCTCACAAACTACCTTCCTGCATACAACCCAGACTTTATGTAATGGATTAACGCCAAAACTATAGTTTAGCTACTCGCTAATGACTTATATTACTTTATTAACATTACTTAATCCAACTCACAACTACTCAATATTGACTTAGACTACTTTATTAACATTACTTAATCCAGCTCACAACTACTCAATATTGACTTATACTACTTTACTAACATTACTTAATCCAACTCACAACTACTCAACATTGACTTATACTACTTTACTAACATTACTTAATCCAACTCACAACTACTCAACATTGACTTATATTACTTTACTAACATTACTTAATCCAACTCACAACTACTCAACATTGACTTATACTACTTTACTAACATTACTTAATCCAACTTACAACTACTCAATATTGACTTATACTACTTTACTAACATTACTTAATCCAACTCATAACTACTCAATATTGACTTATACTACTTTACTAACATTACTTAATCCAACTCATAACTACTCAACATTGACTTATATTACTTTACTAACATTACTTAATCCAACTCATAACTACTCAATATTGACTTATACTACTTTATTAACATTACTTAATCCAACTCTCAACTACTCAACATTGACTTATACTACTTTATTAACATTACTTAATCCAACTCATAACTACTCAACATTGACTTATATTACTTTACTAACATTACTTAATCCAACTCACAACTACTCAATATTGACTTATACTACTTTACTAACATTACTTAATCCAACTCATAACTACTCAACATTGACTTATATTACTTTACTAACATTACTTAATCCAACTCATAACTACTCAATATTGACTTATACTACTTTATTAACATTACTTAATCCAACTCTCAACTACTCAACATTGACTTATACTACTTTACTAACATTACTTAATCCAACTCTCAACTACTCAACATTGACTTATACTACTTTATTAACATTACTTAATCCAACTCTCAACTACTCTTCTATTTCATCACATGTCATATATTATTTATACTATTCACATATCAACTATTGCTATAAAAATTATACCTACTTTATAAATGATACTACCTACAACGACACATCCTATTGTTATACTACAATTGAATTGTCTAACTTACTAACAAACTATAGTCTCTCACCACACTACATCATTATGATCCCCATTTACTATTCCAATATCAGATTAACTTATACTAACTTACTTAACTACTATCTTACACTTACATTGTTTTATTATAATGCCTCTTTTACTCATTGATTATTATTATTAATATTATATACGTCTGATTGGGCAAAAGCCTAGAAACCTGTGTTTAATTCAATAAATCACAAAGTACTTGTATATTAAATTATCGCATGCATGAACCCAAACGCAGACCCATGTACACACTCGTGCGCACACCCGCGCATACCAGCATACACACCAGCATACACACCCGCACACACACACACACACCTCCCTACCATTGTAGTGGATGGTGAGTCGGACACGACTGCAGTCGGCATGAACCGGAAATGAAAGGTCATTGAAGAACAACAATAGACGCCGTTGTGTGCTGGTCTTGATACGAAAAGTGCACGAAGAGTTATTGGGGAAGGCATAAGGCCAATTCGGACTCCGCACCTCTCCATTGTCTAGATCTTCGACCAATGGGCAATTGTGTTCTAGACAAAGAGCGAGCAGCATTAGAGTCATATTAGTTTATATTAGAGTCAATGCAATAATAGATGTTACAATATATATATATATATATATATATATATATATATATATATATATATATATTATAACAATACTTATTATAAGAATATTTATAATATATTAATAAAATTAATATTCATTATTTATCTCATTCTCACATAATTGTACTTGTTATATAACTACTTATAATACATATCTATTATATATTGATATGTTAAAGTAAAACGCAATATTACATAATTATCTAATCATGAAGATTCTTATAACTGATTCCATAAATATCACATAAATAGTGTTGATTTACTATTTACCAAAGTAAGTGTTACACCACATTGAATTTAATAATTAATTCAAATTAATAATTGCATTGTTTCAAATATATATATATATATATATATATATATATATATATATATATATATATATACATAAAATACCTTAATTAATAACCTTTACACTGTGAAAAACTAGTAGACCCTCTTTCGTCGGCTCTCATTGACTTTGGGCATTTAATACAGAATGTTTGTCCAGAAGTAGGTTGGTAAGAATTCCTTGAACATCGTTTACATTTCGCCCCGTTGAAATAACTTCCAGCCTTGCAAACTTCTGGAAATAATGTCGGTGGATCATGGGGCATGACTAGGGGAATATTTCATTAAAATGTGGGTTTTGTGGAATGTATAAGGTTATAACGAAGGTGGCGAGGTTGGACATTGAGTTAGAAAGTTGGTGGGGTTGGATTGATATGATTGGATTGGTATTAGGGATTTATTTTAGGGATTGAATTATAATTATTCACTTAGTTGCAATTTTCAATATATATATAAAGATATGTATAATATACATTTTCAACTAATTAGTAGAAACTCTAATATACATATTTATTATAATTTCAATTTCAATATTTTAATATTTATAACTTTGAATTATTAAATTATATAATTAAATTAACAATAATGTTCTATATATTTATAAGTATTAATAACTATATTCTAGATTAAATTATCTTTATTTGATTCCAATAACTAGATTTGTGTATATCGTTATAAGATAGTTATTATATAATATTATATAATGCAGAAATTCAAAAGTTCATCTTATTATCGAATACTTTATCTTACGACCAATACAAATCAAATGCCCTATTATTGAGAACGCCGAGGATGATAGATAAAGAAATAGCCAGAAGGTCCGACAACACCGGTACCTACTTGGTGGTCAAGCAACAGGAGAGTAGTAGGGTTGGGCAAGAGGGGCAGTCCAGGGATACGGTTAAGAAGTGAACCTGCTGAGATGTGATTGCGGTTTGTGCATTGTCCTAGCGAAGTACTCGCCGTGTCGGCGGTATTGTTGTAACGGGAGGGACATGCAACGCAGTGCGACGACATCGTGGTTGGTTGGTAGGAACTCCTGGGGCAAGGTCGGCAAGGTCGAATTCCAGTGTTCGAAAAGTATCCGGGCGGGCAGAATTCTGAAAAATCAAATTCAAAATAATTCCCGAATTACTCATATTTATAAATATTGAATTATTGAGTTATTATTTGCGATACGAACATGCAATTACCTTTACTGTATATATTGTAAGGATCCGAAGGTAATATAGGGAACGTGTGGTCAGCCGTCTGGAACCACTGACAGGAACTACATTTATATACGATATATATATATATATATATATATATATATATATATATATATATATATATATATATATATATGACTAGACCGTTACATGTGCAATATCGTACTTTACTGTATATTGGTCTACATAATCCCACCGAATTCTGCAAATGATCTCCATGTCAGCATTTCTAGACTACGAGGTTATAATTCATCCGATGGACGTAGCACTTTTTTTTACCGTTACATAAACATTAGTTTATCTCATGAACCGAGGCTACGGCTGTATTGGACATGAGCCAACATACCTCCAGCGAACATAACGGGTCCCTACGTATTGTGTGGGATCTATTATAGGCAGGCAGTACTTAGATACGGGGAAGCAAACAAAACATTGTTTCGCTGATGATTTGATGCTTATGTCGGGCAATACAATAAACAATATATTCTATTTATTCGTAACAATTGGAATCCATTTCGATTTCAAACATCGGGTTTAGTAACGTAGTTTTATACGTCGGGTTAGTTAAGATGTTTACTGGCTTATCTGCGCTAAGATTACGTTGATATGGTTATCGCGCCGTAACCTTTACACTCGGACTTAGAGCTGGCCCCTAGAATCGGTTGCGAACGCCAGTCGACTCCCGCCGAAGCGCCTCCTGGAGTGTTCCCGGGTGCGCCTCCAGGCACGACGTCCAGGCACGGCCGGCAATGCGATTGCCCAGCTCTCGACTGGTAGGTAGCGAAAGGACATGCCCGGCAAGCCGAGTTATTGAAGTAGGTACCCGGTCTACATGGTACTGTGGATATGGGTTTAGTTTTATTTTATCTATTTACTAAATTATTTTTGTATTGGCAGTGCCACATATATATATATATATATATATATATATATATATATATTAATATATTTGTATATGTATATAAACATGATGTAAGTATACAAAGGGGATATAGCATCCAAGGTATTGAGACGAATATATAGTAAGTTAATATATCAATAGAAATGTAATGCTATCATTATTGATATGTAAATGATGGGAGATGAATAGTTCAAATAATGACGTTTTTATCTTAGTGTAATATGTAGACATTCATTGTGCGAATGTGTGTGCATGTATGAGTGTGTATTAGTGTATTTATGTGTTTATTATATGTATTTATGTGTATTTATGTGTATTTATGTGTATTGATGTGAATGTATGTGTATGTATGTGTATGTATGTGTTTATATGTATATGTATATGTATGTGTATGTATGTGGATTTATGTGTATTTATGTATATTTATGTATATTTCTGTGTATTTATGTGTATTTATGTGTATTTATGTGTATTTATGTGTATTTATGTGTATTTATATGTATGTATGTATATTTATGTGTATTTATATGTATTTATATATATTTATATGTATTTATGTGTATTTATATGTATTTATGTGTATTTATGTGTATTTATGTACATTTATGTGTATTTATGTGTATTTATGTGTATTTATGTGTATTTATGTGTATTGATGTGTATTTATGTGTATTTATGTATATTATGTATATTTATATGTATTTATATATATGAATGCGATGTTGTTTTCGTGAAGTGTATTTATTTATTATGAAAATTAAAATTTCAAATTATCGTATAAGGGAGAAATAAAAAAACTTATCCTTGAAAATAATGTATTCTGTGATGTCATGATTTCATCTTGTTAATAGTTAATGGTTAATAGTTAATGGTTAGTGGTTAATGATTAATGGTTAATGGATAATGGTTAATAATTAATAGTTAATAGTTAATTGTTAATGGTTAATTGTTAATGGTTAATATTTAATGGATAATGGTTAATGGTTAATGGTTAATGGTTACTAGTGAATGGTTTGGTGTAATTAAGTTAGAATGAATGAACTGCTAACAACAAATTGATTTCACGAGGACATGTCCTCGTCGACATGTCCTTTTTATTCTGCCCTGCTTCAGAGTCGCGGCGATAATAATTCCTTTGTTTCCATCAATTCTGAAGATGAAGTATATTAATACTTTAATATTCCAAGTAACATCGTAACGTATCTCGGTAGTTATTGTGCATAGTTGACCACGAATATAATGGTCATATATGTATTAGTTATTATTTGTAGTAGTTGTATTGTGTATTAGTTCTATCAACAGTCTATTGTAATACCTACCTTAATTTTCTATTTTGAACAAAATTGGGTTTAACAGCCATGAAATTCAATAAATAACTATAGGTATCCATACGTAATTATAAGTAATTAATTATAAGTAACTATAAGTAATTATAAGAAACTATAAGTAACTATAAGTAACTATAAGTAATTATAAGAAACTATAAGTAACTATAAGTAATTATAAGTAATTATAAGAAATTATAAGAAACTATAAGTAATTATAAGTAACTCTAAGTAACAATAAGTAACTATAAGTAACTATATATAACTATAAGTAACTATAAGTAACTATAAGTAATTATAAGAAACTATAAGTAACTATAAGTAACTATAAGTAACAATAAGTAACTATAAGTAACTATATGAAACTATGAGTAACTATAAGTAATTATAAGTAACTATATGTAACTATATGTAACTATAAGTAACTATAAGTAATTATAAGAAACTATAAGTAACTATAAGTAACAATAAGTAATTATAAGTAACTATATGTAACTATAAGTAAATATAAGTAATTATAAGAAACTATAAGTAACTATAAGAAACTATAAGTAACTATAAGTAACTATAAATAACTCTAAGTAACTATATGTAACTATAAGTAACTATAAGTAATTATAAGTAACTATATGTAACTATAAGTAACTATAATGTATATAAGTAGCTATAAGTAAATATAAATAACTATAAATATCTATAAGTAACTATAAGTAACTATAAGTAACTATAAGTAACTATGGGTAAATATAGGTAACTATAAATAACTATAATTTACTATATTTTATATAAGGAGCTATAAGTAATTATAAGTAACTATAAATAACTATAAGTAAGTATAAGTAACTATAAGTTACTATAAGTTACTATAAGTAAATATAGGTAAATATAAGTAACTATAGGTAACTATAAATAACTATAATTTACTATAATTTATATAAGTAGCTATAAGTTACTATAAATAACTATAAGTAACTATAAGTTACTATAAGTTACTATAAGTAACTATAAGTAACTATAATAGTTAGGTGTCCTAACCTTTATTAAAATAACAATTTTATATTCTAATATTTTTCTGGGTAAACTTTTGAGTTCCATTCGATAATAATTAATTATTCATAATTATATTATTTACATATCTAATTAATTAATAATTATTAATTAACCTAAATCTATTGTTAGCGGATTTGATCTTCTTCGTAAATTTAGACAACGTTACTTTCATAGCTTCTATAGTCTTCTTTCGGGTGCATTTCCTTCGGCAATTTCCTGATATTCAGGTTTGGATAAATTAGTGATTCACATATTTACATTCATTCACCTTTCAAAATCAGCTTACACTAAACTTATTGTAAACAAAACTTCTCTCACAATCTAGTGAACTATATTAACAACATCGTACCGATAGAAGAAAACATATATTGCATAATAATCATATACTTATCTTTATCTGGGTACCTGGATTTAAATCACCATTATATACATATTAAATAATAATGATTTAATTAATAATAAACGGGTACCTGGATTTAAACTTCTATTCTTTAAAACAAGGTCATTATAC
>OZ038312.1:32369319-32402348 GCA_964035775.1 Osedax frankpressi | reverse complement strand
ATTTCTGAGACCTAATATTTCAACAACCATTTTTCTCTTTTGCTCTTCACTGATTTACATTTCATTGATTATTACTCATTTACCATATCAGTTAGATCACGATTTCCTAATTAGAACTAATTGACCCATATGATGTAATTACTGGCGATTATATTTTCATGTAGAGCCTTTGGAGATCTGGGAAGAGTGATTTTCAGTGCCTCGCATAATTTAACCCAGAAAGATATTAAAAATGTATAAACTCACCATTGATAATCTCCGGTCTTGTTTTATAGAATTGTCAATAATGGTAGAAATATAGGTATTATAGATATCTAGAAGAAGTTGTATCTTTGAACCGGAGTTACTAAACACTAATTTGGCAGATCTGATATAGTCCACCCTCGATATGCAATTATCATATGGAGGCTTCAAGAACGTCACCCCGTAAACAGCTTAATAACGGGCTAGGTCGTGCATTTGATGACACGACATATTGACATATATATTGACATATTGACATATTGACATATTGACATATTGACATATTGACATATTAACATATAAGTATATATTGACATATATATTGACATATTAACATATACGTATATTAACATATAAGTATATATTGACATATATATTGACATATTAACATATACGTATATTAACATATAAGTATATATCGACATATATATTAACATATTAACATATACGTATATTAACATATACAACACGTATACAACACACTGCCCTAATGACACGACCCATTTACCAACATACAGGTGAGAGACGTGGTAAATGCGAGCCGCCGTTACCTGGATATCTAGGTTACATCCCTCGTATCTACACTACAGAAACAGGCCTAGGCTGCCGGTACAATAAGATGACAAGACAAGGTTCTTACTGCATACCACTAGAATACCGGTACCCTACTGATAATGACGTTTTAACCACTATTATGTATACATTAAGTTATGTACACTCTCTAGGCATTGCTTACCAGTATTAGAATGTTACCATTTAAATGTTAACAAAATAATCTTCATTTAGATTTTGGCGAAATTTCGTTAAATAACTAATCTTATAAGTTTACCAAATATATATATATATATATATATATATATATATATATATATATATCCATGTATAATAAAGTTAATATTGTAATATATACATATATTGCATCCGAATAGAGTATATATTAGATATATATAACACATTATTATTGTATTAGCATATCATATCATATTAAGTTGATATTTTATAGTTCAGTTTACATATTATTTTGTCTATTTAATTAATTTTCGTCAGCTTAAAAGATTACAAAATAAACTGGATTATCTTTAAAATAATAATATAAAATAATTGTTATTGTAAATATTATTGGAATACATATGACATGATGTCCGTAGTTTATTATTTCTATATAAAGAATATCATATTATGATGGTATTATTATTTTATATAGGACTCGCGATGTTTGCAAAGGAAACGGCTGACCATCAGAAAGCTCTGGGGAAACACGTAAATCCGTTAGTCCGCATGTAACCATCCAGGTCATTTAAGTTTTTTTTGTTATACAATAATATATAAAAATGAAAAATAAATATAATATATTTGTAATGCAAATAAAATATATTTTCTCTTTTATTATATAACAAAACATTTAAACGGTCTGATGATTCCTGGATAAAACGTAATCAAACGTGAATAAAATTGAATCATCAGTAAAACTATTTTAATATATATAATATATAAATAAGTATCCAAAAATCATAAAGTTAAATTTTTTTGTTATATAATAAAAGTCAAAATATATTTTATTAGCATTGTATTATAGTTACATCATCTATTTTATTGGATGGTATACAATAAATCATATATAATATTTGTTAAAATTATTTAAAATCCCAAGAAACCAGATGTTCATCTTTATTATATAACAATAAAAACTCAAATTACGTAAACTGGTCTGTATAGTTTCCTGGGTTAGAGGGCGCTGTGTAATTAATATAATTAATTACACGATATAAAATATTAAATCCATAGACTACCACAAGAATGTGAACAGCAAGTAAGGTGTACTAATCAAAGGATCTATCTAAAAGATGGAATGGTACCAAACTATACTGGATACGTGCCTCGTTAGTGAAATCAATATTAATATATGGTCATCACCATAATATCAATGGTTATATAATAATCAGAAACATTATTAGAATCATATTCGAGGCCGTACGCCTCAATAGCCGGCCAGCTAACATATCAACTAAATATCACACACCCGAACTCGATACGATACGCTACCGACAAGTATATCGTGAACCAGTCTCACTACAATACACCTCATCTCCAGTACGACGCGTCTGTTACAAACTATATACTCAACAAACCATATCCCACACTTCCTAAATCCACACACAAAACACCAACCGCCGTAAAAAACACACACCATGTATACGTAGCGTATACGTAGTGTATACGTAGTGTGTACGTAGCCTATACGTAGCGTATACGTAGTGTATACGTAGTGTGTACGTAGCCTATACGTAGCGTATACGTAGTGTATACGTAGTGTGTACGTAGCGTATACGTAGTGTATACGTAGCGTATACGTAGTGTATACGTAGCGTATACCGACACACCATACTTTCACCCCTACACGCACCCCTAGCCCAACCACCACCTCCAAATAAGCCCGCGTTAACTATAAGCAACCCCTCTTCCAATACGTTATCGTTCCCCGTAGGTCGTCGGTATGACTTTGGACACACGTACGGAGACACTACCCGTTCGTTAGAGGTGTGTAGTCACAAGTTGGACTGCTACGGCGACTACACCCAGGGCAAGACCACCGTCACCCACTCCATACTTTAGATATGGCGGAGGATGGGAGGAAGAGAGGGAAGCGTGGAGGAAGACACAGTGGGAGAGAGATGCCAGGGAGGATTGGCGAGACGTGTTGGAAGCTGGAACGATAATTAATTAATCAAAGCATCTTCAGATAAGATGATTCGAGTTACCCACCAAATTAAAAACGGTTTAAGATCTATACAGTTTGCTCGTATGTATCCACAAAGCCAATCACACAGCAAGGTGAACTAGCAATTCACTTCACCCCGGTAGATCGAACCGACTCCCAATCATTGAAGACCTCTCGACCTAGTTCTGTTGGGTAATTGCATTGTTTGTTTTGGGTCATCTTTCCTCGGAAAGTGAATTTCGTTCTACTATTGTGATAAATAAAATGCATTGTATTAAAAGAATCGTTATTTGTATCAAAACTTCATTATTTGAATCCTTAATAATGGAAATATACTCGTTAGACACACTAATAAAACTAATACAAATATACAACTTTTAATTACTAGCAACTTGTGCATTTTTCATTAGAAAAATGTCTTTTATTGGATTATATTATTAAATAAATTATGCAATGGATAAAGTTAATAACCCAATATTAACAATTATTTGCTAATATAGTTCTACATTTTTTTAAATAACAAAATCTCTTTTATATTATTTTTTATTTTTATCAGAACATTAAAATATTTTATATAAATATTACATATCGATTATCCTAAAACAATATAAAGAAGATGGTATAGTATAGTGTAAAATGTATTTATGTGAAACAAACTGTATTATTTATCAAAAGTGAGATTCACGTCGTTGCATAATGCATTCATTTTTAAAACGCTGTACTTTTTCTTTAGTAGGTTATTCAATACACGTAATGTGACGTATGACGACTTCATAATTATTTATTAAATATTAGTCGTGCGTCTACAGTGAAGTATCGTATGAAGTATTGGGAGGATATATTATTTAGTCGTCAAGGAATTTGATCCGTAGTTTAATTCGCATTGTGTATTGTATATATGCAATGCACTGTCTATATTTTAGGCTATACATATTTCTAGCGGAATTCTTAGTAATTTTATTTAGTCGAGTAAGTTAGTATTTCTGTATTCCATGATATATGTTAGAAAATAAGTATGGCGTGAAGTCATCAGTGAATGTATTAATATTTTAGTAATCGAGTTAATCAGGTAATTATTATTTTCCTTATTTTAGATAAGTTATAGTTATATAGATAGTAATAGTTATATAGATAGTAATAGTTATATAGATAGTTATAGTTATATAGATAGTTATTGTTATATAGATAGTTATAGTTATATAGATAGTTATAGTTATATAGATAGTCATAGTTATATAGATAGTTATAGTTATATAGATAATTATAGTTATATAGATAGTCATAGTTATATAGATAGTTATTGTTATATAGATAGTTATAGTTATATAGATAGTTATAGTTATATAGATAGTCATAGTTATATAGATAGTTATAGTTATATAGATAATTATAGTTATATAGATAGTCATAGTTATATAGATAGTTATAGTTATATAGATAGTTATAGTTATATAGATAGTTATAGTTATATAGATAGTTATAGTTATATAGATAGTTATAGTTATATAGATAGTTATAGTTATATAGATAGTTATAGTTATATAGATAGTTATAGTTATATAGATAGTCGTAGTTATATAGATAGTTATTGTTATATAGATAGTTATTGTTATATAGATAGTTATAGTTATATAGATAGTTATAGTTATATAGATAGTCATAGTTATATAGATAGTTATAGTTATATAGATAGTTATTGTTATATAGATAGTTATTGTTATATAGATAGTTATAGTTATATAGATAGTTATAGTTATATAGATAATTATAGTTATATAGATAGTTATAGTTATAGTTATATAGATAGTTATTGTTATATAGATAGTTATTGTTATATAGATAGTTATAGTTATATAGATAGTTATAGTTATATAGATAGTTATAGTTATATAGATAGTTATAGTTATATAGATAGTTATAGTTATATAGATAGTTATAGTTATATAGATAGTTATAGTTATATAGATAGTTATAGTTATATAGATAGTAATAGTTATATAGATAGTTATAGTTATATAGATAGTTATAGTTATATAGATAGTCATAGTTATATAGATAGTTATAGTTATATAGATAGTAATAGTTATATAGATAGTTATAGTTATATAGATAGTTATAGTTATATAGATAGTTATTGTTATATAGATAGTTATTGTTATATAGATAGTTATAGTTATATAGATAGTAATTGTTATATAGATAGTCATAGTTATATAGATAGTTATAGTTATATAGATAGTTATAGTTATATAGATAGTAATAGTTATATAGATAGTTATAGTTATATAGATAGTTATAGTTATATAGATAGTAATAGTTATATAGATAGTTATAGTTATATAGATAGTTATTGTTATATAGATAGTTATTGTTATATAGATAGTTATAGTTATATAGATAGTAATTGTTATATAGATAGTCATAGTTATATAGATAGTTATAGTTATATAGATAGTTATAGTTATATAGATAGTAATAGTTATATAGATAGTTATAGTTATATAGATAGTTATAGTTATATAGATAGTAATAGTTATATAGATAGTTATAGTTATATAGATAGTTATAGTTATATAGATAGTAATAGTTATATAGATAGTTATAGTTATATAGATAGTTATAGTTATATAGATAGTTATAGTTATATAGATAGTTATAGTTATATAGATAGTTATAGTTATATAGATAGTAATAGTTATATAGATAGTTATAGTTATATAGATAGTTATAGTTATATAGATAGTTATAGTTATATAGATAATTATAGTTATATAGATAGTCATAGTTATATAGATAGTTATAGTTATATAGATAGTTATAGTTATATAGATAGTTATAGTTATATAGATAGTAATAGTTATATAGATAGTTATAGTTATATAGATTGTTATAGTTATATAGATAGTTATAGTTATATAGATAGTAATAGTTATATAGATAGTTATAGTTATATAGATAGTAATAGTTATATAGATAGTTATAGTTATATAGATAGTTATAGTTATATAGATAGTTATAGTTATATAGATAGTTATAGTTATATAGATAGTTATAGTTATATAGATAGTAATAGTTATATAGATAGTTATAGTTATATAGATAGTTATAGTTATATAGATAGTTATAGTTATATAGATAGTTATAGTTATATAGATAGTTATAGTTATAGTGTTCTGTCTCAATTGCCATATTAATCCTTCAGTTAATAGATAGAGTAGTCAGTATCCACGATGATTCTAAGATTTCTAATTAGTATTCTATTATATATTATATATTGTCGTCAAAGTATATTTTCAATTTGATCAGTGATTGTTCAATTTCATTAATTTTATGTTGGGTTACTGTCGTCAAATTCTAATTATATCCACGCATATTTGATATTTCACTATAATTCCAGTGAATACAATTGATCTATTTGCTATTTATATTATGAACAATAATAATGTTGTATATAATAATTACAATTGGTCACCTACATAAACTGAATTACCTGTGATCTGTTCATTAAGTATTATTCTATTAGAGTAATGTTTATCAGTATTTCTGTATAGTCATATTTTAGTTTCGAATGCAGTTGACGGGTTCATTATTATATTCAATAGTGTTGTTTCAGTTGACAGTCTTTTACGACAAACGTTTTGCGACAAACGTTTTGATATTGATTATATAAGTCTAAAATGGTAATATACTTTATTATTTTCCTATCTATTAAGTTCAATAAAGTCAATTAACTATAGTAATATAATTTATTAGTTATGTTATTTTTCATTAATTTTTTTAATTAGTATATTCAAATAGTAATCAATAGATTTCTTTAGGTAGTCGGAAAATTAATTATATTTTAGAATATAATTTATAAAATCAATATATTTAATATATATATATATATATATATATATATATATATATATATATATGTACTATAATACCATAGTATTTTATTTTAAAATATTAGTATTGATTTTATCAATATCAATAATTGAAGTAATTCATTTGTGGTTAGTTAATTTATGTAAGTTTGATATCTTTCGACTCACTGGGTAAGTAATCACTGGCAGTAGATGTAATCGTATTAATGAAGTTATTTGGAATTTGATATATTTTATAAAATATTTATTTATTTAGTTTATTTTCAAAACATATAAACTGTTATTGTAGTACGTTTTATTATTATATCTCTTTTTTTTTAACATAGTATTAAATTGAAGGTTCATACTAGAATATACCGTAATAATTGTTGCCATGTTGAAGGGTATGGTCTAGCGGATAAGGGCATCTAATATGAGTATAATTATAACATGTTGATTATATTCAAATATAATTCATTAATTAAGGGTTATATTTGATATATTAAAGGTTATAATTGAAGGTTAGTATGGGTAAAATTTATTTAATATCATAAATATATGTAGATACAATAACGATAATGATAATAATAATGCATGATGATAATAATATATGATGATATAAATAATAATAATAATATTAGCTAACAATAGCTAATATTAGCACCCCTGAATGTCCGACAGTTGGATATAATAACAACTTCCCATGTAAATTATGATATATTATTAAAAGCTCTACATAGGATGCACCTTCCATTGCAATGGCATGACTGAACACTAACAGTTAATACTATTATGGCAATGATTTATAGGATAACTTTTATAAGACCTTGTATACAAAATGCATCCTCAAGTAACTTACTATTAATATTTACCTCCCATAAAGATTTCAACTTAGAATTATTTTAATACGTACGGATTTCATCCTTCTATTATCCATTAACCTAGCTAACGATACCCCAGTTATATCTACATGTATGTATTATTATATCCCTGCTAATTTCTCAATCCTAAAATGATATCCCGTATTATTATTTGTCCTAGATTCAAACCCAACTACCGTTATACTAAATAATACGGTTAATTAGATATTCTTATAAATTATTAATTTGCGTCCATTGTTTTTATAATTGTAATTATCGTAATTAGGTATATGATTATATCAAACGGTCGCTTAGGAATTATATAATAGATGTTAGTAGTGTACGGTTAATACTCGCCACTTCGTATTAGATACAAGATTTCATTACATCAAGGGGATTAAAAATCGCATAATACGATTTGTCAAAAAATATGGTCTCCGCTATTCTGCAGCTGTCAATCAAACTAAACCACACCTCTAAATCTTTACTACATGTTTATATATTAAAACATTATTATAAACTATAGAAAATTATATTATTTACTGCGTTTTGTATTACATAATATTGTGATGTATAACTACAATGCAATACAAGATCCAGTAAACAACATATATATATTTTTTTAAATATTGTTATTTGATATCCTACAACTTGTGATTTTAATTGAAATTATTAACACATTCCAGCCGCATAGCTAACAAAGCGATATAAATATATAAAATGGTTAAACTAAATTTATTATTTTAAAATAAAATACTTTAGATATTTTATAACACATTATATGACATGGACAGTTTACATGTATACAAATATATACATTTAACAATAATAATCTGAATTATTATATATACTACATTAAACATATATGTTTAATGTAGTTTATTTGAGTTGCCATCAAAAAATCTTGCTATTTATGTTTTTCATAATCTCTAATATTATCAAATAATTGTTAAAGCATATATGCTTTATATGCTTTATATGCTTTATATATATATGTATATATATATATATATATATATAATATATATATATATATATATATATATATATATATATATATATATATATGCTTTATATATAGCATATATTCTTAATATGAAATAATTATTATATATGAAATTATTTTATACAATTATTTCATTCATACAATTAAATCGTTTGCAGTGTTAATTCAAGGTATTCATTATTTCAATAACAATAATACTGTATTGTAACTTATTATATTTTGCATGTATTACGGCAAAATAATTTATATTTATATTCCATAATATACATTATATATTTCCTATATATAATCTTTAAGATAAATCATTTAGCATTTTAAATATGTTATATAATAGAATATTGACATAAAGCAATAATATTAAATAACAGAAATGATTTATTTATTTGAGATAATTAAGAAAAATTATAATATTATATATACAATATTGTATATATAATATGCTAACTGTATTATAGTGTTTACTCTAATAAGATTAATTATTATTTTTATACTATCTTCGGTCTTCTAATTATTACTTTTTATTATTAATTTATTAAAAATATACAAATTCTTAATTTTTTTTAAAATTATTATATAATCAATTTGTAATAAAAATATTAGTATATAGTTAGATTTTATTAGTTTATTAATTAATCATATAATAAAATATTATATATATAAATATAAAACAAAAATCAATAATATAAATTTAAATTTAAGCATAATAGTTGCATTACTATCACATTCGTCGTAATCAGCTACTTATAAATATTTGTATTCCGAAACATTACGTTAATATATATGCTCACGATACGCTCAAGACTATTTTCAATTGTTAGTGATATCACGAAGATCTCGAATTGAATTTATAATTAAATATGGATGCAATCGGCCAAACTTTAAAGTCGCAAATCCGTTGGCTTTCAGCGCAGTTATTTTCAGAAACCGTCACCAATACATCCTGAATAGTTTCATCTAAAAGTATATCTTCGCATGTCGTATAATCGGACACACGTGGGATGATAATGTCTTGTTCATTTGAAGAACTCTGCGTGGTAATGAATTGACTTATAACAATTAAAGTATATTAAATTTTAGCGGGTTGCATTCTTTTAAAATAATACTATATCTCTACTGACCATTTCAAAGATTTTCAAGTAAATATCAAGATGTGTATAAAATTGACTACATATACTCGGATTACGTGGATTAATACAATTATGTTCTTAATTAAAATATTAATTATTTAAGTATATAAACTTAAGAGGAAGGTTGTAATGTTAACTAGAATTTTAAATTAATATAGAATATACATAGAGTTACTTCATTTAAAAATAACATTGTCTTAACTATGGATGCTAAATGAATAATGAACTGGATTAATTATTTTAAAATATTTATTTAAAATACAATGAATTAATGCTTGAATGCATTTATGCATTCAAGTATTATTATGCAATGTTTTACATAAAATCACTTATATAAAATTCGTATGCAACTTTTGAAAAACATTTGATTATGTAATGCCATATCGATATAAACTGCAGTTTACCTAAATATATATAAATTATGTATATACCTAAACATAAATGTAAATATAAATTGAACCCATACCAAATTAAACCAACCCCCAGTAATAGGCGGTGTAGAAAAAATGGCGTAAAACACCGTTTTTTTAGTACTAGTTTTTATACCTCCATTTTTTTTAACTTATTCAGTCATTTATTGGAAAATATATTCAAAATAATATGTAATTATTAACTATTAACTGATAACATAATATTCATTAATTATGTTATACAAGTGAAATTTAAATTAGCTATTAATTTTGGTTCAAAAAATTATGTTTTACATCATTTTTCTGTTTTGATTTTTATACTATATATATTTTTATTGTATATAGAATAAAATAATAGAATATATATTCAAAATTATACTCAATAATTACTCAAATATTATAATAAAATGATAATATAATATATTAATAATTAATTATGTTATATAAGTTAAATTTGAATAAGGAATTAATTTGGTATAAATAAAATGGTGTAAAAACCGTTATTTCGGTACTTCTTTTTACATCATCATATATTTTGTATTATATAAAATATTTCAATATATATTTGAAATTAAGTTCAATAAAGAAGTATTACTTTATCATATTATATTGCATTATATTAAAAAGGTATACATATTATAAAATAGTATCAAATACTTTTATTTCCATACTCATTTTATACCATTTCAACTGTAAACCAGTATTTATGTTGATGTATTTATGGTCGACAGTTTAAATTCTGCACAAGGTCTATGAAATAGTAGATTTTACCAATTGTTCATGAAATAATTATAATTTTTATTATTTGATATATAACTTATATTGATATAAACAAATTAACCAATTAGATAACATATAACTCCATATAGAGTCTGATTTAGTCGATATCAATCGTATTAATATAACTATATTGTGTTATATACCAAATAAAGAAATTCAGGAGATTTTATTTATTTTAATCCCGTAAGTATGTATTTTGAGAAAAAAACTAGATATATTTATATTAATATAATTATAATTAACAGTTATCTACATTTCAAACATAAATAAAGCTTATAAACTTAATATAACACTAACATATGAGATCGATTAACATACCTATGTTTATTTTATATATTATGTATGATATGAGCAATTGGTATACCCATACATAATTAGTATATATACTATATAAATATATATTTTTATATAGAGAAGAATATCTAAAATTGATTTTTGTATTTTTATTATTTTTAAGTAGAGTACGACATAAGGAAAATCCCTTACAGCAAACTTTACAATTAAATGTATATTTAAAATAATTATTTACACTTATTAATATTATTTTACTTTATCTATATTTATCACAAGACATTTTATATAATCATATACTATTTATTAATAATTTCGTATATTTATTATTATAAGGTAGTAAGTAATTATACTATAATTAAATAATAATCATTTTGGCATAGGTATGAACTCAAATTAATAATATTAATAATATTACATCAAATGATCATAATAATGATGTGGACAATGAGGTTTCATCAGTTACATCAATTATTTCGCATAATAACTATAATTTTGATCATCTAATAAGTGATATTTCTAGTAATTTTAATGATATATGATTAGTGGTAATAACAATGATAACTCAATTACCCCCAATTATTTTTAATGTTACATTTATTGGCCGATATCAGCAGCATCACAGGCTAAAAGTAAACGATTAGTTATAACTTTTTGCAAATAGATATACACTGGGAGGCATACTTAATTAAAATATGTTCGTACCATTGATAGTTTAGATTAAATATAATTATAAGTTCATTAATTATAATTAAAGAAATATAAATTAAATATACAATATTATTTTGATTGTAATTTATTTTAACATTTAAAATTTGTTCTATAGATGCTATAGCTGCTATAGATACTATCTAGCTATAGCTGATTACTCTTCTGGATATGAACAACTAATAAAAAACCAAGCAACTCCTGTTTGTTTATTAGTTATATTTAGATTAGATTATTTATATAAATAATTATATAGAATTAATAGTACCTACATATGCAATAACATATAAGTATATTTAAAATGATCATGTTACATTTTATATAAAATATCTATTAATTTCATAACATAGAATTATATATAATATTCTATGATACAACTGGGAATTATAGTACCATTGAAGTTAGGCCATCTTGAAATAATGGTTTTTATAATTATATTGGCATGAAGCTTGATATTCTAACTTTTTAAAATTGAATATCCTTAAAGTAGTCTTTCATTTATTTCTATGTAAAAATATCTTTATATGATCATTTTTTCAGATATGAAATTTATTATCCTGATTATTAATATCTTATTAATATTAATTTAGGATTTATAATATATAAATTATTTTATAATTTATTTTTACAAAATATTTTTATTTTATAATTTAATTATTTGAAAATAAAAAAAAATATATATCATCCAATACATTAACATCTATGATGGAACGTATATTCAGTAAAACTGTATATAAAGAATATGTACTAGCGTTGGACACACGGGATTACTGGCTTTTAACAAAACAAAGGTGTTCTCTTTATTATTGAGTTGGTAAAATATTAAAATAATATTATGATGTAAGTTAACTTTACTTTAATTCATTCCATTTATTATATAATTCATTATTGTATTTGTAATTTTAATTATAAAAAAGTATTAACATTAATTAACATTTAATCTTTATTTTTCCATTATGATAATTCGTATATTATATTATAATTACTAAGTTAAGTTAATTATAATTATATAATATAAATAATTTATATAATAGATGTTCTGTGAGAAATATATCCAGCAATTATTTAAGCACAAATTAATAAAACTCTGGATACTTTTTTTTAAATATCTAGAGAAAATCTAGATATTTGAATGAATCCTGATTATTAAGTTTGTAAAATATATGAATAATATATTAATAAGGTAACGTTAACGTTATTTAGTAGAATATCCTTTATGTAGCCTTCATACATATTAGGTTAGAATCATTATAAATAATTCGTTAACAAAAATTCTTCATAATTATTGATAATTATTTTGTATTAATATATTTAATATATATGACATGTGGAATTCTATTTAATTACTTTTTATTAAATATAATTTAATTATTAATATTATTACATTTAATAATTATAATAATTTATACAACGGATGAACAGAGACAATCTCATCCAAAAAATATATATATGTCATATATTAGTTATATTTGTTAATACAAATATTAATATTTACTTTCACTATCAATACATATATATACATTTTTGTTTTAAATAATAATTCTGTAATAATAATTAATAATAAATTTTAAATAATTTAAACGATTGAAATGATAGTGTAAACTATGTCAGAAAAGAGAGTTGTAATACACTTCTGAAAAAAAGGTTTAGTGCACATCTCTAAAAACAGGTGTAAAACGCTTACGAAAATAGAAGTGTAAAACGCTTCTGAAAATAGAGGTAGATTACACCTCTTTTTAAACTTGACAAATGGAAGTGTCTTATCCTTACGGAAAAAGAGGTGTAAAACACCGCATTTTTTCACCGCTGTTTACAGTATTAAATAAAATTAAAATATATAGGGGTAGATTATACAGTGTATATCATACATTTTATAATGCATAGAGTACATGTGTGTATAGTCGTATATTATACTGATAATCTATTTCATTGCATAAATATTAAAGGTAACATAATACTTTACTAAAGTTTACCTTTGTTAGAACAGACAATAGAGTGATTTGATTTATATAAAAACTCTTTCATATATGTAAATATATAAATACAGACCAAACATGTATTTTTTATATGTGTTACAGAAAATATTGAATACTTATAAGTATACTAATATATATATATATATATATATATATATATATAACGTATTAATTACAATATACAATATGCAATAGTATATTACATACATAAATATAAAGATTGATGAGTTTTTGTAATACGATATATTTTCTTATATGTCAAGTTATATGTCACTAACAAATTATAAACCTATGTTGTCATTATATAATATGCTATTAACTAGTTATATCATTTGTTCTCTTTTAGGAATATACGATAACACGAAATTATGGATACATATAATATCAGAAAGAAATTGACACTATTATATTGTCTATATATTATTACATATAATTAATATTATGTATTATTCAATAATTATTGATATATAATAATATAAAAATATCTTTATTTATATCATATAGTATTGCATATGATTTTTATGATTATATATCATTATTTAATAGTTAACTGACAAATACAAAATTCTATTAACCCTCACATTGTAATTACATTATAAATTTAGCAATTGTAAAAAATAAACATGATTTAATATGGTTATCAATTAATTAAATTTTACATTTTTTTGATTGTAATAATTAAATTAATAAAATAATTAATACTTATTAAAAAAAGTAATGATTTTATAATAGTTATATTATAATATAATATAAATATAATATATATTATTTTTTAATTTAAATCATAAGAACTCATTAATACATGATTTTCGTCAGCAGATTATAAATCATCATATAAAAGTAGTAATACCTACGCGCTAACGCACATACACACATATATTATTTTTTTCGTAATTTATATACGCATTATTACATAACTCAGTCCTGACCATTATTCAAAAATTAATATAATATGCTATAGAATAATATTATATATATATATATATATATATATATATATATATATATATTGTATAATAATTATATCAAAAACATTATTACATATTATAATGATTTAATACATTTAATTGGGCATTATTTTATATTTTAAGATTAGTTTCTTGCGATGATGTATACGGAAATGTATTAACCTCATGAAACAGTTTAATATATTTACGAAATATGATATTGCGTATTTTTAATAATATTATTATTCAAATTAGATTGGTAATGATATTTATATTTATTTATAGACAAATTTCCCGGTCTTTTACAAAGTCATTGCCCATTGGTTATCGGAGCTCCAATTAAGAAAATTTCAAATTCCAGAATCTTTTCCGGATATATCGATAATGTTTGTAAATAATTATATCTACTTATATTTATTATTTTATTAATTTTCTTAAACGGCTTTTTAGTTGATTCTTATCATATATATATATATATATATATATATATATATATATATATATATATATCATATAACAAATATTACATATAAAAAGTTATATACAATTTATACTAAATTAAATATTGATATATAGATTAATATATATAAAAAATTTATTAATATAAAATTATTTTAAAAATATAAATTTATAATTTATGTATCATATTTAAATTTATAAGATTTTGACATGATTTAAAAAATAGATTTGCTTCTACATCGACGTTTAATGAAAATCGGAAATATCTTCATCGAATATAATTATTAAAAATCGCAAATTTACCTGTGTTCTAATAAATATTAACATGGATATATTTATATTTATTATTATGTGAATATGTTCTGTTGTTTAGGTCAGTGGTGTGGTAAAATAGCAAATGCTCAATTAGTAATATAGAATGAATAAACATATAAATTGAATCAATAAATAGATAACTAACTTATATTTCGAATTAAAATGAACATATTATACTATAAAATATATAATAACTATATATATTATCTGGTATAAATGGGTAATGCGAACACATTGCCTATTTACACTAGAAAGTATTTCGTGGTCGTTAATTAATTATCTAATTCATATATAATTATTAATTAAAATTTATAAATAATCTATAAATAATCACCTACATACTTTTGTTGTACTTCTGAATATAAATCGAAGTATATTTAAATTCAAGTTGGTCTTTTCATAATCAGTTTATTTATATTTTTGGAATATTTTCTGATTTGAGAACATTTATTGATTCGTAAATAAAACATTAAATAAGCGTACCAGCCAAAAACTAAATATTTTTTTAAACCTGTATAATCATTAAAAAACTTATTATTATAATATTAATTCATTATATTTATAAATATTTAAATCATTATAATATACATTTATATGTAAATTATAATATGAATTGTAATAATATATAATATTAATCATATTTAACAATATATAATCGTGTCTAACTTCTTTCCGGTATTATAAAATGAATCCAATATGTTGTGCTATCGTGTATTAATAAAACAGAGAAAATCGTTATGACTGTTTAATAGCATAACTAATAACAAAATAAGTATATAATTTGTTATATATAAATATATCGGATTACTAAAACTCGTAAATTATTGATTTTTGTTATACAAATATTAGTCAAATAAATACATATCTTAAAATAATTACACACTAACGCATATACAATATTCACCCATTTAACTATATTTAATATATAATAAATAATCTTGAATGATAATTATCTAAAAGTGCACTTTTCACTAATAGAAGGTATAACTTCCATATTAGATATTCTATAGACATATAGGTATATATAGGTAAACTTATTTATGAAAAAATATATGTTCGTTTTCTAGAATACATGAATATTCATTCCATAAATAATATACACAAATGACAAACAAAAAAACAATAATGAAATTTTAAATACATATATAAATTATTATTATTAATATTATTATTATTTTTTTAATTTTTATTATTCCCTATGAGAAATGGGAGGGAGTGAGGGATGGAGGGAGAGGGAGAGAGAAAGAGAGAGAGAGAGAGAAAGAGAGAGAGAGAAAGAAAATGATGTTGAAAGACAGTGGGAGAGGAAAATGCACATATAATAAGTACAGCTATTTAGATTTGTTTTCATTTACTGTTTACGAAACGGTTAATATATATTTATAATATGTATATAAAATACATTAGTACATCGTAGAATATTATAATATATCCTAAATATAACTAAAACAGAGTTCTCGCCTATATAGATGTATTAATTTAAGCCAAATTTAGTTTTCTATAATTATTATCATCTTTACAATCTTCACATTATTTACCAGGCAATAACTTTTAGAAAAGTATAACTATATCTTTTTACGAAATGTCAAGTCTAATTGAAATTGTAAGCTGGTACTACCGAGTGACGACACTCGTGTGGTTGGCCGTAATCTATGATATATTACGTAATTGGTGCAGATCGATAACAAATTGTAATATATGGGCGATTACTGCGCTGAGTACACATGTACTCGTGCAGTATTCATTATAGTATTATACTCATTATGCATTATAATTGTATTCTTTTTCTATAACACAAATCTCAGTCGATATTGAATTATATCTTTGTAGTGATTAATGGTTTATTATAAGGATTACTGAATTTAGTTAAACTATCCGAATATTCTAATAGAAATCACAAACTAACTTAAATGTAAATACCTAGTGGTAAAGAGTATTTGAAGGTAGTGAAGGTTTATATTTCAGATGTAACGTAGGATTGATTTGCTTAAGATAGTAGTAAATAAATACTAGTAAGTATTATTGAAAGTTCAGCAATGCAAATTCTTCAGTCTAAAGACTCAATAGATAGAGAAATTGTGAGACTTTGGAAATATTAGATTGATACTTGTGACAATGTCATATCAGTATTTCGAAGATCTCGGTCTACAGAGTAATCAAGATTCTTTGGAGGTATAACTATAGTAGAAAACTACTTGTACCAATGAGTGGTCAGCAAATGACTTACCATAACTTACTGATGGTGCAAATGCCACCCGGTCAGTTTATAATTACCAGTTAAATTATATAGAGTTCTTCATTTTCTCTCTAGATAGGAAACTGATAACAAATTAGGAATGGTTTGTCAGTTCTATTGTAATATTACAATATAATACTCTTTTTATGCAGATATTTCACTTATTTATTAAGAATTAATAATTTACATTTCTAAATTATTACAAAATATATTACGATATATTAGATAGTATTTATAAATTAGATATATAATATTTACTATATAAGAAATATATTAATTAATGTATATTTCAAAAGCTATTTTCATAGTTTCAGATAATATTTTACTTAGTAGGTATTACCTAACTGAGATTTATTTATTCGACTATTATATTAATATATGTGTAATGTTATAATAATCTATTAATGTTAATACAATATATTAACGGATTACGAGTATTATATTGATCAACTGCATATATGATCGACTACATAGATTTTACTTATAGAATCCCGCAAGTCAACAGAACTCCTCTTCTTCCGACAACTCACTTGCACCTTTCGATTATCCCGAACATCTCCAGGAAGATTTATTGGTTCGCTCAAGAGATTATAGCCGATATCTATACAATGTCCAAAATCAAAGAATACATTTTATCATTCCTGATATACGCTTTATTATCCTAGCATCACCTCAGATATTTAATAATACATATCAAAACAGATCGGATTAAAATTATAATGTGTGTTTTATTATATATTTATATATATCATGTGTTAGTTTAAACTTCAACTAATAAACTAACTATATATAATTCTTATTTCATATATGTAGTATATAATAAGTTTCCATAAGGTCTCCTACATACAAGTTAAGCACATGTAAACAAACGTAGACATACCTAGATCAGTATTAGAAATTGGGCATTGTCGATATTCATTTTTAAATTATAAGAAACATTATTTATTTTTTCAATAAATATCATATTATGGATAATATATGTACTATTATATTATTATAACTTATTAGTATAATAATTTAAATAGATACAATTAATAATTAATATAAATTACTAACAATTATTAATATAGGTTAGTATATTTCTATAATACCATAACATGGAACATCATAGCACGCTCTATACTACCGAGTAATAATTATTGATAATATTAATAATATTTGGGATACTTTTACTATTCCAATGAATTTCAGTATAAAACTATATAATATCAATATATTTTATATTGGAGTTTATCTTCAATACGAATATAAATTACTATGTTTTATTCCCAATATATAACTACTCCGTCGTAGAGCATCAAAAGATTATGTAAAATAAATTGGGCGTTGAGAATATTTGCATATTTTGTCAATAATTTAATTAATAATATTTAACTGAAATAAATATCAAGAATGTTTGCTTTTCAAGTCTACTATATTCTGAATATGAATATTACTTTATATAATTCTAATATTGATTACATTATAGTTTAACTATAAAATTTATAACATTAGAACTAATATAACTAATTAATATTGTAATATTACGGAAGATACCTAATTCCTATTGATGACATTAAATATATTATAAAATCAATTCGTAATCCTTTAGTTAGAATTATTGAATGATATACACGTTACAATATAGAGACTTTATTCAAAATAGATTAATTTCATCAATTGGAATTAGTTATAATTGAAGATATATCTTCCATGATATTACAATATCAATTCCAGTATAGTTATATCATTTCAAACTATCTCATTTTGTAATTTCCATTAAATATTAAGTTTTAATGTAAAACCTATTAGAATGTTATAAAGTAATATTGATAATATAGTAGAACTATCAAATAATATTGAAAATCAACTGCATTAAAAAACAAATCGGAATTATATAAAAATTATAATGAAATTCAATTGATAGTAGAAATATACCGATGAAAGTATGTAAATATTAGTCAGTAGTGTTAAAGATTGATATATGATATAATGTGGTATTATATAATATTATATACAAGTAGTTGGTTAATTGTGAATACCAAATCAATAATAATTCATAAACTTATTTTAATTCGTGAGAATTACAAGTATTTCTATATTGATATTTTCAATGGAAATATTAACATGTGCTAATAATTATTATTCAATGATTAAAATTTATATTAATTAATGGTTTACATATTTAAATTATAATACCAATAAGTTACGATACTATAATAGTACATATCTTAATTAATAACATGATAATTGACTGAAAAAATAAAAACTTTTTCTTATGTATATGTATATATATATATATATATATATATATATATATAAATAGAGAGAGAGATTATATTATAATATAATATAATACTTAATCAAAAATTAAACTATTATATATTATAATGATTAATCGATATGATTTATAATTAATTAATATTTTAATAATACGTTTTTTACTGATTATATAAGTGTAGTAGTTTCTTTGCGAATCAATCTATTGTCTCAAATCAGAAAATATTCCAACAATTATAATTATTATTATACGAAACTATGAAAATTTCCAAAATAACAAGAAACCCGAAAATAAAGTCATGTGTTAGTTTAAACTTCAACTAATAAACTAACTATATATAATTCTTATTTCATATATGTAGTATATAATAAGTTTCCATAAGGTCTCCTACATACAAGTTAAGCACATGTAAACAAACGTAGACTAATACCTAGATTTCTAATACCTAGATCAGTATTAGAAATTGGGCATTGTCGATATTCATTTTTAAATTATAAGAAACATTATTTATTTTTTCAATAAATATCATATTATATACTATTAGTGTATTATAACTTATTAGTATAATAATTTAAATAGATACAATTAATAATTCAAATAAATTACTAACAATTATTAATATAGGTTAGTATATTTCTATAATACCATAACATGGAACATCATAGCACGCTCTATACTACCGAGTAATAATTATTGATAATATTAATAATATTAATAATTTAATAATAATTGGGATACTTTTACTATTCCAATGAATTTCAGTATAAAACTATATAATATCAATATATTTTATATTGGAGTTTATCTTCAATATGAATATAAATTACTATGTTTTATTCCCAATATATAACTACTCCGTCGTAGAGCATCAAAAGATTATGTAGAATAAATTGGGCGTTGAGAATATTTGCATAGTTTTTCAATAATTTAATTAATAATATTTAACTGAAATAAATATCAAGAATATTTGCTTTTCAAGTCTACTATATTCTGAATATGAATATTACTTTATATAATTCTAATATTGATTACATTATAGTTTAACTATAAAATTTATAACATTATAACTAATATAACTAATTAATATTGTAATATTACGGAAGATACCTAATTCCATTTGATGACATTAAATATATTATAAAATCAATTCGTAATCCTTTAGTTAGAAGTATTGAATGAAATACACGTTACCATATAGAGACTTTATGCAAAATAGATTAATTTCATCAATTGGAATTAGTTATAACTGAAGATATATCTTCCATGATATTATAATATCAATTCCAGTATAGTTATATCATTTCAAACCATATCGTTTTGTAATTTCCATTAAATATTAAGTTATAATGTAAAACCTATTAGAATGATATAAAGTAATATTGATAATATATTAGAACTATCAAATAATATTAAAGATCAACTGCATTATAGAACAAATCGGAATTATATAAAAATTATAATGAAATTCAATTGATAGTAGAAATATACCGATGAAAGTATGTAAATATTACTCAATAGTGTTAAAGATTGATATATGATATAATGTGGTATTATATAATATTATATACAATTTGTTGGTTAAGTGTGAATACCAAATAAATAATAATTCATAAACTTATTTTAATTCGTGAGAATTAGAAGTATTTCTATATTGATATTTTCAATGGAAATATTAACATGTGCTAATAATTATTATTCAATGATTAAAATTTATATTAATTAATAGTTTACATATTTAAATTATTATACCAATAAGTTACGATACTATAATAGTACAGATCTTAATTAATAACATGATAATTGACTGAAAAAATAAAAACTTTTTCTTATGTATATGTATATATATAGAGATTATATTATAATATAATATAATAATACTTAATATTATAATATTATAATATTATAATATTATAATATTATAATATTATAATATTATAATATTATAATATTATAATATTATAATATTATAATATTATAATAATATTATAATACTTAATCAAAAATTAAACTATTATATATTATAATGATTAATCAATATGATTTATAATTAATTAATATTTTAATAATACGTTTTTTACTGATTATATAAGTGTAGTAGTTTCTTTGCGAATCAATCTATTGTCTCAAATCAGAAAATATTCCAACAATTATAATTATTATTATACGAAACTATGAAAATTTCCAAAATAACAAGAAACCCGAAAATAATTACTCTATTACCAATAAAAATCAATAAAAACGAAAGCGACTAATTTAACATCTACAACTACAAAAGTAGAAATAGAGCACGATGATTTATTGATATTAACATGGACAAAACTTGCCATCAGCTCTTGGTTTTGGTTCAGGAAAGAAGAATATTTATATGCATTTTTTATTATGCTTTAGTGTCGCAGTACATTTTATTATAATCTCCTAAAATAATTAGTATAGTCAACTCTCTCTCTCTCTCTCTCTCTCTCTCTCTCTCTCTCTCTCTCTCTCTCTCTCTCTCTCTCTCTCTCTCTCTCTCTCTCTCTCTCTCTCTCTCTCTCTCTCTCTCTCTCTCTCTCTCTCTCTCTCTCTCTCTCTCTCTCTCTCTCTCTCTCTCTCTCTCTCTCTCTCTCTCTCTCTCTCTCTCTCTCTCTCTCTCTCTCTCTCTCTCTCTCTCTCTCTCTCTCTCTCTCTCTCTCTCTCTCTCTCTCTCTCTCTCTCTCTCTCTCTCTCTCTCTCTCTCTCACTCTCTCTCTCTTTCTCTCTCTCTATTTATTTTATTTTCAGTATTATTCTATATATATATTTCAAGATATAATAAATAATAAATCATATCAACTGTCGACCGTATTTAACCCCAATTTTAGTTTCTATTTTTGTACAAATTTTACTAACTTGAACTTGGGATTATCATGTGACTTGCACTTAAATGAACTTTAACTTTATGTAAGATAATGCATTCTAAACTCAACCATCGACATACGAGGTTAATATTATATTACTGTATGATACATGTAATTATATCATAGTATAGTTAAATGATGGAGCAGTGCTTATTATAAAATCTGACAGTCGGTATACGAATATACAATTGTTCTGACTTACTTACTAACGATATTACACATATTGACAACGTCCCATATCATGTAGATTATATTCTATTTATGTACTATTCTCCTGAATATTTTATGATGTCACATTATCAGAAATCAATGATGTCACACTTGACAACTGTCCTACTTTTGATGTCGAATTTGGTCAGCATTAATATTGCCAGTTCGTTTGACTGCAAGCCTCACCAGCCGGGCAACATGGACTACCTGCCAAATATGAACAGTCTTAAAGAGTACTCGATGTCGTCTGGATTCTTGCCTGGAGCGTTGAAAGACAGAAAACTGCACTACTGGTCGGTAGTTATCCGGTTACCATTCTGGCGCAATTTTAACTTATTATTATGTAGTAATGGAGATAAATATTTTATTAGAATTTAAATTTATTTAATGTATTTTAATTAATTACGCAATATTTTAATATTATAATAGTTATATTACTTGGTTTCTTGAGTTCATGTCGGCAACCAAATCAATGAGAATAAGAATATCTCGTACAAATCCCTATTATTTAGTTAATATGAATAATTATAAATGTTATATACATTTCCTTTTAGTAGTAAATATCTTATGTATATGTAGTTATAATTATCGATACCTACAATATTATCATAATATACTGTACAAATAATTGGGAATGGTTATACTATAAAAGTTCCTAAGATTCATTAAGTATTATTAACTAAAAATTCCAATTTATTCCTTCAAATATATCCTTATGAGATGTAACGCAAGTAATCTTACGCCAGGTATATAGAGAGCCAACACGACTCTCGAGTTGATCCTTTAGTGATCTACGTGAACGGAGGAGTTGGTTGCAGTACTATCAGATCTGTTCTGTTCGACAATGGACCTTTCAGGGTTTGTCATAGCCTTGCAGATACAATAAATCGCCTAACATGGTAATAAATATTCGATGTAATTGCAACTAGTTCAGCAAATATTCCATAGAATTTATTATTTGCATTGCATAATTTTCTATATTCCAATAATGATAACAAACGAATAAATTATACAATGGATACCTGGCAAACAGAGTGATGTGATAGTTTTATACGTTCCGTAAACCGGAAAGTTACATTTATTTATTATCATAATCGAAACTATGCAAAAAATGAAATGAACAGGAAAGTAAGTTGTTCACTGCACAGTATTCAATTATCCTAAGAAAGTAGTAATATATTAGAAAGAAATGTGTATTGTATTATAATTCGACATATTTTATATTTCAGTAAACAACCTATTATTACGTTACCTAAAGACACGTACTAGTTTAGTAAAATCATGTTCACAAATATTACAAATAATATCAACAAAATTAAGAAATATAAAAATTAAATAATATGGACTTTTTTTGGCCCAGAAAATATATAAAATTAATAAATTCCACCATTACCCAGTACACCATTATTATAATTTAATTTTTTGCATTGCATAACTTATTTTCATTTTTTTATATCCATCAAAGGATTTTATAAAATTATTACATCATTGCATTTGGTGGTTATATTCTTACACGTTTGCTGCGTTATGTGAATCTGCAGATAAAGAAGAATGTATAGATACCTTATGATATTGGTTTGTAAGTTAGCATGATACTTCTAACATCTAAGAGGTATAGATATATCAGATATAACGGAATATACTCAAATAGCGTATTTCCCAATTAGTACCGTTATACACCCCAGATTAGAAAATCATTGACACGTAGATAAAGTACACTTGCTACGGAACGCATATGTCAAAGTTTAAACCTAGGTCGGTATTGTAGGAGCATCACGTGACCAGTTGAATAACCACACACAGGTGGACGGCGAGTCCTTAGTGGACAACGACTACGCGTGGACATCGGTCGCGAACATGCTCTACCTGGACGCCGTTGTCGGAGTGGGTTTCAGCTACGGCAAGGTCGACGATTACACCGGAGACGAAGAGGTTGGCAGTGCGTTGCTATGTAGTACCCGGATCCAGGTCACCACGGTAGAGAATATCGAATGCATCATTCGTGGTAACACTTTCACTCGCCGACTTCAATATATGTGATAATTTCGCATCCTGAGATTTTATATTAATTTAACTAATATTTAATCAATCTTTTCGCGATCTATAATTGTAATAATTTGGATACGAATATATTATTTATATTTATTATATTAGTAGTATAATTGCTCGTAGCATGTTTGCTTTATCGATGCTTAGGACACATTTGCCGCCGTGACTAACTTCCTTGACAACAACCCTGCATTGAAGAGGAGACCCGTTTACATTTCCGGAATGTTTCAGGCTGCCTACAACGTTATAAAGCTGGCCAGACTACTCGAGCAGTACACATCGATCAACCTTAAGGTGGCGAGTTGACTTGGGTAGTGGAAGAGGAAACCTGGAAGGGTATTATATGCTGAAGATAAAACTGATTATGACGATAATGGGAGAATCTATTTTGGAAATTGTAAACTTTGTAACTTCATGAATGAGCAATTATTGGTCAGATTTCAATTTTACAGAATTATAAATATACAAATAAGACAAATTTAACTATATTCATAATAATTCGAATGTGAAACATTATATATTAATATATGTATATATATATATATATAGAATATGTAAATAGCCTATCCAAGCTTCACATGTCACTATATTTCATTATGTATTCATGATTCTATATATATAATTATAATTTAATAAAAAATCTATTTGAACATTTTTATAATTATAGATATATTTTATAACAAATAATATTAACACTAATAATGCCACTAATAATCCACCAGGGAATAGCTGTGGGTAATGGTATGTACGATCTTTACAGAGAAATGAACTCTAAGATTTATTATGGACAAAATAGAGGATTATGGGATCCGAAGTTGGTAAACTATCCATCGATTTATTTCCATAATAACTATTAAAGCTAATCTTATCATTATCATCCTCAAAATTCAGTTCGCCGCTATTCTTATTATAATCATCATAATTATCTTATCAATTAATATCACATTCATCTCAACAATTATCCTCACATTCATCTTAACAATTATCCTCACATTCATCTTAACAATTATCCTCACATTCATCTCAACAATTATCCTCACATTCATCTCAACAATTATCCTCACATTCATCTTAACAATTATCCTCACATTACTCCTCACAATTAACGTCACCATGATCCTCGCCTTTATACTTACCATTATACTTACCATTATACTTACCATTATACTTACCATTATACTTACCATTATACTTACCATTATACTTACCATTATACTTACCATTATACTTACCATTATACTTACCATTATACTTACCATTATACTTACCATTATACTTACCATTATACTTACCATTATACTTACCATTATACTTACCATTATACTTACCATTATACTTACCATTATACTTACCATTATACTTACCATTATACTTACCATTATACTTACCATTATACTTACCATTATACTTACCATTATACTTACCATTATACTTACCATTATACTTACCATTATACTTACCATTATACTTACCATTATACTTACCATTATACTTACCATTATACTTACCATTATACTTACCATTATACTTACCATTATACTTACCATTATACTTACCATTATACTTACCATTATACTTACCATTATACTTACCATTATACTTACCATTATACTTACCATTATACTTACCATTATACTTACCATTATACTTACCATTATACTTACCATTATACTTACCATTATACTTACCATTATACTTACCATTATACTTACCATTATACTTACCATTATACTTACCATTATACTTACCATTATACTTACCATTATACTTACCATTATACTTACCATTATACTTACCATTATACTTACCATTATACTTACCATTATACTTACCATTATACTTACCATTATACTTACCATTATACTTACCATTATACTTACCATTATACTTACCATTATACTTACCATTATACTTACCATTATACTTACCATTATACTTACCATTATACTTACCATTATACTTACCATTATACTTACCATTATACTTACCATTATACTTACCATTATACTTACCATTATACTTACCATTATACTTACCATTATACTTACCATTATACTTACCATTATACTTACCATTATACTTACCATTATACTTACCATTATACTTACCATTATACTTACCATTATACTTACCATTATACTTACCATTATACTTACCATTATACTTACCATTATACTTACCATTATACTTACCATTATACTTACCATTATACTTACCATTATACTTACCATTATACTTACCATTATACTTACCATTATACTTACCATTATACTTACCATTATACTTACCATTATACTTACCATTATACTTACTATTATACTTACCATTATACTTACCATTATACTTACCATTATACTTACCATTATACTTACCATTATACTCACCATTATACTCACCATTATACTCACCATTATACTCACCATTATACTCACCATTATACTTACCATTATACTTACCATTATACTTACCATTATACTCACCATTATACTCACCATTATACTCACCATTATACTCACTATTGCAATTTTTATCAAGAATGGCTAATGAACTTTTTCAAGCCTGTTGTCCTACAACAAAAAATGTGAATAAATGCAACTTCTACGATAATCAGATTATTTACGAATGTTATAATAAGGTCAGTAAATTTATAACGGCGTAGTTTGTAATTATATCGCACACTCGATTTGATTTCTTTACCTTTATATTATGATTAGAAAATTAATAAAGTCAATATTTGCATATTATCTACAGATAATAATCTACATTAAATACCGTATTACATTAATTATACAAAATGAAATCTACTACATTATTTTAATAGGTGTATTTTCACCTTATTTCGCCTTACCGTAAATTGCAGAATTTGTGATGTTATAAAAAGGATTTTTTATATATAATTATGAAATTGCTTTTAAACGGGTGGTAGGTAAATTAGTACAATACCAGAAATGTGTTAATTGAGTGATTTACTATCTGTATTTTGCTATACTTTCGGTTTGAAATTATTTAGGGCAAATAAAGAACATTTCATAGTTGAGAAAAGAATTTATGTTTATTGCGTGCCATAATTCACCGCTAGGTCGTAACACACTAACACTCTACATCGACTAACTAATGTTATCTATCTAACATAATTATTACTAAATTCCTAATTATAATATATGCCATAGTAGATTAGGTACGATATAATGCAAGTGCAAGTACAGTAATCTTATAATGCAAATCAAATGGATCAGATTTTTAAAATGAGTATTAAAATTATGAAAGTATAACACTTAAAGGCTATCTTAACTAAGTTAAGCTAGGAATGGTTTTTCCTAATTTTCATTTCCTGATATTTACATACATATTATATATTATATACATTCATAAACATAAACATTACTAATTAACGTATAAATACCAAGTGAATATATAATTAATGTTTTACTAACATAATGAATACGTTATTTAATACTACACTTCATCATGCAGACGAGCGAAGCTTTAGATTTATTGGGATCGTTTAATCAGTATAATATGTATGATATATGTTACTACTCAAGCGGAGAGGTTTATATATTATATTATATATATATTATATTATGTATTTCTAAATATTTAAAATCTACGGCATATGCTTGATATGCATGTTTATGATAAAAACACACGATTATAATATACCCTTAATTCGTGTAATTCCACCGATTATCATCATTATTAATATACATAATATTATTAATCTATAATGAATATAGACATGTAGACGTTATTTATATCATGCAGACGGATTGTTTAGATGACCGCGATTTGCAAAACTATCTGTCTTTAAGCAATGTAAAGTCTGTTCTTCATGTTCAAGAAAATCCTAAACATTACACAAGTTGTAGGTATAATTGTAATTATATTATTTAGTTATACATGCACTCTGAATAAGTATTCATTGACACATTAATATAAAAATAGCTCTGAATTCTTAATTAATCATTTAATAATAAATAGTATAATATTTTACTTATGACATTGGATTTATATTGATATATTTTTTACAATACTTTAATTCAAATATAAGTAAAAAAGTTGAAGAATCATTTATCATTAAAAGACACGATATGATTAAAGATATTCGAGAATTACAGGTGTATTTATCTATCGGTTGTTCATCAATAGCTATTGTTAACATTTAATAAAAAATATAAGGACTATCTACTCGATATAATGTATAATAAACTGCCACTGTGTAAATTATATATAATTATTATAATCCTTATATTTACTCGAGTATATAAATGTACCATAATTACTTTATATTCTATAATTTGAATACAGAAAACCAAGAAAATTTTATTATTTGCTGGCGATAAAAGTATACACGGAAATATCCAAGAAAATGAACAATTCTTTGATGATTTAGAGCTAAAATCAGTTAGAAAATTCTACAATTCTTAAAATGTCATACTTCATATTCACGTATATAGCCAATGTGTATTATAGACTTATAACTCATTGTTTTCTTCTTAGGTAAGTAATAGAACGGAATTCATGTACACTGATAAAGAAGGTTATCATCAATGTGGAGGATTCACGAAATCCGCTGGCAATGTTCAATTATTTAACATTCTGGTTATTATGTGTATGATTAGATATATATCGATAATCTAAACTGTAGTCATATGTAGTGTTTAATAGTTTCTATTTTAGAACATTTTGTATTTATGACATATTTCGTAAATTTATAGTTTTCAAGTATATTAATAAACTAAAATAATTATCCATGACTAATTATGTGTACCCGCTTATAATTGGAATATTATTAAATAAACAAACATAACACATAAATAAATATTAATAGAATATTGAATATGTCATTATATAATATTACACTTAACCTAGTCATGAAATATATATATTCATATATTTACACATTTTCTAAACACGTATGCATTGCAATATCTAATTTACACGATAGTTCTCTTTGACAGTTATTAGGATATAGGTCGTTGGTAAAATAAGCTAATTTATAGCCGTTTGTTTATAACAATTTCAACGGCTTCTCTCATAGTGATTTACAGAATAAATTTCATTTTTTTATTTACTAGCTACCGTGTAATGGCGAACAAATCTCAGTTCTAATATAAATAACATATATAAGTAAATTCGGAATTTAACAATCATCTAACATGACAATCATCTAATATGATAATACGTATTTCAAAAAGTTTTACAATAATAGATTATACTATAAAATATACTGTATAGCATTTTAGTGAAAGAGATTGAAAATCGATTAATTATAATTAAACTAATATTATATATATATATATATATATATATATATATATATATATATATATATATCTATAATTATATGTATATATATATATATATATATATATATATATATATATAGTTATATATACCTGATAATATTCAAATGAATAAATAAAACATTTCAATTATAAATTGAAACGTATATATTGAATAGATCAGACGCATGTCACTGAATATATTTTCTAACTTACATTATTTATAGGGAGCAGGATCATTAACAACTAGAGATAAGCCAGAAGCCACAATGCATGTCATCAGCCGATTCTTTACGTGAAATCAAATAATATCTCTATATTTTATTAGGATTAGATCCATTTATAAATTGCCTAATAAACATCAGCTCTATCCACAACAAACAAAATATCTACAAATTCGAAATACAACAAAGAACTTTAATCAAATAAATTTAAACGATATAAATCATTAATATCATCTGTTTTATCATAAATAAATCGTCGAATGTCATATAAATAAATATCCACTTCAATGTACTGAAGTAAAATACTTATAATATAAGGTAAACTACCATACAAGTTATATACACATATATATATATATTATATGTGTGTGTGTGTGAGTTGTTTATAGTATTTTGTATATCGTAATTGCCTACAATTACGAAAGTATAATAAAAAGGACAAAGATAGTTGATAATCAAAGTAAGTACAAAACGTGAGTGACTTTTAATTATAAACAAAAACTTACATTCTAATTGTGTGTGTTCTTTAATATCATGATACATAAACCTATAGGTACCTCATACAAATATGTAAGAAAAATGTACTTTAGTATCAATTACTAGTTGATTACCATAAGTATTACAAATATAGATCAAAATTACAATATGCCATAAAATATTGTATATTATATATATTGACACATTCTAGCACATCTTACATATACTCAATGCATACGTATATTGTATGTATATATGAATACTATTGTATAATGGTATATATAGGTATATTATAAAATACTTTCAATTATTATAGTAAAGTAAATTATATATAGTAAATAAAAACTTTATTATTTTATGAAAATATTATGAGTAATTATTTTATTATTATTATAAAATATCCTCACTTCTTTAATTTATTTACTCTGTGAGTATTAATAATCTTTATAACTTTTTTGACATTGTATATAAATCACATAATATGTATTAACTGTGTCTATTTCGTAAATAAAGTAAGACTTAACCAATATAATTGGATATTAATCAACATAAAACAATAATTTAATGTAGAACTGGGCTCAATCAAATGTAAAAAACAAAGACATTTTATTAAAAGCTAAAATATTATTATATTATAATAATAACGAAATATAGCATATACAACTCGTTATTTTATTATAAGCATTCCCATCTGATACATAGATCATTATTTATGTTACTAATGCTCCAATATGCAACTGCTACTAAAACTTCAAATAATATGTAACTTACATTCTACACTAAACTCGATTTCACACAATTTTATATCTATATAATTACATATAAACAAAATTACTGTATTTACAAATTATATATATATATATATATATATATATATTTGTGTATTTGTATGTGTGTGTATTTATGTGTGTGTTAGTGTTTGTGTGTGTGTGTGTTTGCATGTGTGTAGTATGTTATTCAGAATGGTATATTGTTTTTATAATTAAATATGTATGTAAACAGATTGATCTTAATAATTTAATGATTTAAGAAGTATTAAAAGAAGATTTTAATATTAACCATATAAAAACAACTTAAATTAGATTTGAAGATATCGGCACAAATATAATATACCGTAGATATAAAATATCTGGTCAAAACCAATAATTTAGTAATATAGATTAAGGTAACTGATTTTCTATACGTAAAGACGTTTTTTATTAATAAAGTTATCATATTGTGTCTTCGATGATATTATTTTTAAAGTGAGTTCATCTACTAATAAATAACATCAAATCTTATTGTATTCTTTAATTGCTTGTAAACCGTTAACATATCGGACAGCTACTCAACACGAACCAGTTATTTAAACTTGACGACTTTAGTTTTTGCGTCTTGGCAGATATGTTCCTAACTTCAAAGCCTACAGCTACACCACTATGTATGTTATGGTGTTAGGTGTACTACCATTATGGTTAGCCCTAATTCAGTTAGAAATTGCTCTTCAATTTGATTAGCTAGAATAAGCGTTTTTACTTCGTATGTAGATTCCAGTTATATAGAGCATTTTCTGTGTATGTTACCTGTAGATCAAACGAAGTAATTCGTTTGCAAAAAAAATCTAACGGCGATGTATTTACAAACTTCCATTTAGTAAAGTAGAATGTATGTAGATTTAGAGTAATCTAGAGATAGAATCGATATGTTATCCGATGTAATAGCGTAGCATTATGTGAAACTATCC
>OZ038312.1:32346352-32369119 GCA_964035775.1 Osedax frankpressi | reverse complement strand
ATATATATATATATATATAAATAAATATATATATATATATATATATATATATATATATATATATATATAGAATGTCTAATATATAAATGTAGCTGCATCTCATTGTAGAATTATAAAAGGTTGCACATGTTGTTCTAGTTTCAATTTTGATAACATTAGACCTCGGTTATTATCGAAATGCGAACCAGAACTTGAAGAGTTCGGACATTGCGGCTACTTAGAAGTAGTCTACGACTTTGTTTACCCTTCTACAGCATTGTTTACAAACCCTTTGTTTATGTGATAATTGACTTCCGGTCGCCTCGTTACTTCTATGTTAATATGCAATATTATAAATTAATATGTATACGACTAGAATACTAACGATAATGTGAATTTAATGCATCGCAGTTTAGTCTTCAGCCAAGAAAACATTACAAGTAATTTCACTTTTGCTTTGCATAATTTCTTTTATATTATTTTTTATTTTTGTGGACACATCAAAAGATTTCACAAAATATATATATATATATATATATATATATTTATATACATATATATATTTAATGATCATATATGATTATACTTTTATCGTTATATCTTTCTTACTTTTTATTGTTTTCATTTCTTTATTTATTTCTTTTTCCTTCTTTTTCTCTTACTTTCTAGCATAACATAGCGTAACGGTAACGTAATGTAACGTAACGTAACGTAAAGTAACGTAACGTAACGTAACGTAAAGTAACGTAACGTAAAGTAACGTAACGTAACGTAAAGTAACGTAACGTAAAGTAACGTAACGTAACGTAACGTAACGTAACGTAACGTAACGTAACGTAACCTAACGTAACGTAACGTAACGTAACGTAATGTAATTTTACAAAATACATACAAATCGGAAAATCATAACACATATAAATAAACTAGGTTAATTTAATTTTGTTCTGCAATTATAGGTTAATATATTAAATGCCAATGTACTTCATATATTATATATTATATAATATGATAAATAAATATATAATAATTGTATATAACTATACATTTATAGAAACTAACTCCTGGCACACTTTGGCTATATTTACCACACACACACGCACTTTTAATCTACAGTTATGCTACTGAGTTGTTTAACCAATGTACATTACAACTTATGTGACGGATTGATAGATCTAGAATATCGTATTACAAATTTTATATATATATATATATATAATATATATATATATATGTGTATGTATATATGCTAAAGTAGTATATTCCATTTTAGCTTTGAACATGATCAAATCATAATTAGTATATTATATAAGTTATTATATAGGAATTTTTATAATGGCATGAGTAATATAATATAATATATTTTGATTTATAGTGTAAAGTTATATTTTGTTTTATTTTAACGCCTATAGAATACATTTTATATATATATATATATATATATATATATATATATATATATATATATATATTATATATGTGTTGGATCCCGATCTAAAGTAAATGCCATTATAATTATACGTAGTCTAGATATGTTTTGCTAAACGCTATTGTTATATAATACGTTATACTTTCGTGTTTAATACAAACACATGTTTAAATATCATTGCCTCTATATTTATGTAACAACATGTCCTTGGTCACTGAATGGGCATCTTTAGAGTGACGTCACTTTATTATTATTATTATTAGCTAAGTTATATACCTGTGAATGTAAAGGTATAATAACTCTATAATAACTCTATAATAACTCTATAATAACTATAAATAGTTATATATAAATTAATTTAAAATTAAATAACGAATATATTAAAATGGCAGATTTAGAAAGAATCTATCATAACATGCATGTATATATATATATGTATATATATATATATATATAATATATATATGTATGGCCTACTGTTCTATATTGTATATGATAAATTATTATGCACAATAACTATAACATCTATACTCAACATTGTTTAGTTTGAAGTGTTTTCACTGATATAATAACATACATTTCAAACGTGTGATAATCTATAACATGTATTTGTTTATAAAACTAGCAAATCGTTAGAATATAGCGTCTATCTTATATCCCTCTCCCTCTCCCTTTCCCTCTCCATCTCCCTTTCCAACTCCATCTCCCTCTCCATCTCCTCTCCCTCTCCCTCTCGCTTTCCTCTCTATCTCCCTTTCCATCTCCATCTCCATCTCCATCTCCATCTCCATCTCCATCTCCATTTCCATCTCCATCTCCATCTCCATCTCCATCTCCATCTCCATCTCCATCTCCCTCTCCCTCTCCCTCTCCATCTCCATCTCCACTCTCCATCTCCCTCTCCCTCTCCCTCTCCCTCTCCCTCTCCCTCTCCCTCTCCCTCTCCCTCTCCCTCTCCCTCTCCCTCTCCCTCTCCCTCTCCCTCCTCCCTCTCCCTCTCCTCTCCCTCCCCTCTCCCTCTCCCTCTCCCTCTCTCTCCCTCTCCCTCTCCCTCTCCCTCTCCCTCTCACTCTCACTCTCCCTCTCCCTCTCCCTCTCCCTCTCCCTCTCCCTCTCCCTCTCCCTCTCCCTCTCCCTCTCTATCTCCATCTCCATCTCCCTCTCCCTCTCCCTTTCCCTCTCCATCTCCCTTTCCATATCCATCTCCATCTCCATCTCCCTCTCCCTCTCCCTCTCCCCCGATATAGTTAAGAAACATATCTACAGTGTTAAGAAGTGTGTTGTGTTATGTCTATTGGGTGAAGAAACATATCCATGTAGGATTAAGAATATACCCGTATTGGGTTAAGAAATATACCCGTAGAGGTTGTAGTACTACTTTGACAATACCAATGAGGTTATCTGTATCAACATTTCAATTGTCATCTTAAACTGAACATTGCTTATCGATAAGACATACTATTAAATATTAATATTACCGTCGGATATATTTCATAATAGCTGGTTAAACGGCCTATTACGTAAAGAGCGACTTTCGCTCTCGCCTCGTCTCATTTGCGAATGACACCTAGCGAGCAATTAACGATATGGTCACTTGACCACCACTAATGACCCAATGACCCTTTAGTATTAGTCGGCCTCTCATCGGCCGTTGGAATATGTTAGCGAACCCTTGCAGGTAATATCTTAACCTTATTTGGTTGCTTGAAGTCGCGTGGCATTGTCATCTATTGTATACATCGACATTGGATGCTCTTTCATTATCTCTATTATTATATTATATAATGCCTAGATATACCTGCACTTTAAGTTAATGTAATCGCTCATGACCATTCTCTGGCTAAATGAACAACTGTAATTCATAATATTCTTGAATATATATATATATATATATATATATATATATGTATATATATATATATATATGTATATATATATATATGTATATATATATATATATATATATATATATATTATATATATATATATATATATATATATATATATATATATATATATATGTATATGTATATATATATATATATATATATATATATATATATATATATATGTCAGGATTATCGCTTTTATAAATAAATCTGATAAATCCATGAGTTATTACTATACATTGCATTCTCCGTTATGTCCGTGGATCTTAACATTTATAATATACCTTTATATTAGACACCTTCGTAATACTTCAGTACAATATACGCTATACGTCTCTACTGTATAATGTTCGCTAGCGGATGCCGTAAACGTGTCCCACTTCCGGTATACCTTTAAATAGTGCTTCACCGGGAAGTATTGCATATCGGCCTCAACTCATCGCTGTACTGAGGTCTACTTTAGGATGATGGCACACGTTCACGATTCCGACGTCTAAATATCTGTCTAGCCGCTGGTGATCGGTCAAAACCTTGCTTCTCTTTAAATATATCCCAGTTGTCTGACAACGCTATGGCACATCTAGGTGGTTACAGTCAAATTACGAGCATACGGAACTTCACGCGTACTTTGCGGTGCATATGTACTTAGAGGGTGCACGCGTACTTATTGGGTACACGGGTACTTAGTGGGTATATCAGAACTCGCTGGGTACATTTTACTTAAGTCTAGATTTAGTCATATATTTACTAATAGAGTAAACTCCACTAGAAGTCGCAAAAGTAAAGGTCAAATGTATATATATCACTGTACCCAGAGGTCACGTACTACCGAAAGGATATCTCACTAAGGCGTATACCCATATATACCGCTGGAATGGGTTAAAGGTCAATGTATGTGCGGTGCATTCTGCGTAGCTACCTCCCGACATTGCCGAGGAATTCTTTTCACCTGTACAAACATACTCCATCACATACGTCTGTTTTCCCAGTTTTCAGTTTTCCTAGCCAACGCGACGTGTATGTTATATCCCGTACAATGTTCGGCATACAGTTCACGGCGTACATCGTACCGTACGTATATGTATAGTAGGTGCTTCATAACTGATATCGTGCCGCCCCGTTTACGTTACTCCATCTACACAGCCAACTGTACACTGAATACCCAGTGCTTATCCATACTGGTGATTACACAATGCATTAATTACTACACGGTGTATCTCGTATACTGTTTAGTTTTCACCGTATAGTGTACATGGCGCATTGTATAATGCACATGTCCAGAAGTATAGTCGATAGACCGTAGATAGACCAAAGCTAGAGAGAAGTAGGAATTATATATTAGTATTGATTTAAAGAAAAAAACTCTGCAATGTGAAATATATTAAATAGCAAGTATAATAATAAAAATAAAATTGTATTCACAGGGTATATATATATATATATATATATATATATATAATATGTGTGTATATATAAATATATTGCTATCATCTACATTGATATTTACCATACACTACTAATACACAGTATACCAAATCAATGTTATTGTTTATGCATGCATAAATTTTCAAAATTACGAACTTATCATTTCTACAAATACCCTTCACATCGTACAGTGTATATTATGTACGATATACCGCATATTCAATATATATTGCTAGAGGCTTGTGCGTATTTTAACTACCTCCTCGTTTTCGTATTTTATGACATATACATACCACCACGTTTCACTTTATGACCGCTGACCATTATCCGTAAGAACCGAAAACACTGCCTAACTTAAATTGTCTTCGATAAGCAACACTACTATGGTACCATTGTGTTTTTTAATTGTATTATATTTAATATCGAATTTTTACTAAAATATCTCTATATAATATAATGGATCTTAATTGAAATATATTTGTTATACAAAAAACATATAACACTTATAATATAATGCCATAACATAATTATACTTTAATAATATATTATGTTGAATTATAGAAATTGTATATATATATATATATATATATATATATATATATGTATATATATATATATATATATATATATATATATATATATATATATATATATATATATATGTATATTGTAATACATATTGACTATTAACCCGATCTAACAAGCTCAAACACTAGTTTATACAAAGTTTACACACTAATGTTTATAACTCAATATACACCGAAATATTTAAGTAGCTAAAGTAACACTAATCATTAATCGCCAGGGATGCAAAATAATAGAAATCAACGCATTCTCTTCATTAATACCAAATTAATAAAGAAAACCTATATATTTATTCGAAACATTGAGCGCGATTACTTTACACGTAACCTGCCGACTATTTCTTATATTAACCATTTACAAACTGCAACACCGCTGAGATACTGAAATAGCTTCTAGGAAATCATTTTTCATTAAAACCCAATATTTGCATGGATCGCAAACATGTTCCTAGGATCAATGCAAAACTAAATCCACAATTACTAGACATAACATAGACTTACCAATAAAATAAGCAGTTTGAAATCAATCTCCAACTATCGTAAACTAAACTCTACCTTATAATATCCACTTGTAGGTAAACTACCAGAGAACACTGTATATAATGAATTATTATCCCCTTAACTGACAATGAATTACTCGAACACAGATAAAATGGATTTATAAAATTACACAATACCGAAATTAATCTACTCTCAATATTCGACGACCTATATTCCATGCCTGATAATAATCCGATTCCATTAACTTTACTCGACTATCTTCAGATTGGATAAACTAGAACGTACTACAGAAGATAATCTACTTACTGGTAATCTCCAATACTATACTAGAATGGTTTGAAAGTTTCCCAAGAGATGAACTTTCTATGAAAATTAACTCAACTTTATAAAATCTTATGATTTAAAATATACAGTACCTATAAGTCTATCATTTCTCCAATTTTTTATTTAGCTTTTCCACATCAAATATAAAATAATTTAATTCTATAAAATCAACTACATGACGTTGATGTATTTGACGATGGCATTAAAATATATATCGAACCAAAAATTGTGTGCAACTGCAGAACTCAATTATTTCAACTACATACCTACTTGTTACAATTGCAGAACTTCATTGCCCTAACTACAGAACTACTTTGTTATATAACTAACTACAACTTAATCACAACTATAAGTTAAAGAACTTATTAGTATCTACACAACTAGATCTATTATTATTTCCCGAATATCTACATCTATAATAATTATATACTACCAACTGTATCGACTAAATACTTAGGTTTTCACTTTATTAATAAACTAAACTTAGACATACATATTAACTTAACAAGACAATTTACTGCTGACAAATTATTCAATAACTCAAACATTACATTAAATTAGCTTAGACTTAGATCACTAATGCATACACTAACACTTCCCTCTACTACTGAAAACAAAATATTATATTATGACAACATTATCAACCTAGCTATTATAATTACCATCTAACTAAACCAGAGAGACCTTCTAAACAGGATATCTACATTATTAACTAATAATACTACACAAAACTATTATTACAGGATGATCATACTACTTAAAATAACTTATTGGTATCAAAACGAACAACGCTTCACTTAAAATAAGAAATATCAAATACAACTGTATTTCTACATATAACTTCTCAATTTACATTTGAAATAACTTTCCAAAATAATAATTGTCACAAACCTTTAAGGGAAAACTAAATTTATTCCTAACAGTATTATTATTTACTACTGACATTTATGTTTTACTCTTTATTGTTATATTTCAACTTGTCCTATTTCATTGATATTTATTACCATATTGTCTAATAATTGTATAGTTATTTATCAGTGCATTTTTTCTAATAAATCATCAACATTCACATGCACACATCTTCAAATAAACATACATATACATACATATACATACATATACATACATATACATACATATACATACATATACATACATATACATACATATACATACATATACATACATATACATACATATACATACATATACATACATATACATACATATACATACATATACATACATATACATACATATACATACATATACATACATATACATACATATACATACATATACATACATATACATACATATACATACATATACATACACATACATACATATACATACATATACATACATATACATACATATACATACATATACATACATATACATACATATACATACATATACATACATATACATACATATACATACATATACATACATATACATACATATACATACATATACATACATATACATACATATACATACATATACATACATATACATACATATACATACATATACATACATATACATACATATACATACATATACATACATATACATACATATACATACATATACATACATATACATACATATACATACATATACATACATATACATACATATACATACATATACATACATATACATACATATACATACATATACATACATATACATACATATACATACATATACATACATATACATACATATACATACATATACATACATATACATACATATACAAATTTACTTAACCTTTACATATATATATACAGATATATACAGTATATATATAAATATATGTAAATACATATAGTAAACCTGTTTCCAATAAACGGTTCTCCGGTGAATCATTTATATCCGACATTAATGAGTCATTACAGAGATAACAAAGGTGTGCTCTAATAATACAGTGGGGAATACAACTTGACATATATATATATATATATATATATATATATATATATATATATATCGATATATCGATAAATGTAATCTCGGATTCATTTTAAGCTATCCAATGTGAATAACATCAACATATTTATGTGATTACCTATATAAATTTAAAATTATTTCATTTCATATGATACTAGTATATATATATATATCACTGCCTTCATAAATAATATATATTCCCACATCATACCCTACAACCCTAACAGTAACTCACACACCATACATTCACATGTGTATTACCAATACTAAACTCACTCCGAATGACTCAACCTAGATTTACAATTCGATAATGAACATAACTTCGACAAAAAATAAGTATTTCGAAACCCGCAACTATTTAACTTCAGAAATTACGAAACTTCCTCGATTTTAAATCTGCAACTCTATAAATACAAATCATCAATCTTGATCATGACTTCAATACTGCAATTCACTACATGCTATAAAAAATCAATGTCAACTAAATCAATACGATAGCATAATAAACAGATTAATAAGACTAATTTTCAGGCTAAACAAAAATGACTACACTGTTAGCAGTACCGACCTACGCTACTGACTGAAATTGATGAGCATCTGAACTCCACAGATTCTAAACTATTAACCACACACAGACAATAATAACCTATAGATTACCTCACAGCCTCAAACAGTTGCTGAACATTACGATTAATAACATACTACTGAGAAATTACGGTCTTACTTTCTTTACACTACCTTCCATCAATCTAAACTCTCATATAGAGTTTTTTTATTTATCAGTCACCAACCAAATGTAACTACTTGCATATATAGTTGTTATACCCTACACTTACTTCCAATCTATGATAACGTTATCTCAAAAGCTTCTCGTTTACATATCTCTTTGTTATCCGTTCAAACGCAATATCGAAATCTAATTGAAATTGATATTTTGCAACATACCATACCTACCCTATTATGTCATACTACCCTATTATGTCATACGTACCCCATTATGCCTACCCCATTAAGCCTACGTACCCCATTATGCCTACCCCATTATGCCTACGTACATTATTCCACACACATCACGTCATTCGCACTTCTTATCGCACACAGCCATGCAATGCACGTCGCAACACACAACACCACACACTATGACATATCTAACTTCCCATTCATATAATTGCATCCATCGCATTCCTTTACCGTTAAAAGAGGAATGTTCGCGGGCGTGCCTGGGGCGCTGTGATATCACTCTTAGTAACGGCGTCCTACTCGGCTTCCGGTTTAGTCAACACTTCCCTCGATTCAAGCCATAAGCACACTCCTCCCAACGTTACCCCCGTCGCTGCAACCTCTACTATAACCAAGTACCGTAACATTCTCTAATGACTCACCATCTTCACTCTCGAAAACGATCTTAACTCTATTCTACGGCATTCGTCCCACACGCTATTTCCACTAACTATTATAACGGTATCTCCGATCCCATTCATAACAACGTCTTGTTGACTATTCAAACAGGATTCTGCGTAGAGTACAGTTTTCACATTAAGCGTAAAGTATAGTATATATAGTATGTATGGTATAGTATGTATGGTATAGTATATATATTATAGTATGTATAGTATAGTATATATAATTATAGTATATATAGTATAGTATATATAGTATAGTATTTATAGTATATTATATATAATATAGTATAGTATATTCTCCAAAACACGCATTAGTCATGCACCATACGTGGGCCCCACGGCAACCCTACCACACCTGCGGTTTCTACGTAGTGCCCGCCCCACGGCAACCCCACCACACTTGCGGTTTCTACGTAGTGCCCGCCCCACGCGAATAAGTGAGATATCGCGAGTGAAAGTTATACTAATTTGTCTGGGTGCAATTACCGCGAACTGTCTGTGTGTAACGAACGGTCTGTGTCGTATGTTTTAGCCACCTGGAACTTACTTTAATTCTCATGAGATTCATTGATAAAGTCTATTTTACTAAACCGTTAATATTAAGGATATTATATAATAAGTGTGTATTGAGATTTCGAAAAACTCGATAGTTAATACAATTACATTTCTTATAAGTAGTACGACTTAAACATTTGCAAAATAATCTCACAGAAACCAAGCTAACAAAATGATGAGTCATTTTTTAAATGATTTTATATACCCACAACAATAAGAATAACATTAATAAATATTTAAAAAATGAAATGAAACTAATATATTATATGAATTATGAATTATGTTGTTATATAATAAAAGTAAAATTACGTATTTCAATATATCTTATATTATTTCATTTATTTCAAAAAAATATATATTAATTGCTACTTCGTCTGCTTCTTTATATTTGCTTTATTAATACTTACACTCATGAGAAACTAACCTAAGAAAACCTAATTACGAATAGTATTTACTTGCTACTTGTAGATATGTATCCATTCAGGAAATATATAATCGACTCATTTAACATTATCATATTAAAACAATAATGGCTAAAGGTAAATAGTAAATCACTATATATTTAGCTATGGCTAGTGTCTCATTAGCGACACTTATTATAGTCGGTGTAAATGTTCTCCGTAAAAACGTTAAATTCGATCAAAACCACTTTCCATTTAATATATTTCAGTTTTCGATAAGAGAGAATTGTTCTAGTTTTTTCGATAACGATAAAAGTTAAACAATGTTTATGATAGACAATCGCCTATTACGAAGCAGTGCGTGAAGGATGCCCTTCGCCTATAACCATGTAACAGTGTTCACGTTCGCATAGATATCTTAATATACCTTGATATTTCCCCGTGTCTAACTGTTCATATAATCTGGAGGTTTTATGCCATTGTCTACTAAAAAAACAATCAATCTCCCGATCTATTTTCGACTCTAATGAGTAACTCCTACAGTACAATAACTTCACAATAACTTCATGATAACTACACAACAACTACACAACAACTACACGATAAATATATGATAACTACATGATAACTATATGATAACTATACAATAACTATACAAAAAATATACAATAACTATACAATAGCTATACAATAGCTATGCAATAGCTATACAATAACTATACAATAACTATTAAATAACTATACAATAACTATACAATAACTATACAATAACTATACAATAACTGTACAATAACTATACAATAACTATACAATAACTATACAATAACTATACAATAACTATACAATAACTATACAATAACTATACAATAACTATACAATAACTATACAATAACTATACAATAACTATACAATAATTATACAATAACTATACAATAACTATACAATAACATATACAATAACTATACAATAACTATACAATAACTATACAATAACTATACAATAACTATACAATAACTATACAATAACTATACAATAACTATACAATAACTATACAATAACTATACAATAACTATACAATAACTATACAATAACTATACAATAACTATACAATAACTATACAATAATTATACAATAACTATACAATAACTATACAATAACTATACAATAACATATACAATAACTATACAATAACTATACAATAACTATACAATAACTATACAATAACTATACAATAACTATACAATAACTATACAATAACTATACAATAACTATACAATAACTATACAATAACTATACAATAACTATACAATAACTATACAATAACTATATAATAACTATATAATAACTACACGATAACTGAATAACTATAAAATAACTACATAATATTTTCACAATAACTACATAATATCAATACAATTACTATTTAATAATACTAAATAATAACTGTAACTTTAACAATACAATAACTGTAAAATAATTTCACGATAACTACGCAATAATAACATAATAACTTTAAAATAACTATGCAATAATTATGCAATGATTATACGATAACCATAGAATAACTGCATAGTAACCTCAAAATAACTTCACAATAACTGTAGTCACATAATGTATGCGCGATAACTATGCAATAGCTACATTATAACTACCAGAATACTACAATAGCAATATAATAACTACATAATATCTACATAATAACAACATAATAGCATCTAAAACAATGCATTAAGTACTTAATCTGTATCATATCATAATATACAAACTATCATATTCATATGTATTATAATTTGTTTTACTTCCGTGTGATCGAGGATATGCGCAATGAGTCCAAAAATCTCGTTTGTTTATTTTTAGAATATCTGTTTGGATGCGAGATCGAGACGTGTAATGTTATGCAACATGCCTATCGAATCAACCGCCGTGAAATCATCTACGATATTCCTAATTGTCTCTAGCTTCTCTCCATTTATAAAACATATAAACATCTCGGTATGTTCTAGAATAAATGTAACATATTTATAGATCTATTTTAGGTTCTTTAGAATTAGTATTATATTAAAATAATTATTATAAGTTTTTATATAATATTGTACATTGTAATTTAGTTTCCGATAACTTGATAATAATCTTGTTATGTAATTAAAATCTGTAATTTTCAATATTTTTAGTTTTCTATGCATGCGATGATTTCTTATATATTATTCGAATTCTAAATAATTAGTTTGAATTGAAAACATTAAATGTCTAATCTAATCTGAAATGCATTATGCTCACATTATATTTGTAATCTAATTTAAATTAAATTATACTCATTAAATTATAATAAATCACTTTTATAATCTAATCTAGTTTGAGATATACTATATTCATGTATATATTATATTATATTATATTCACGATTATATGAAAATTTACTTTGAAATGCATTATTTGTATACTGCTAATATTTTAGTTAACATATTAACTTAAGCATTGTCCATATGTATTTGATGTACTGAGTAACTGAATTAACTTTGTGTAAATATATATATGTTTCTAATTTCAACATATATTCCCCGAGATTTTTTTCAACGCAGCATTAATATCTGAGATTTCTCACAATTTCTCGTGAATTCTCGCGATTCTCGCATTCAATTTTTTATTCTCGAGTGAGTACGCATGTTCTGCTGTGGATGGGTATTATGCAATGATGGCGATGTTAATTAACTCCTACTAAGGGTAATCATGTAGTACGAAGGCTACCGAGCACAACATATTCTCCCATAGCCTGATATCACGAGTGTGTATCATATATATAGCTACATAAATAAATACAACAATATGTACACTATAAAATCTTTCAAATGAAAAATATTATTATCTACGAATATAATAAAACTTCAAATTTAACAACTTTACATTATTAATATTACAGTCGAATTATTTATTTTTATTTATTAATAATTCACTTAATAGAAATTTTTAACTTGTCATAATAATTATAGTTGCATTTTTTTTCATGGCTAAAATACAACGTTACATAAGACCGGAAGTTAATGTTTTTGTTTAAACTATAGTGAGTCATATGCGATATATGAATATTCAGAAAGTGTACAAAAAATATCTATTACACTACTGGCTATATTTAATCTATGTTAGTCATTTTCTCTCTATTGTCTATCCTGGGATTGTCTGTTCATTGTCTGTTCATCGTCTAGTTAGCATTCGCAGTGCTCACTCGCACCACAGTGTCGTATAACTGCATTGTCGATATTGTATTACATAATGTATCTATAACATCAAATGGATAAACGTTATTTACATTATTTGCTACACCGGCACAGGATTATAACACTCTAGTGAGGTCGAATGTTTCAGTACAACATTTGCAATTCAGTGATCCAGTATCAAGTTTCAGTTCTTAAGTTGCATTTTGTAAGTTTCAATTACATTAGTTTTAATTATTAAACATTATTAAAGTTGTCGTAATTAGGTAAATGTTAAGCTTTCTCTTGTTATAATTGCAATAGACGAGTTTCTTGAACATATATTATTTAATCAATTAGGTATTCGTAATATATTATAAACATATAATATATTATGTATATAAATAGTTAACATAATCAATATTAGATATAAAATACATTTACTACACAAAGAACGCAAATTTACATTATTCTTACTATACTATTATGTATGTCATATTTAGATCATACTATTACATTATATTTACATTATATTTACATTATATTTACATTATATTTACATTATATTTACATTATATTTACATTATATTTACATTATATTTACATTATATTTACATTATATTTACATTATATTTACATTATATTTACATTATATTTACATTATATTTACATTATATTTACATTATATTTACATTATATTTACATTATATTTACATTATATTTACATTATATTTACATTATATTTACATTATATTTACATTATATTTACATTATATTTACATTATATTTACATTATATTTACATTATATTTACATTATATTTACATTATATTTACATTATATTTACATTATATTTACATTATATTTACATTATATTTACATTATATTTACATTATATTTACATTATATTTACATTATATTTACATTATATTTACATTATATTTACATTATATTTACATTATATTTACATTATATTTACATTATATTTACATTATATTTACATTATATTTACATTATATTTACATTATATTTACATTATATTTACATTATATTTACATTATATTTACATTATATTTACATTATATTTACATTATATTTACATTATATTTACATTATATTTACATTATATTTACATTATATTTACATTATATTTACATTATATTTACATTATATTTACATTATATTTACATTATATTTACATTATATTTACATTATATTTACATTATATTTACATTATATTTACATTATATTTACATTATATTTACATTATATTTACATTATATTTACATTATATTTACATTATATTTACATTATATTTACATTATATTTACATTATATTTACATTATATTTACATTATATTTACATTATATTTACATTATATTTACATTATATTTACATTATATTTACATTATATTTACATTATATTTACATTATATTTACATTATATTATATTTACACTGTAAATACTACACTGCATAATTTACACTTGCAAAATATCTATCTATTCTTATAGGGCTATAATAAATCGTGAATACACAACAATCACATGTCGAATGTATATACCTATAGGCACAATTAAACATACACCCGCACTTTCAATATTGCACTTTACACAGTAGGATGAAAATGTACAGAACAACATTATGAAATATAAAAGTATTCGTTATAAACACAGCTAGTGTACGCCACGTACTCCTCGCCACAGTGTACGCGGGGCACACTGTAAACCGTTGGTCCGAGCTAGATTTTTTCATTACATCCGGTAACGACGCTACGCAATTTCCCCGACTGTCACCATGCGATGTTTCAAAGGTCCACGCATAGCCCGCGTAAGACGTAACCCACCGCTATCGCAGTCGCCTAATAACTGTCGTTAGCGGCTACGAATGATTGATGGGCGAGGGTCGAAGTGTCGTTTAGTCCACCGGAGAAGAGTTCTCTGCGCTATGCGTATCAGGCATTGTGCATTGTTAGCGACGAGCTAGTTAGACAATGGTTATGTGGCCGAGTTCTTTATAGCGGGTAAATTCTAGTCGTAGTTATTGTTAGATTCGCGGGTATAGTAGTTCATAGGTTAGTATGCGGACTAGTGGGTAGAGTAACGGGCGGTATAGCGAGTACTGTTTAGAGTAATGAGTGCAGTAATTATTGGGCATTATGTGGAGATTAGATTAGCTTGAATAGTAGTGAGAGTATCACTGAGTACAGTAGTATGCAGAGTAGTTAATAGAGTAAAGAGTGGCATAGCGAATAGAATAGCAAACAATGTAGTCAGTAGTGGTGTGAGTAGTTTAGAGAGTAGTATAGTGAGTAAAGAAATGAGAATACCAGTGGGAATAGTAGTGATAGTAGTTAATAAGATTGTGTGTAGGGTAATGCTTAAAATAGCGAGTAGAGTATTCAGTAAAGTATGCAGTAAAGTAAGTATTAGATTATCTTATATAACATATAGAATAGTGTATCTCCAAGTCAACAAATATGAATAAGTATGGTTAATATTACCCAACTTGTATATCAAAGTAACATACGGGTAATTAACAGGCATAGGATAAACAAGTATTTTTATTAATTATTATACTGCATAGAAAATATTAGAGTTTTTTTATAAATAATGATTCAATAATAAACAAATAATATAAACTCAAATTTTAATAATATATTTAATACAATAGCATTTTTCTATACAAATAATGTATTTACATATTTTTATTACATATTTTAATATCAAATATCCCATGTGGGCATATCACAATACTTTCACAATGGTACATTTCCATCACTGGGTATCTCTTAGTAATATTGGCCATTAGTTATTTATGTTAATAGAATCTGTATAGAGAATTAATTATAATTTTATATCAAATAACTTATAGATAATTTAGTTTTACTTTCTGCATATAATTGATATCTTAAAATATACACAGCATATTACAACCTTATAATATATACTCTATAGATACTGTATGGTATTTATATTATTCAGTCTATACCATATAATGTATGTACACTATGGAATTAATACTCTATACATATTTGTATTTATCCTTCTAAGCAGTTATCATTATTATTATTATATTACATAATAACATATCATATATGATGAAGTATTGCATATGTTACATATAGTTATGCAAGCTGATTACATCCCAAGAAACCATCCAGGACACTTTATAATGAAAGTTAAAATATATATATTTATATTACAAATATATGTGTTAAATAAAACAATTATATAAGATTGTATGATTGTGGCATCATCTGGTTTATCGAGCTGATATCTGCAGAAGAAGAAACATATAAAATATACATTTCGCCGCCAAACAATCTAGGTAATTTCATTTGTTATATATTAGTATATAATAATATACTATCTATAGTTAATAAATACATCGTTGAAGTCTCTAGGTCGATATAACGTTCAATTGTAGAACATATATTTAAGTAAGCCTGTATTAGCAAAGCCCACCCTGTATACCGGGCGCATTGATAATAATAACATGTTGGGCGTATCTTAATGCTAAAGTGGACATGCCTTAGTAATATAGTGGATATGCCGCTGTTGTCAGTACATGGGCGGTTAGATTATCTCCCGCTAATTAAACGGTAGTAAGATATAATTGCTTACCCTTCGCCATGGTTAATAATAACGTTTCAGAATAACAATGGAACAATAACTGACACTGATTACACGCTGTCGATAAGAAGCTTGATTAAACGAGATTCGGATATGAATATCATTTGGTAATATCGTATGTGAATATCGTGTATAAGTATCGTGTGTATATATCATATATGTATATCGTATGTGAGTATCGTGCGAAAATTCGTGTGTGAATATCATTTGTGAGTATCGTGCGAAAATTCGTGTGTGAATATCATTTGTGAGTATCGTGCGAAAATTCGTGTGTGAATATCATATGTGAGTATCGTGTATGAGTATCGAGTATGAGTATCGAGTATGAGTATCGTGTTATAGTATCGTGTTATAGTATCGTGTTGTACTATCGTGTTATACTATCGTGTTATAGTATCGTGTTATAGTATCGTGTTATAGTATCGCGTTATAGTATCGCGTTATAGTATCGCGTTATAATATCGTGTTATAGTATCGTGTTATAGTATCGCGTTATAGTATCGCGTTATAGTATCGCGTTATAGTATCGCGTTATAGTATCGTGTTATAGTATAGTGTTATAGTATCTTGTTATAGTATCTTGTTATAGTATCGTGTTATAGTATCGCGTTATAGTATCGCGTTATAGTATCGCGTTATAGTATCGCGTTATAGTATCGCGTTATAGTATCGCGTTATAGTATCGCGTTATAGTATCGCGTTATAGTATCGCGTTATAGTATCGCGTTATAGTATCGCGTTATAGTATCGCGTTATAGTATCGCGTTATAGTATCGCGTTATAGTATCGCGTTATAGTATCGCGTTATAGTATCGCGTTATAGTATCGCGTTATAGTATCGCGTTATAGTATCGCGTTATAGTATCGCGTTATAGTATCGCGTTATAGTATCGCGTTATAGTATCGTGTTATAGTATCGTGTTATAGTATCGTGTTATAGTATCGTGTTATAGTATCGTGTTATAGTATCGTGTTATAGTATCGTGTTATAGTATCGTGTTATAATATCGTGTTATAGTATCGTGTTATAGTATCGTGTTATAGTATCGTGTTATAGTATCGTATTATAGTATCGTGTTATAGTATCGTGTTATAGTATCGTGTTATAGTATCGTGTTATAGTATCGTGTTATAGTATCGTGTTATAGTATCGTGTTATAGTATCGTGTTATAGTATCGTGTTATAGTATCGTGTTATAGTATCGTGTTATAGTATCGTGTTATAGTATCGTGTTATAGTATCGTGTTATAGTATCGTGTTATAGTATCTTGTTATAGTATCGTGTTATAGTATCGTGTTATAGTATCGTGTTATAGTATCGTGAAATAGTATCGTGAAATAGTATCGTGAAATAATATCGTGAAATAGTATCGTGAAATAATATCGTGAAATAATATCGTGAAAGAGTATCGTGAAAGAGTATCGTGAAAGAGTATCGTGAAAGAGTATCGTGAAAGAGTATCGTGAAAGAGTATCGTGAAAGAGTATCGTGAAAGAGTATCGTGAAAGAGTATCGTGAAAGAGTATCGTGAAAGAGTATCGTGAAAGAGTATCGTGAAAGAGTATCGTGAAAGAGTATCGTGAAAGAGTATCGTGAAAGAGTATCGTGAAAGAGTATCGTGAAAGAGTATCGTGAAAGAGTATCGTGAAAGAGTATCGTGAAAGAGTATCGTGAAAGAGTATCGTGAAAGAGTATCGTGAAAGAGTATCGTGAAAGAGTATCGTGAAAGAGTATCGTGAAAGAGTATCGTGAAAGAGTATCGTGAAAGAGTATCGTGAAAGAGTATCGTGAAAGAGTATCGTGAAAGAGTATCGTGAAAGAGTATCGTGAAAGAGTATCGTGAAAGAGTATCGTGAAAGAGTATCGTGAAAGAGTATCGTGAAAGAGTATCGTGAAAGAGTATCGTGAAAGAGTATCGTGAAAGAGTATCGTGAAAGAGTATCGTGAAAGAGTATCGTGAAAGAGTATCGTGAAAGAGTATCGTGAAAGAGTATCGTGAAAGAGTATCGTGAAAGAGTATCGTGAAAAAGTATCGTGAAAGAGTATCGTGAAAGAATATCGTGTATGGGTATCATGTGGCAGTATCGTGTGGTATTATCGTATGTATGAGTTATGTATGAGAGTACCGTGTATAAGTATAGTAAATGAGTATCATATAAGAGTATATATAGTATGATAGAATCATGTGAGAGTATCATATGATAGAATCATGTGAGAGTATCGTCTATGAATATCGTATGTGAATATCGTGTGTGAGTATCATATATGAATATCGTATATGTATACGATATTTAAGTATATTATGTGACTAGCATGTGATAGTATCGTGTATTAATATCATGTGTAAATTTCATGTATGAATATCGTGTATAAATATCATATGGTAGTATCCTATGTGAGTATCGTATTTGAGTATCGTGTGATAGTGCCATATATGAATATCGTGTATGAGTTTAATTTGTGAGTACCATGTTATATTATCGTGTGTGAGTTTGATGTGTGAATATTATGTATACATATGGTGTGGTAGTACCATATGGTAGTATGTGGTAGTATCATATGTGAATATCGTGTGAGAGTAACATGTGATAATAGCTTTGGTAGTATCGTATATGAATATAATATGTAAGTATCATGTAAAAGTATATTATGAGATTATCGTGCGAGATTATCGTGCGAGATTATCGTGCGAGATTATCGTGCGAGATTATCGTGCGAGATTATCGTGCGAGATTATCGTGCGAGATTATCGTGCGAGATTATCGTGCGAGATTATCGTGCGAGATTATCGTGCGAGATTATCGTGCGAGATTATCGTGCGAGATTATCGTGCGAGATTATCGTGCGAGATTATCGTGCGAGATTATCGTGCGAGATTATCGTGCGAGATTATCGTGCGAGATTATCGTGCGAGATTATCGTGCGAGATTATCGTGCGAGATTATCGTGCGAGATTATCGTGCGAGATTATCGTGCGAGATTATCGTGCGAGATTATCGTGCGAGATTATCGTGCGAGATTATCGTGCGAGATTATCGTGCGAGATTATCGTGCGAGATTATCGTGCGAGATTATCGTGCGAGATTATCGTGCGAGATTATCGTGCGATATTATCGTGCGATATTATCGTGCGATATTATCGTGCGAGATTATCGTGCGAGATTATCGTGCGAGATTATCGTGCGAGATTATCGTGCGAGATTATCGTGCGAGATTATCGTGCGAGATTATCGTGCGAGATTATCGTGCGAGATTATCGCGCGAGATTATCGCGCGAGATTATCGCGCGAGATTATCGCGCGAGATTATCGTGCGAGATTATCGTGAGAGATTATCGTGAGAGATTATCGTGAGAGATTATCGTGCGAGATTATCGTGAGAGATTATCGTGAGAGATTATCGTGAGGGATTATCGTGAGAGATTATCGTGCGAGATTATCGTGCGAGATTATCGTGCGAGATTATCGTGCGAGATTATCGTGCGAGATTATCGTGCGAGATTATCGTGCGAGATTATCGTGCGAGATTATCGTGCGAGATTATCGTGCGAGATTATCGTGCGAGATTATCGTGCGAGATTATCGTGCGAGATTATCGTGCGAGATTATCGTGCGAGATTATCGTGCGAGATTATCGTGCGAGATTATCGTGCGAGATTATCGTGCGAGATTATCGTGCGAGATTATCGTGCGAGATTATCGTGCGAGATTATCGTGCGAGATTATCGTGCGAGATTATCGTGCGAGATTATCGTGCGAGATTATCGTGCGAGATTATCGTGCGAGATTATCGTGCGAGATTATCGTGCGAGATTATCGTGCGAGATTATCGTGCGAGATTATCGTGCGAGATTATCGTGCGAGATTATCGTGCGAGATTATCGTGCGAGATTATCGTGCGAGATTATCGTGCGAGATTATCGTGCGAGATTATCGTGCGAGATTATCGTGCGAGATTATCGTGCGAGATTATCGTGCGAGATTATCGTGCGAGATTATCGTGCGAGATTATCGTGCGAGATTATCGTGCGAGATTATCGTGCGAGATTATCGTGCGAGATTATCGTGCGAGATTATCGTGCGAGATTATCGTGCGAGATTATCGTGCGAGATTATCGTGCGAGATTATCGTGCGAGATTATCGTGCGAGATTATCGTGCGAGATTATCGTGCGAGATTATCGTGCGAGATTATCGTGCGAGATTATCGTGCGAGATTATCGTGCGAGATTATCGTGCGAGATTATCGTGCGAGATTATCGTGCGAGATTATCGTGCGAGATTATCGTGCGAGAGTGGCGTGCGAGAGTGGCGTGCGAGAGTGGCGTGCGAGAGTGGCGTGCGAGAGTAGCGTGTGAGAGTGGCGTGCGAGAGTGGCGTGCGAGAGTATCGTGTGGGAGTATCGTGTGGGAGTATCGTGTGAGAGATTATCGTGCGAGAATAGCGTGTTAGAATAGCGTGTTAGAATAGCGTGTTAGAATAGCGTGTAAGTATATCGTGTATAATGAGTATAATGTGTGAATACCGTGTATGAGTATTTTGTACGTAATATGGTACCAGTAACTGTGCATCTAAAGTCTTAATAATGAATAGATACACATTAATACCAATACCCTTAACGGTTACTAATTACTGTGTAAATATGAATTAGATTAAAGCAATTGGATACCGTACTATTGATTCATAGGTAAGCTAATATTAATAATAGCTTTATATAATAGCAAATTACATATATATATATATATATATATATATATATATATATATAATGATATATTATTTTTATATATTATATTATAATATTGATATAAATAAATAACAATGTGTATCATCTATGTACAATGTACATTGTATATATATTTATATTGAATTTCTTATGTTAAATGCTACTAGTCTATTTAAATATGTATAGTCTATAAGCTATCATTAGAATTTACATTACATAACTTAAATTCTCCATAGTTATTCAACTGTATATGTAATCAAACTTACAGAATACATGATTTAATGACGTAATTTAAACGTGTATTCATTATATGATGAAACTGTATTAATTGTTGTCTATAAACAAATGAGTCATTGACCTATTTTGAAGTGAGATTCTCCCGCCCACGATTGATTTATGAGTGTCGAGGTTGCCTGGTTTTTCATCGTCTGTTTTCTAGTTACCGGCTTACAAACCCTACCGAGTAACCCATCTATGTCATGCAGTGTACATTGTACTACGTATAATTGACATATTACAGTATGCTTTACTGTGTACGAAAACGGTAGCATAAAATACCTGTATTACATCTAGTTACTCAGTGCGAAATTAAACTCCATTGTATACGAAGCCAATATACGAGGCACCATACTCGTTAGATCTTTAAAAGTATGCCAATTACAATGGAGAGTGCAACAAAATCAAAATACACGTATTCACGTTACATAAGCGATAAAATTCATTTCTCATTCGTAGATCACACACCCGACTTCAAACCACATCCATAA
>OZ038312.1:32336352-32341352 GCA_964035775.1 Osedax frankpressi | reverse complement strand
ATTTAACAAATCTGACCATCGCCTGTAATCTTAACCATTCGCTAATACGGTGGCAATGGCACCTGGTATATTTACAGCTACTGTTTTGTAGTTTTAATGTAATGTTATATAATGCATTTGACTTGTAAATGTAATCGTAAGGACAAACAAGGAATTTATAAGTACTTATTTAGTAAATATTGAGTTCTTGTAAACGTAATAGCAAAAACTTAGTAAAGAATTAATAAGTAATTTGCAAGTACTTACAAGGAATTTATTAATAACTTCAAAAAGAATTAGTGAAGGATTAGTAAGGACTTATAAAGTAAATAGTAAAAACTTACAAAGGAGTCAGTAATTATAAAGATATTGCAAAGTAATTAATAGGACTTAGCCAGGACTTAAATAGGATATAGTGATAATTTACTATATACTTACAAAGTACTTTCTACTCGTTAAATGGGTTATAGTGAGATCTTTAATAAGATATCTCTCTATGGTTTAGTTATGAATATATTTAATATCTATCTACGTTATGTGTCTATTGTCTCTTTACCTTCCTTGAGCATGAATAGGAGATAGTATAAGTTACAGGACTCTTACTCCGCTCATTTGATATTCTAAAAGCCTATTCAGATACTATTCAAACCATATTCAAATTCTATTCAAACTACTATTTAATATCGAATATCGTATTTATCGAAGATATTATCTTATCGTTTAGTGACTCGACGAACTTTAACCTTTGATCTAGATCGCATACCACTTTGGTTAACTCGATATGTATCTGAATGAGTTATTAAAGCTGCTTAGCCCCTATTGTTAGTGATAATATCTATTAATAGACAACTACATAGTGGACGTGTTGATAATCGTATATATATGTATAGATATCTATAGTTTATTTTAGTGTTCGTATATTGCATCCAGGGTATCAATATGTTCTAGTTAACCTATCCAACATACAATTGACCCCAAGGCTACTTCATATTCTGCATCTCCCCTACTCTTACCCTACTACTTCTCGGTATTGCACCTCCACCCCTCCTACATCACCCCTGCTACATCTCCTATATCTCACTGCTCCCATATCTCCCTACTACCTCTTTTATATATCCCCTACTACCACCCCTCATATACTATCCATACAACCTATCCTATCTCCCTACTATATCCCTTTTAACCTCTATCTCAGCTCATTGTATCTCATATACGCACTACATATTAATTCAACGTTTATCTTTTCTTCCGCATTCTATGGTTGTATTTTTATCCCAGAAATCAATATCCGCTTTAATCCTAGGGGACTCATATTTTATTACAGCTGCGTAGACTAGATGTATATTAATATTCGTATGCATGTGTGTGTGTGTGTTTTTTTGAGTTAATATATAAGTAACTAGGTAAGTAACTAGGTAGCATTTAATTAAGAAGCACAAAAATGTAATTTATAATCAAACGATTCCGAAGTGAATGATGATAATAATAATTATTATAATAAATATTAAGTAATTATATATTAATGATTTGGTGGGGTTGATTTCAAAAAATTATCTCGGGAGGATAATTGAATGATATATACATTGATGATGAATGCCTATTGACATATGCCTATTTTTATAGTTTCATAGATTATAGTTCAGAAATTTTAAATGAAGTTCACGTAAGTAAACCCTGTCTCAATTAGCACCTCCCATAATCCATATACTTGGTTGACTGGCTCTATCAACTAAATCACTCACTCCCCGACTACTCAATCTCCGACTACTCACTCCCCGACTACTCACTCTCCGACATCTCACATTCCGCGTAACCATTTCCCTGTCTAGATCGCTCCCCTACTAAAAGAGAATCGCTGAAGTATATCATTCCCCTGACCTACGCCCTTCAAGAATTACTAGAACTGAATCCCTCGCATGCCTTTTTGGATAGACTGCAAGTTTATTTTAGCTCGGAATAACTTATCCGATAGATTTACGTTTGGCCTCGTACATTATTACAATAAGTTACCTCAGTACCTCGATATCCCATCCTCCCCCTCTACATCCAGTCCATCCATCAGCCTCGGGCGCAACTGTACATTGTACAGTGTACATTGTACAGTGTACATTGTACAGTGTACATTGTACAGTGTACATCGTACAGTGTACATTGTACAGTGTACATTGTACAGTGTACATTGTACAGTGTACATTGTACAGTGTACATTGTACAGTGTACATTGTACAGTGTACATTGTACAGTGTACATTGTACAGTGTACATTGTACAGTGTACATTGTACAGTGTACAGTGTACATTGTACATTGTACATTGTACATTGTACATTGTACATTGTACATTGTACATTGTACATTGTACAGTGTACATTGTACATTGTACAGTGTACAATGTACAATGTACAATGTACAGTGTACAGTGTACATTGTACATTGTACATTGTACAGTGTACAGTGTACATTGTACACTGTATACCTTGCGCTGTATAATCTACATTATTAATGTACACTGTACAATATACACTGTACAATCTTCAGTGTACATTGTACATTATATATTGTACATTGTAGAAATTGGTGTGTAGAATATATCGGTCATGCAAGATTTCCCTGAAACTAAATATATTATTTTTTAAATTTGTATTTCAGTTATTTTATATTTATATTAAAATATAGCAATCAACTCGAGAACCTTGTACAGTACAGTATACAGTATACTGTATACAGTATACAGTATACAGTATACAGTATACAGTATACCGTATACAGTATACAGTATACAGTATACAGTATACTGTATACTGTATACAGTATACCGTATACAGTATACAGTATACTGTATACAGTATACAGTATACAGTATACAGTATACAGTATACAGTATACAGTATACTGTATACAGTATACAGTATACAGTATACAGTATACAGTATACAGTATACAGTATACAGTATACAGTATACAGTATACAGTATACAGTATACAGTATACAGTATACAGTATACAGTATACAGTGTACACTGTACACTGTATACAGTGTATAGTATAGTTAGAAAATTACTAAGATAACCTATTAAGTTAACTGCCAATTCTAAGTCCTAATACTTCCTCGCCTTCGTTGTTCAAATTGTCCTCCCGGGTAGGATCCTTATTATAGGAAGAATGCGGGCATTGTTAGGGGCTGAGTACATTCGCCATGCAATGCTCGAATACATACTACGTCACGTCTTCCCAGCCCTCGCCCTCATCGAATTGCGTGACACGTATAACTTTCTTTCGTCACACCAATAACTACACCATGGTCGCAACGCACTCGCCGTCTAAACCAACTACGCCCCCGTCACCGTGCCCCACCGTGCCCCACCATACCTACCACCACGGCCTACCACGCCCACCACCACACCCACCACCACACCCCTTGCCACATCGAGCGTGTCTTACGATCGTAAACTGACCGTGTGTCCGCGGCGAGCCCGTTAAAACCCTTGGAATCGAACCTATCCTACGTCCCAGAACGGAAAGGTTGTCGTTATTCCCATTGATTGGTCGATTGATTAATTGATTTGTAATCACCGCTGGGGTCAATAATCTCCCGCTACCGTTGCAAGCCGTGGCGGTGATTACTCGTTGATTACGTAGCTATGTGTAATAAGTGGACCGATGTACACCGACTCCTAAACCCTATTATATCTAGCATCTTTACAAGTCTTCACTTCGCTTTCTTTCCATGTCGAGCAAGATGCGCGAAATTGCGGAGATATAGAGGATTTAAAGCCGGATTCTCCGGTGAAAGATAACGAGATGTGGTCCTATACCGTTATAGTCTGCTTGGTATCGTGATTAATGCTTAGAAATGCAGTATACTTGAGTAATCAATGTATTTAACACTTATTATATAATAGTACTTTCTAATTGATATATTCATTATAAAATATATATATATATAGATATATATATATATATATATATATATATATATATATATATATATATATATATATTTATATATATATATATTTATATGCATATTACCAGAATAAACACACAATTTTATTTATGTTTATCAATTTTAGTGATTATATATAATATTATTTTACTATTATTAAAAGAGTTCAGCTATGGTTGTGAGCACTCTACCCTGTACAAATTAATAAACTATGTCACGTGTTTACTTACTATCCGTCCTATGGTCAGGTGGGCTTCTTAATTTAATTGAGATGTTATATAATAACTGCGCATGGGTGCGGCTCAGAATTGATATTTACGAGTCTATGAGAATATGAACAGTCTATCACTAGTTGTATATTATATAACATAAGTGCCCTATTAAATTAAATAAACCACTTTATCAAAACATAACTGCAAACAATCACGCAATGAATTTATTTTACATTCACAATTTTGTATTATTTATCCAGCAAAAACATGCAATTATTATAGAAAATATCTAAAATATAAATAAAATCTATAATTGTATAAAATGAATTTCTAATATTATTACACAATGTGCAGAATATGACTTTCTTATATTATATAATATTATCTAATATTATACACAATATAAAACATAAAATCGAATGCATTGCTTGCTAATCAAAACAAATTAGAAAGCAATTACATCTTATTAATTGTATTGTATTCGACCATTACATAATCACACTTCCTTTAGAAATCACAATATTCCCTTACGAGGAGTCGTTGTCTCTTCCGGTTGGAAGTCGGTTCCTTTTCACTTGTTCTAGCCTTCAAGAAATCACGTGGAAAGGTCACGAAAATCTCAAAAAAGGTTATTTTCATAATTACACACATATCTACATAAACCTACATGTACATACACACACCTACACACACCTGCATGCACCTACACAAACCTACATGAACCTACACATACCTATATACATATGCAAACTATAGTATGTGTTCCTTTAAATATAGTTTATTATTAACTACTCTAGCATGTATTATTAAAATCTCTATAGACAGTAGAATAGTACCATATAACTTGACTACTACTGGAAGACTT
>OZ038312.1:32259101-32336152 GCA_964035775.1 Osedax frankpressi | reverse complement strand
TTCATAAATTCACTATTAAAATCTATTACGCACATCTCTGTACATTCTCGGAATACCGGAATACCTAAAATAGCAGAAGTCTCTGGACTTTCAAAAGTAGCAGATATCTCTGGTGTGATTATTACGAATATGTCTACGTGCTCTCCTCGTTATGATAATGTAGATATATTCTACTGCAATCCTCATCTACCCAGCAAAAATTCAATAAATAAACACTATACACGATTATTCAAAACAATAAATTAATTACTATCATGAATAAAAAACATACCCCTACCTTACCAGATATATGACATCAAATCTGTCTTAAAATATTGATACATTCAATCTTGCCAATACTGCCAAATGTTTCTATTAAAAAATCTAATCATATCATCCCTTGCTAAAAAAATGGTAAAACATTCAACCCACTATATATAATAATGCATTTACTACCGGTATTACCACACAATACCTTAAACTCTTTATTATAACTTATTTTATAAAAAAAGTATCCCTTACATACGATCAACTATCAAATCATCGTCCAATCTCCCAACTTCTACTTATATAAAAACTACTAGATAAAACAACATAAAAACAATTATTGTTCCACTTAACTGATAATATCTTACTGGAACACAGACAAAATTAATTTACAAAATGATATCAAACCGAAACAACTCTCTAGAGTATACTCTCATTATTCGACGATATATTTTCCTTACTCGGTGATCATAATCCGATTCAATTAACATTTCTCGATATCGCAAAACTATAACAACATAATACATAACTTAATTCGGATAAATTAATACCAGTTATGCAAAATTAACTAGACTCGAGTTATTTACTTTCTCCATTCGATACTACTGCTACTCTACTCTCTGTGAATCTACAACTATACTTTAGTTATATACTACCAACTGAGTCTACTAAACACTTATACATATTAACATGAAAGAACTACTGCTGTCCAAATGTAACATCTCTGACAACTATTATTTTATATTAACTTTATATAAGACTTAGACCAAATGCACTACTTTTCTTAAACATACTGCAATACTTTACGGACAAATCTGTAACTCATTACTAATCTCAACAATTAAGACTACAATATTATACTAAGATAACAAAAGATCAACAAAGCTATTATGTTGGCAATAGAATTATATTGTTACTAAACAAGAAAGACTATAATATCAATATTACAAAATAATGATACCGATTAAACAGCTCGATAACTATATACTCAATACTGATTATACTTTAAAAAAACAGAAAACTAAAATCCTTTGCTTCGGAAGTATTTAAACAACCATCGGCTCTTGCAAAATATGAAAAGCAAATGTAGTTCTATTTCTCCAAATAAATGGAATTGCCTACCAGACGAATAATTTACCCGTAACCCTCTCGTCTTACATTAACTATAGTTCAAAACTAATTATTAAAATGAACCCTGTATTTGTTATTATATAACACTAGGCTAATTACGTTAACATTTTTCCATTAATCATTTAGCGGCGTAATCTTTTTTCTAGCTAACTCCCACAACACAATGTATTATACAAATATATTTATTAATCATTAATATTAATAATTTGTGTTTTATCAAATAGAAACTTCACAAATGCATATGCACGTGCCCGTACACATACGTACACAAATATACACAATAATACATATACAGACACACACATATATACAGATATACACACATACACACATATATACAGATATACACACATACACACATATACACATACATACACACACATACGTATTTGTATATACTATATACTCATGCATATACATACACACACAAAAATGCATACGCATTCGTATACAGACACACACACATACACATATAGGTAAACACACACACATACACACGCACACACATGCAATCACACATACGCACATACACATACACAAACACACATATACACATACACACACATACACAAACACACACATAAACACACACACATCCATAAACTTACATAAAAACTTACAAACAATATGAATCCAATCAAAATATTTTCAAAAACTCATTTATTTAAACTCTTAATACCAAATCACCTTCTTCACACAACTACACACAATTACACATAACTACACACAACTACACACAACTACACACAACTATACACAACTACACACAACTACACCCAACTACACACAACTACACACAACTAGACCCAACTACACACAACTACACACAACTACACACAACTACACATAACTACACACCACTACACACAACTACACACTACTACACACTACTACACACAACTACACACAACTACACACCACTACACACAACTACACACAACTACACACAACTACACACACCTACACACAACTACACCCAACTACACACAACTACACACACCTACACACAACTACACACACCTACACACAACTACACATAACTACACATCACTACATATCACTACACACAACTACACACAACTACACACAACTACACACAACTACACACAACTACACACAACTACACACAACTACACACAACTACACACAACTACACACAACTACACACTACTACACACAACTACACACAACTACACACAACTACACACAACTACACACACCTACACACAACTACACACAACTACACACAACTACACACAACTACACACAACTACACACAACTACACACAACTACACACAACTACACACAACTACACATATTTATATACAACTACACATACCTACACATAACTACAGACACCTTCATACACCTACATACATCTATACATATATACACACAACTACACACAACTACACACAACTACACACATCTATACCCAACTACACATAACTACACACAACTACACACAACTACATACACCTTCACACATCTACACACAACTACACACAACTACACACAACTACACACAACTACACACAACTACACACACCTACACACAACTACACACAACTACACACAACTACACACAACTACACACAACTACACACAACTACACACAACTACACACACCTACACATAACTACACACAACTACACATAACTACACACAACTACACACAACTACACACACCTACACATAACTACACACAACTACACATAACTACACACAACTACACATAACTACACACAACTACACACAACTACACACAACTACACACAACTACACATATTTATATACAACTACACATACCTACACATAACTACAGACACCTTCATACACCTACATACATCTATACATATATACACACAACTACACACCACTATACACAACTACACACAACTACATACACCTACACACCACTACACATACCGTAACCTGCGTGATATAAGCCTATTCACGCCTACATATAACTACATACAACTACACACACCTACACACAACTACACACACCTACACATACCTACACACAACTACACACACCTACACATACCTTAACCTGCGTGATATAAGCCTATTCACGCCTACATATAACTACACACAACTACACACACCTACACACAACTACACACACCTACACATACCTTGACCTGCGTGATATAAGCCTATTCACGCCTACATATATTTACACACAGTGCGGTTTCGGAATGACAATTCCGACTACTTTCGGTTGTCTATTGAGGTATTAGCGTTGCCATCCCTTGATAATGACGTCACGCTCACCTGTTACCAAATATCGCGACCTTCGCTAACCAAATCCCTGGTACTGAAGCCTTTCACCAGACCCCTGGATACAAGTTAGCATATCAAGTTTACCTGGATTTTAGCAGTATTTTAGTAAGGGATTTAATGTTGGGTTTTGTGCGGGTTTTATAGTTGTATTAAAAATAGTTTTAATGGTGATTTAAAGATTGATGTTATAGTGAGCTCTAGAGTAACGTGGCTGGTAGTGGTAATAATTTTGTTAACAGAAGAAAGTATATAACTCGAGTTTAATTCATTTTTAAAGCTGTCATTAAATGTTCGTAATAAAGTTAGGTAATCTGCAGATTACATCATTAGACAACGTTTTTTAATGTTATGTCATCGGGTATTGAACAATAGCAAATCATATCCTGAGTTTCTGAAAGAAACAGTACATAATGTGTAATAATATCATAAGAAATATTTACATTTAATAATTATGTAACTTAAGATATTTACTTTCACAACTCGTAAAACTGTTCTTTCCTAAGACAATATATTGTGTATTCCTATCGCATCACTAACACTTATATGTTTTCTTTAACTATTATTTAGTATGGTTTTATGAGTACGTCCGAGTACTGACCCCTATTAGACCCCGGTGTCCGTGGTTACCATTAAGTTTACGTTATCGACGGAACACCAACTGCTCTATTGCGTACGCCGTTTTAGACCAACTTTTTTCTACTGTTGACCTCGTTACCATGGTTTCAATATCACTCATCCCGTAGAAATATCCATGCAAATCGGTGTCGACAAGCTCTACTTCGAAGGCGACTTTATGAACATACTATGCATTACCTATCGACATAACGTCCATTTCCGTTTTAACGGTAAAATTATTATGCCACTAGACAACGAGGTCATTTTGTCTCTTCCAGTCATTAACGGTGAACGGTTAGTTTGATGCGCTAGATATGGTACGTCTAGAACAATTTACACACACGCACAGTGTGCGTCGCACACCCACACATACGTACGCGCGCACGCACACGCATATACACACGCATACACACATTCTAATTGACTTAACAATATTAGTTTAAATAAATAGAGCTTATAAATTGTATATACATAAATACAAACGCACACGCATACGCACGCAGACGTACGCGCGCGCGCGCGCGTACACATACACGCCGACTTCGAGTCGTGTTGCCACTACTAAAATCCGATAGGTACGTTTACGAGTTGATTCTGAACAAGCTGACGTCAGCCAACTCAGGTTTGTACTCTTGCGGAGAACAAGTTTCAGAAGGTGACACCTGGAGCGAAGACAGCCCTGCCGATTACATTCGTCTACAGGTGCAAACTGGACACCCGACATTCGATCGGCTGCCCGGTTAGTGGCGATGGTTTCTCGGTGAGAATCACGCGATGACCACTGCGACCTACCGCCCGGTTACGATGGCCCAAACTGACGAACCCGGTTGACGAACCCACTCCGCCTCCTTTTACGCCCCATTTCACAATTCAAATTCGCCTCAGACTTGCCCACGAATTCTAAAGACCTCGAATTGTACGGCTACGACTCCGAATCGATTTTGTTAAACTGTTCATTGCCAAAGGACCGTTTAACCAAATCTACCTTGCAAAAGAACTGGTCAAAGAACACGCACTACATTTACAATGATAACAGAATTCGCATATTTAATAACGGAACTTTGCGTATAGATGATTTCGGTGAGTGTGCTAGCATCTGAGTTTACTCTATACATCATATACTATATACTATATTATAGTATATGCCGTATAGTATATACTATACACCATATACTATGATATAGTATAATCCATATAGTATATATTATATAACATATACTATTAATTATATATTATATACTATATACCATAATATATTATAAGCCATATAATGTATACTATATGCGCGAGTATCGTAAGTAATATAGATCTAAATGGGTCTAAATACCCGAATAGATCATCTGATATGCAAATATAAAAAAATATAATACGTTAATAAAGGAAATATACAAAATGTTTTTATTGTATTGTATATTATTATTTTATTTATTAACTAACTATAATATCTATATGTACATATATGTATATACATATGTGTATATAATAGACATATATATATAGCTATTATACAATATATTTATTATACTAATTTTGCTTAATCTTTCTCTCCGTGAGTAATATCTATGAATAATATCGTTGATAATTACTAGCTACGTCCATTTATTATTTTATTATATTTCCAATTAATTCATGTATTTATTAATTCATAAAATCTCCTCCTCGTATCTATATAGAATTAGTTTCTATGGCAAATCATTAAATATTTTCTCGTATATTAATGAATTGAATAATTGAATCATTAATATTGAAGATTGTTGCACATTTTCTCACATTATGGAATATATTTATATAGACGTCTAATTCACTTATATATACGTCTATATAGTATATTCTAATAATATATAATTTGCGCATATTACTGATTCTGATATAGAATTAACTTACATTATTAATGACAAGCATATGAAATGTGTCAGTAATCTTCCCATTCACCTAATTACGTATTATTAAATCAAACAAACTGTTATTTAAAATATGTTATTTGTATAATTGAATGACTCATTGGATAGATTGTAAGCATTTCATAGTATGATGTAATGAATGTGTATACATAAATAGCAATCTATTGTTATTTATTTAGGTGTTATCTATTACAACAGGTGTATGTAAAGTTTAGATAAAGTCAATTAAATTTGATTATTAATCAAAAGAATAATCACCTTCCAGTGCTTGGTTTATTAATTTAAGGAAAGTAAGATAATAAATGATTTCAGATAAGATAATGATTCTTAATACAGAATATATCTTAGACATCTCTATAATTCCCTTTTTAATTTATTATTTGTATATATATATATATATATATATATATTATAGTTATAATTGATTACCAGATTGACAAATTAATATTTTAACAATTAAAGTTGAAATTTTAACATTCCGTTTTACTTACAAAATAGTAATAAGTGAATATATTCACCCTCGTTGTGGTATGAATATTTCCTGGAAAAAGTCCAATTTTCAATAATGTTTTACTAGTTTGGATTTCCATTTGATGGACAACAGATATTGCCATATCTTTGTATCGGTCTCCGCGGGTGTTCAGGTTGTCTACACGGGTGTTCAGGTTGTCTACACGGGTGTAGTATTTACTTCGAGTGTATGACAATCGACATGACTCAGTAGAAGCAAAACACTTCCCTTTCTTTTAATTGAATCAATATCATTTTCAAAGTCAAATACCAATTATCTTATCTTATCTATGAATTCATTTGCACAAAGTTGTCCACGAATACATCTCAAATTATTATTCTACGCATTCCATTTATCTCAACAAATGAACAATTCACTTAACAAAATACTTTATAACTTTATAATATTTATAACTATATTTCTTATTATCATAAATAACATATATCATTTTATAACATATAATATTGAATTACATTACTATATTAATATATAATATATACGAAATTCAAGATTATCAATCTTGGCTATAATGTAATTATCGAAATATTCAAATATTTTAATAAATAACCAAATAAATAATATCTTAATAATTAATATAACTAAAATGTGTTATTCAATTACAATTTTTCTTCTTTGATAAATATTATATGCCTAAGATACAATAATCTGATATCAAGATCTCCTATAGTTATAGGATGAATCAATAACAGTGACTCATCTTACCTATTACTTATAGTATAATAACTATAGTTGTAATGCAGATATTTTAAATCAACTATTTTGTATGCCCTGCATGTGTATTTTTGCTAGTATTCAAGATGTATATCCTTTTTCTTTCTTATACTGGTAACTATTGGATTCCTATGCAAATACCATATACGCAGATTGGGATGACATAGGCGTCTATACTTGCGATATATTAGAAGACAATCGAAATATCTATACAATAAAGTACACAGTGAAAAGTAAGTGAAAAAGTGTGTCGCCGTTTAGATTTCATAAACTAGTCGTTAGATTTAATCGCGAATATTTCATATTCTGAACATTTTTACAAATTCGTATAATTTTTAATTATAAGTATAACGTTTTTAATTATTGATTTTAGTAAGCCATTACTTTCAGCTAAACACTGCAATCTACTGAACATCACTGGTCCCTACCTCTTTAATGATTCTTCCTGTACGAATTCCCATATGCCAAAGTTAGGACTTGGCTACCGATGCATATCGAGATGCGATGATTCTCGTGACCTTTTGACCTTGCGATGCAGCCTGGTCGATGGTCAGTGAACTCACTCCATCTTCCTTTCTACCTCTCTCGCGTTCAAATTATATTGCTTCGCCTTTCTATCTCCCTATGTACCACACGCACTTACAGATGAACCCCGTTGGATGCCTAGCCCGAAGAGTATTCGATGTACTGCACCACAGAAACGCGCCAAAGGTCAAGGTCATCCGCAGGTCAGTCGAGTACTGATGCGGATGAACTCCGGCCGACCTCTATCCTTAAGATGTCCGGGAGCCGTAACGTGGAAAAATACGGAGACGACGCTGAACACTGCAACTCATTCATACCTTCAACCTATGAGCGGTTCTCTCAAACTCAGCACTACAGGTTATAGTATATTCCCAGGTATAAGCTCAATGTTACCTATGAAATGTATAGAACAATAGACTAATAGAACAATAGACTAATAGAACAATAGACTAATAGACTAATAGAACAATAGACTAATAGAACAATAGAACAATAGATTAATAGAACAATAGACTAATGAAATTGATGTAATATAATGGCACTCCAACAGATGTTCATTCTCTAGGAAATTATACTTGCTACGACTCAAACTCGGTGAAACTGCAAACATTTCAAGTGTATGGTAAGTTCAAAATATAGTTCTTCAGTAGCAATAATCAGACTTCTGACTTTTCTATTATTATTGAATTTCGAGAATATAGGCTGTATTTTGATTGCATAACTGCACTATTTAGCAAATAAATAATGAAGTAGAATTATATTGAATATTATCGAACATTTATTAAAGAATATTTGGTTTTTATAGGAAAGAAATGCGACCATCTCCACATCAAGTTCCCCATGTACGTAAAAAACAGTGAAGTCGCAGGAATCTTCTACGGGCAATCCTACGAGCTGGGATGTATGGTTAACAACACGTTGAGCGGAGGAATTAGTCGTATCTCTTGCATCAAACTACCCGGCGGAACCTACGAGTGGAACCCGAAACTTCCCATGTGTAAAGGTCCAACAATAACTACTAAATAATGATTTAAATCGCAGTTTAAATACATTTTCTACAGATAGAACTAAGCGAATATAATACATTTGTCTCCGAGGTGGAAGAAATTAGCATTTTTTACTTTGAATATTCCAAATTTTAATAATATTTCAATTTACAGAACTTGTGAAATATGATCAAGTCAAAAATGCAAATTCAGCCTCCAACAGAAAAGTATTTCCACAATTTTACATTTGTCAGTCAATTGTAATTATTTATTCGTATTTTATAATCTCGTGATTATGTGCATTTCTAATGAAATGCATTGAAATTGATATGCACAACATCTCAATGGTTGCAAATAACTGTAATAACCAGCGTTTTATTGATGCCATATTATTTTTTATTCTTTTATAATAAATTACGATCACAGGCTGATCGACAAAGATTTCTTTGAAACCGATTCTCTTAATAAATAGTAGTTAGGTTGTTATGGTAACCAAGCATTGTAGTCGATACTGAGCACGGCTAGGAATTAGTTTTCAGACTCTGAAATGTCATCGACTATAGAATTATATTGACCTTTAACTCGGACGTCATTTTCATTTCCTAGACGCGCGGCCGCGAAAGTACTTCTCGATCTCTTCGAGCGATTTGTTCTTGGTTTCCGGCACCATGGCGAATATGAAGGCGGCTCCGAGCAGGCCGCACACTCCGAACGTACAGAAAACGCCGCCGGTGCCGCCGACGACCGCCGCCAGGTTGCTGTACTGACTCGTGATCAGGAAGGCGGTGGACCACGAGGCGACGGTGGCGACGGCGGTGGCGGCGCCCCGACATCGCAACGGGAATATTTCGCTGTTGAGGAGCATGGGGCACGGACCCCAGCCGACGCCGAAAGCCGCGATGTAGAACACCAACGAGGCGACGGCGACGAGCGGGGGTCGGGACGCGTCGGGGGTCGCGTAGAATCCGGCGAGGGAGAAGCACGCCGCGGACATGCCGAAAGCGGAGCACAGAAGTAGGGGACGCCGACCCCAGACGTCCATCAGGTAGCAGGCGAGCAGCGTGACGACGGCTTGGGCGACGCCTACGGCTACGGTGGCGGCTTCGGCGTTCGCGCCGTATCCGGCCTCGCGGAATATCGTCACGGTGTAGAACATCACGACGTTGATGCCCGTCAATTGCTGCAACAGCATCAGACCGATGGCGACCTTGTCAATGTGAAATGTTCAGTTTAAAAAGAATTATCGATTATTAAATTGATTGCGGTTGTTAGTTTTTTAGGTATTTTTAGTTGTAATATTATTTTGAGTGCAGTATTTGGTAGATATATTATAACAGACTAAGTCATAACTATATTATATAATATTCACATTATCAAATTCTTTTATCATTTTTTCACCTCAAATATAATAAAGTTTAAGAATAGAAATAGAAAACTAAGATAAACATGGTTTATTTGTTCAAAAAACCTGAAAAACAATGAAAGTTATGCAATTAATATAATAAATTCCTACTAGAGTACCCTGAAAATAATCTAGACAATTTTATTTCTTGTATTGCCTAAAAACAGATCATTTTTTAACACAAAGAATTATAAACTACTACATCACTAGTCTTGGTAATAATAACACTTTCACTAAATGAATTTATTACATAATATTTATAATTCGAAAATGAATAATGAAATGTTTATGAACCACCGTATTTCTATGTAGTTGATATTATATAATATATTTGAATCAATGGTATGAAATACAATATAATAATGCTTCCATCGTGTATATGAATTTATTGTTATATATTATATACTAGTTCTTAATAACTAAGGGTGAACTGAATATTAAAAAATATAGTCAATATTTATGATAATAAATATTAATGATATAAACTATAAAATTTAAATCAAACATAGGTTTAAATATAAGATAGGAACATTTATTTCTACAATTAACCTAATTTATTATAACTAGTTGGTTAATATACATGAAATTTTAGAAAGAAAATTTAATGAGATGATTATTCGATAATGAAGATGATTAGGAAACCTTTAGTGGCCGCAATAAAGCAGGTTTAGTGAATTCAAGCAGAGTGACCGGCTTTGAATCAGTGAATGAATCTTCAATCTGTCGACATTCCTTAGAACAGTCATAATCACTGCCTCGTAGCTTATTCAAAGCCGTGATAGCTTCCTATATATCGGGAACGTAGGCTATACATAGGTAGCGACGATATACTTGATAGTGATGCAGTGAAAACAAAGAATGCATGCCACGTTTCAAATACATGAAATATAAGTAATTGTTATACAAAAAAATTGTAATATATTTTTTATTTTTTTAACCAACTATATTTAATTATTTTTTGTTAAATATATAGAGTTGCATCTAATTTTAGATATTAAATAACTAACTATATAAAATACTATTACTTAATACAATTTATATAGTGAGTCAAATTATATTAATACAAATAATTCATCAATTATAAATCATAAATTTCTCTCAATTATTTATAAAATAGAACATATGCAATTATTTATAAAATGATTAATAATTCTCCGGTGACAACGAAATCTGAAAAACAAATTTCAAAAGTATCGAATGCCAATCAGAAATCAGTCATTAAATAAAATTGAAGTAAAGTTTAAAATATTTATGAGCACAAAATAGAAAAGTTTTTAAAGATAAAAAATATTTATACTCGTCAATTTCTATTATTTTAAAAAACAAGAAATAATAATAATTTTTCCACTATAATATCCATTATAAAATTAATAATTTTATACTGCATTTTAAATACTGATATCTTTCGATACTTTTATATTTTTAGAAATTCTAGATAAATAGATCATTTCTAAATTTTAAAATATTCATAATTGTTAAATTATGATCTATTCTCTATATAAAGAAAAGATTTTAATTAAATTACAAAGATATAGTTTCCTTGTAGAATATTTCTAATATTAGAATTTTAAAACAAAAATTAACATAATTTAAATATATACCTAGCATGTAAAATATATGAACCACACTAATCTGCAATAATATGACACTAACACTAAACATGTAATAATATTTTTTATTATTTAATTAATTATTACTGTCTAACTTATTTTTTTATGAATCGCAGTCTACAATGTTTTCTACTTAAAATTATTAAAATTATTAAAATATATATATTGACATAGATAATAACTTATGCTTGTCCATAATATATATGATAAGAGTATTAGAATTATTTATATTCCTTGGCATAATAAAAACTTGGAGAAATAATGAAAAATAGTAATAACTGTTTTCATCTTTAAGTTTGATTCAAAATCAATATATCTATGAAATGTGCACATTGTTGAAATAAATATGAATTACTAACCTGCTGTTTCCCTTTGAGAATATAGTATCTGGGTGTTTCTGGACTAAAATACAATGCCAATTCAGAGATCACGGATAGAACGCAGCCCATAAGAGCTAAATTCCTCCAATCCATGAAACTACCTACAGAAATGTGATGCATATAAAATTGAAAGATAGAATTTAATTATATATGATCAATAAAGTATGAAGTATATGTGTAATTTTATTTTAATTTCATGATATGTTATTAAATACTTGTACATATAAAATTATGAAATATTTAAGTTACAAAATTAAATAAAATGATAATTTATTTGTTAATGTTATTTAATAATGTATAATAACTAGAATAATACAGAATGTTCAAATCTAAAACAACTCCCGGATTAACGCAAACCAAGCAGGTAGACGAGCAGGATACCAAGTGTTATATTGAGCTGCACTCCAGTTCCCAGGGTACCTCTTAATCGGACAGTGGACACCTCGGATATATAGATACTAGCTACTACTGTTACCATGCCTCCGGAAAGGCCTGCAGAATGAGAGCTAAGTGTCAATGGAGAAAATAACGTAATAGTAATAATAAGGTACTGAAAATAACGTAATAATATAAGGTACTGAAAATAACGTAATAATAAGGTACTGAAAATAACAATGTAAAACAAATTAGAACGATGAAACTTTTCCGATGACATTTCTAGTATGACCCCATATCAGCCATTATGCGAAAGCAACATCGATTCCATTCCCGATTCTACTCCCTCAATAACCAAATACAATACCAGGTACAAACAATTCCAACATTACTCTCACAGTAAACATATCGCAAGTTAAATGACGTACACATATTTTACCGTCCACAAAACGAAACCATTATAATCTATTCATCTCCATGACTACGACGCAATGATCCCAATAACTGCCCAATATCCGACAACAACATCGATGTGGTCATACGATGTTACACAACAAACCGACGCAATTGTAACCTTACTAAAGACGCAATTGTAACCTTACTAAAGACTGACCCGTGAGGAATCTACCCGTGAAAAGGGTAGTGACATCGAGGCTGGAACAGATGAGTAACCAGCCAACGAAAAAAGGAATATTAGTGATGGCCAGGGTGGTTTTGCGGCCAAATAATTCGACAAAGTAACCAGCCAAAGGGCAACCGAGTAAACCTCCCAAAGTCATCAGGGATGCAAACCTGATGGAAATCGTTGAATTATAAAGAAGTTATCAATGATATCAAATATTTTTAAATATCAAATAAAATGATAAAATCACGAATATTAACAAAATATTAACTACAAACTTTGTATAGGTCAATCAAAACTAAATAGTAAACTAAATTGGTTTATAATATACAAACCAATCAGATGAACTCTTGTCAATAATACCAGCAGCTTGCATCTGCGGAATCGCAGGACTACTGTAACCAATAACGACTCCAAACTGAAGGCAACACAGGAACGGAGCAATGACTGCAACTAGTAAACATCTCAAACGAGCGGGTGAAGAGCTGATCAGTTCCTCCTCCATGATGTCTGCAGAGCATTGCATACCGTATCACACGTATTCAATATATAATAGTAATATAATTAATTAACATATTATGTTTACAATATGTCTACAATATTATCACGTTCGATGTTATTATATTTAATTATTAATTTTTTAATAAATGTGAAACTTACAAAACAATATATTAATAAATATTAAGATTAAGTTACAAAGTGTATATTTTAATTATCTTGAATATTTGATTATTTAAAAAAATTATTAATTTAAAAGTATATTGGATTGTAAATAATGGTTCAAAAATGGAAGCCAAACTATTACAAAATACTAAAAATTAGCTATGCAAATTAATCTATTAATATAAATACTTAATTATATTTATAATTATAATGTTAATATAATTTTATTATGTTTATTATAATAATTAAATAATATTTCATACATTTCAATATTTTTAATTAGATATTTTTAGTTTCTTTATTTATTGGATTCATAAATATATTCATAAATATATTCACTCCGTGAAGCTGACTCAGTCATATATAAAAACATAAACACTATGATGTTATACCATATTGAATTATATGATATACATATCATATATAAATAATATTCATATTATATTAATATATATTACATACACATACAATACACTAGTTCTAAAATAATGTTAAAGGATTTTTTCGATGAACATAGTAAATCATGAAAATCACATTAAAACTATTGTATAGATATTATATGCATATGATATACATATATCATGTAATATCATAATGTTTATAGTCTAATATTCATATAAGCAATCCAAGTGGAAAATTACTTTAAAATCAACTTTAAAAAATTAAGATGTGTTAAATATTGTATAAATATAATTTATATATTATTTTCATCCTATAATTCAATATGAAGTAATATCATAGTTTATATAGTGTGATATTCGTCAGTCAGATTTCATATATGTGAATTATTATGTATTGCATATGCTCAAACCAACTAATAAAATGCATGTATATAATAATAAGATAAATATCTTTACATAACTAACAATATATCATTAAAAATATAATTGCTTCAAATAATATTTAATTATTTATAAAAAATTAAAATGTAATCTTACAATAATCAAACCATTCTATTCACTGATTTATAGGCAATTTATATGTATGATTTATATTTTTCACCAGATCTAGCATATACGCATAAGATGGGATAATGATTATAGTAACAATTATTATTACATTATTAAGGCAATACATTTCTGTAGGTATATTGTATATGGTTAACATTAAAGAATAACGTTAAAATATAAGAATAAATATATGTACTATAATTCATAAATTATTTTAAAAAATTAAATTTATATTAAAATATATAAATTTAATCGATATTCATTATACCTTTTCTAATAGTTTTATTAATTAACTTAATTTTTTTTACAACCATGTATAATACACTATAATACACAAGTTTTAAATATGTTTACTATTATAATAGTGTATACGTATTAATGAAAACTTCCGGGATTTAAAATGAATCATAGATCTCAATATGAATTTTAAATCACATATAACCCATATATACATATATTTTTTCATATGAATCTAACCACTGTTAAATTTCTCTATAAATAATAAATTAAAGAGCAATATCATTAGTATAGTTTCAATATTAATTAAATATGATGCATTAGTATACTCGGATATTGAGTATCCAGTTTATATTAATAAGAAGTATTTATATATATATATATATATATATATATATATTATAAGTGAAATCATCAAATGCAATGAATGTATTTACTAATTGTCTATATAATAGAAAAAATGAGATAGCCAAAATATGTGTTCAACAAATAATAATCGTGCCCTCTAAAAGATTTCTAAATTATTGCAATATGAAAATTTGACATTTTTCTAAAATATAATTTTCAAATATCAATAACTGTTTTATTAGATAACTAATGTTAACATTTATTTGTTATCATGTCAAGAATACCCATTAGATTAAAAAATAATATATACTACAAGTTATTATAAGTTTCAGAATTTTAAAATGCATATACTATGTTAATATATAAATAGAAATAAGCGTTATATATATTCATTGATGATATAATTCAAAAATAATATTCAAATTATTTCAAAATTGTTTTTGAATAATTAACTATTTTTAAATCGAAAAATCACTGTGGCCTATATATTATGATATTAACTTTTTTATTTATTTACCCTATTACATCTTATAAATAATAAATACATTTTGGAATTTTGATGGTTCTTCTATTAGTTTTGGTGTTAGTTTGAATTTTAAAAAAAATCATTTTTTATCATATAGTTAATAAAATGCACTAAATGGTAGCTGCATGCAATGCTAATATTAATCCAAATATGAATTATAAAACGAGTATAGAGTTAATGATTTTTTTATCATATTCTATCAATATGATTGTAAAGTATATTGAATTTCATTTTATAAAATATAAATAAATGCGATGAATCCGAAATAAAAGAAAGTATTATAAATCAATATTATTATATTTCTATAAATATTATATAATTATCTTCAATTTGTGATCAAAAAATAAAATATAAACTAAATAAGAAGACATAATATATTTCCAATTTATTAATTTCGTAATACAAAATAGTATCTTCAAAAACAAAGACAAAATATGAATGTATGAATGTAGGCTAATTTAATATTATTTTATAATTATAATATATATTTATTAAAATATATAATTATTTATATTATAGAATATTATACATATATATATATATATTATATTTATGCATACATAAATATATATATATATATATATATATATATATACATATATATATATATAAATATATATGTATATGTATGTATAAATATAATATATTCTATTTATGCATACATAAATATATATATATATATATATATATATATACATATATATATATATATATAAATATATATGTATATGTATGTATAAATATAATATATTCTATTTATGCATACATAAATATATATATATATATATGTATATGTATATGTATATGTATGTATAAATATAATATATATATATATATATATATATATTTATGTATGCATAAATATAATATATTATATTTATACATACATATACATATATATATATATATATATATATATATATATATATATATATATATATATGTATGCATAAATATAATATATATATATATATATATATATGTATAATATTCTATAATATAAATAATTGTATGTATATGTATATGTATATGTATGTATAAATATAATATATATATATATATATATATATATATATATATATATAATATATATAAATAATTATATATTTTTTTATATAAATAAATTTTTTTTAAATTGTAATACAAACTATAGATTATATATAATATACAAATTATAACTATATTTTTATAAAATAATTTATGATCTTAGCATAAAGGTCGAGAAAGGAAATATGATCTTAGCCAAAATTATGAGAAGCTTTGATATTAGCTAAAAGGCCGAGAAGCGATGAGCCGATATACTTTGAATTTTGCCAAACGGCAGAGAAGCGATAATCTTAGCTAAAATACCGAAAAAAGATATTATGTAAAAGGCCGAGAAAAGATGATATTAGCATAAAAGCCAGGAGGATTTGATCTTAGTAGTAGTAGTAGTAGTAGTAGTAGTAGTAGTAGTAGTAGTAGTAGTAGTAGTAGTAGTAGTAGTAGTAGTAGTAGTAGTAGTAGTAGTAGTAGTAGTAGTAGTAGTAGTAGTAGTAGTAGTAGTAGTAGTAGTAGTAGTAGTAGTAGTAGTAGTAGTAGTAGTAGTAGTAGTAGTAGTAGTAGTAGTAGTAGTAGTAGTAGTAGTAGTAGTAGTAGTAGTAGTAGTAGTAGTAGTAGTAGTAGTAGTAGTAGTAGTAGTAGTAGTAGTAGTAGTAGTAGTAGTAGTAGTAGTAGTAGTAGTAGTAGTAGTAGTAGTAGTAGTAGTAGTAGTAGTAGTAGTAGTAGTAGTAGTAGTAGTAGTAGTAGTAGTAGTAGTAGTAGTAGTAGTAGTAGTAGTAGTAGTAGTAGTAGTAGTAGTAGTAGTAGTAGTAGTAGTAGTAGTAGTAGTAGTAGTAGTAGTAGTAGTAGTAGTAGTAGTAGTAGTAGTAGTAGTAGTAGTAGTAGTAGTAGTAGTAGTAGTAGTAGTAGTAGTAGTAGTAGTAGTAGTAGTAGTAGTAGTAGTAGTAGTAGTAGTAGTAGTAGTAGTAGTAGTAGTAGTAGTAGTAGTAGTAGTAGTAGTAGTAGTAGTAGTAGTAGTAGTAGTAGTAGTAGTAGTAGTAGTAGTAGTAGTAGTAGTAGTAGTAGTAGTAGTAGTAGTAGTAGTAGTAGTAGTAGTAGTAGTAGTAGTAGTAGTAGTAGTAGTAGTAGTAGTAGTAGTAGTAGTAGTAGTAGTAGTAGTAGTAGTAGTAGTAGTAGTAGTAGTAGTAGTAGTAGTAGTAGTAGTAGTAGTAGTAGTAGTAGTAGTAGTAGTAGTAGTAGTAGTAGTAGTAGTAGTAGTAGTAGTAGTAGTAGTAGTAGTAGTAGTAGTAGTAGTAGTAGTAGTAGTAGTAGTAGTAGTAGTAGTAGTAGTAGTAGTAGTAGTAGTAGTAGTAGTAGTAGTAGTAGTAGTAGTAGTAGTAGTAGTAGTAGTAGTAGTAGTAGTAGTAGTAGTAGTAGTAGTAACATTGTAACCTTGTAACCAATTGGGTTTATTCACTTCCATCAACTTCAATGTGGAGTTTTCGGCCGTGATTTTTAGTTATTGATAGGCGATGGAGAATAAATAAGTTTTTAATTTTCGTTTAAAGGAAGGAGTGGACGATAAGGATCTGAGCGAAGTTGGTAGGCTATTCCATAGTTTGGGAGCAGCAATAGAGAAGGCAGATTGTTGTTTTATTGTGAGGTTTGTGCAGTTGTGTGTGTGTAATTTATATTGGTTTTCAGTACGTTGGGATCTGGAGGGATTGTAGTCAGTCAGTAGGTCAGTCAAGTAGTCTGGTTTATTGTGATGTGTAGCTAGATGAGTGAGAAGTATAATTTTGTATTGGATTCGCTGTGTGATGGGTAGCCAGTGTAGTATTTTGAGATATGGAGTTATATGAATTCTGGAGTATTTAGGGATGCGGTAAACTATGCGTGCGGCGGAATATAGTAGTTTGGTGAAAGGAATTATTGAATTTCGGGGAAGTCTGTGTAGTGTAGAGTTGCAGTAGTCGATTCTAGGCAGTATTAGGGATGTAACAAGCAGTTGGGCGAGCTTGGTGGTAATGGAGGGTCTAATTAGACGGATAGTGTGGAGTGTTCGATTAATGGATTTTGATAAGGAAGTTGTGTATTGAGAGAAAGATAGTTTTTGATCGAAGATTATACCAAGGTTTTGAGCGGTGGAAGAGTATTTAATGATATGGTTATTGATCCGAATTGAAGGTATATTTGTGGAAGTTGTAGGGGATTTAATTAGTAGTACAGTTGTTTTGTTAGTATTTAGAGAAAGAGAGTTGGAAGCAAGCCAACCACTAATTTCGTCTAAGCATTTGTTTAGTATAGATATGTTAGTAGAGGGATCTGGTAAGCTACAGTATATTTGAATGTCATCAGCATATGTATGGAAATTGATGTCAGGGTATCTGTCGAATATGTCAAGTAGAGGTGCTAGGTATATGTTAAACAGAATTGGAGCGAGAACAGAGCCCTGAGGAACTCCGTGAGAGATTATGCGTGGTTTAGTTTTATATGAGTCGATGCATACTGAGTATGTGCGACTTTCAAGGTAGGATGTAAACCAATCTAGTGCAGTGCCTGTAATTCCGATGCACTGCAGCCGACGGATTAGCATGCTGTGGTCTATGGTGTCGAAAGCAGCGGAGAGGTCGAGGAAAATAATAATGGAGCAGTGTTTTGTTGGATGGAGTAGTATATTATTTAGTACATGTGTTAGTGCGGTTTCAGTACTCTTGTAAGTCGTATAGGCACTTTGGAATTGGTTCAGTATGTTATTGTTGTCGAGATAGTCGTGTAGTTGGGAAGATACAATTCTTTCAAGAGTTTTGGATATATATGATAGATTGGAAATTGGACGGTAGTTGGAGAGATCAGATTTATCATGTGGGTTATTTTTTTTTAGTATAGGAGTGACATGTGCATTTTTCATATGAGCGGGAACTTTGCCAGAGATGAGGGAGAGGTCGATTATTTGTTTGTATAATGGAGAGAGTAGTGTAGTTAGTTTGTTTAGGGGTATTAAAGGTATCGGATCTAGCATATCTAGCATGCATACTGATTTCACTGAGAGGAGGAGATTATTGATGGATGCTATGGAGGGGGTTTTGAAGGAGTGAAGTGAATATGATGGAGTTAACAGGGATGGCAATGTTGGACTAGGAAGTGAATTTATTATATTAATTATTTTGTTGTTGAAGTAGTTGTCGAAGTTGGCTGAGTTTGTGGATGCCGGACAATCGGGAAGTATGCGGGGAGTAGTGCGTCCGAGTAGAGAATTCGATATTTGATATAGTTTTTTAGCATTGTTACCGGCGGCTGTTATAGTATCGGTGTAGTATTCGCGTTTCGCCTTCTTAATCAGTTGTCTATATTTACTAGAGAGTTGTTTGAAACTAGTGAGGTTTTCTTCGCTTTTATGCTTTCTCCATTTTTTTTCTGTATATCGAAGCTGACGTTTAGTAAGTGATAGATTACGGTTGAACCATTTAGTGTTAAGTCGAGGGGTAATTGTTTTTGTCAAGGTTGGAGCTAGTCTATTTAGTGTTTTTAGTAGTGATGAGTCAAGGGAGTTTATGTCTGGATAGTCGGCAAAGGTTGATAGGTGGGACATCAAGTCATTGGTGAAGTCAGTAATGGTAATATTTTTTGTTTTTCTGAATTGAATAGTTTTAGTAAGTCGTTTGGATCTGGGGAACTGTAGGTTAAATGTTATGATAAGATGATCAGTAACTAAAGATATAACGGATGTATTTAGTATAATGTTAGGTGTGTTGAGTGCTATTATTAGGTCAAGGATATTTCCGGATGTGTGAGTAGGTGAATTCACATATTGGGAATTAGAGTCAATCGCATGTAGAAATCGTTTTGAGTATAGAGAGGAGGAGGATAATGGGATATTAAAGTCAACTAGGAGTATCGATTGATTGGTTAGAGATGACATAATGTTGTCAATTTCGTCGATGAAAGATGAAGTTGAATTGTGTGGAGGTCTATATATTGTTATAAGTGTAAAAGGGAGGGAGTTTACTGGGTGGAATGTACATTTAAATGCTTCTGAGTGGTCAAGGTGTAGATCACTACTGTGTATTAATTTTATATTATTTCTGTAGAGGACACCGATTCCACCGCCGTAATTTGGTCCGGGTCGGGGAAGATGGGTAAATCTTAATGATTTCGTAGCATATAGATGTCATATCTACATGCGCTAATGAAATAAATCGCTGGTTAATTATGAATAAACTATATCTCAATAAGAAAAAATCTGAACTACTTAATGTACCCGCTCATACACCCATTTATTTTTTTCCAGTAGTTAAAATAGATAATCTAATAATTACACCCAGAGATCAAATAAAATATCAGGAATAGTTATTAATAATTCTTTTAACCTTAAATCACATATTACTAATATTTCGAAAAAATCAAATTACCAATTAATGAATATACGTAAAATTAGAAAATGTATCACCATTAAACTATGTACAGTTTACTTTCATCACATATAAAACCACTCAATAGAATAATTAAATCAGGTATAAGAACTATTTTATGTCAACCCTTAATAGATCATTCTAGTATTTCGATGAACGCAATAAAACTTAAGATCCTTACCTTCCCTAATCGTCCAGCCTATAGACTACTTTGTATCATCCATAAAACATTATATATCAATTTCCCTAAATACCTATTAGAATCTCTAAGTCGCCCTAAAATAACTAGTTTTACACTCCGATCATCAATTGACAATTTTATATTACAAGCTCATTTATCACATTCATGCCATCAATCATGTTCCTTTACCTGCTCTGCTCCTATTATTTGGAATAAGCTTCCTCTCCATATTAGATTCACATCAAATCATAATTCATTTAAAAATCTACTTAAATCTTATTTTCTAAATAACACATCATTCATGTATTAAATTATCAAATCTTCCATTTCAAAAATTATGACGTTTTAATCTTTTTTTCTTCGTCTCTTACTTCTTTTTTATTTTATTTTATTTGTATATATTTTTATTCTAGTCGAATAATCCGTATCTCATTACTTTTATAATTAGCCATACGTATCCTTATCATCTATAATAGTATGCGTATAGCTGGTGTTTTTCCCGGGACTTGTAAATGCTGATGGGCATTGTGCCATAATGTAGGCTTTTTCTTTGTCTTGGTTTTTCACCATACATATTTATATTTATATTTCGCCTTGTCCATCTAATGTTATAATATACACTTATCAGAGCATAATAATGCTATACATTGATTATATAAATAAACCGTTAATTTCCAAATCTCATAAACAAAAGAAAACCTATAGGTTTCAATTTTTAAATCTCTATAGTTATATATTAGGATGGGTTATATTATATATATTATGTAATATAGTATTGATTATTATTTTGTATATAATATTGATTATTATTTCATTTTATATATATATAAAGTATAAAGGAATATATATATTTTATAAACATGTATAAGTCTTAAGACAATTATCTTACTTATAAATATATACCCAATATATACATATATACATATATATAAATACATATATATATATATATATATATATATATATATATATATGTATGTATTTATGTATGTATTATATATTTATGTATATATACATATCTATTTATATAAATATAGTATATTTGATATACATATATACATAAATACAATATATATATATATATATATATATATATATATATATATATATATACATAAACATATATATATACATAAATATGTATACATATTATGTATACTAAATCAGTATATTATGTGATTTTTATTAAATATTGGTGTTCTAAAAAGTACACTTATATATATATATATATATATATATATATATATATATATATATATATATATATATATATATATATATGTATTTGTATACTACTATTTATAAATACTATTTAATATACGTAAACAAATATAGTTCGCTTCACATATACTTTCCCTGTATACGCGTACAAACGAAATAAACGTTTATATATTTAGAAGCGTCAATTAGAATAAACGAGTTTCGATTAAGTATAATTGTCTATACATTCGGGGTTTGACGTACGGAGCCGATATCCTCGGAGTGGGCATCTTCTCCGGTGTCGGGTAACGCGGGGCGTCGAGTAACCGTGCCTGGTAATTACTCTTCCTCTGCCTCGGGTATGAGTTACTCAATTACCGAGGTTCTCGCGGCGTGATTGGCCAGGCGTGCTGGGAGATATTTGTAAGTTGAAATGGAATCGCACCTCGTCGAGTATAAAACACCAACTGGCATGCAGTATCGCAGTTTATCGACTCGAGAAAACGGTGAGTGTCAGACGACGATTCTAACCAACCCGACCCTGAAACATCCCGTGCAACAAGCTTTATTACCTGTTACACTCTTTTTCAACATTATTCTACGTATATATACTTTCTATTTTTTCAATATATTGACTCTAACCTCCCCCTTATACATATTTTAAGATATATATATATTTACTATATACTATATTTAATTAGCCCATATTTGAATGTATCTCGAAAGTTGGCTGAAATTTCCAACATGACATTTAACCTCTCCCAATACAGAAAAAGATGAGTTGTCGACTATCGCTAGTATTCGTGTTCCCGGTGATCGTTTGCCTGCTCGCGGTCAGCGTTAGTATAACCGCGATGACCCCGCGACTCTCCATAAATAACCCGGCGCTGACCCCGCGCTGACCCCGCGCTGACCCCGCGCTGAACCCATTGAAACGCGCGCTCCACTCTCAGCAGCAACAGCAGCTCGGCTTCAAGGAACGTTGCGCCGGCGAGACCGAGGAGGAGAGCAGCAAGTGTTCGACGAACCTGTGCCAGGAGATCGAGTCGGACGACGGCGAAGAGGACTACTACGGCGATTACGAAGCCGAACTCCAGCCCAATTACGAGTGCGTTTGCCCTCCGCACTGGCACGAATTCGAGGATTCCACTAAAGGACAGCATATCTGCGAACGCGGTTAGACCCAACGCGTACGTCACTCTACCCCGAGACGATGCATATACACACGGTACGCTAATTCGCATAAGAATTGTTGGCTATTGGTTAATTCTGAGATAAAACAACTTCAAATGTATTCCATTATATTCCAACTACGTTATCAATTGGTATCCGAGCAACATGAAATTTAGCAAAATAACTAACTCTTATACACTCAGATATTTTACCACGTGACTTTTAATCACCTGGAATCTATACCCAGTGCCTAGATCCTGATACGGTTATATCACCGTTGTCTCTCCTCCGAAACAGGCGGGATCGGTTCGTTCTGCAACTTGGATATCGACTGTTCTTACGGAGTCTTTAACGAAACGACGCGATCCATGAAGATCACTTTCTTCTTCTGCGATCAAGTGAAACACTCTTGCAACTGCAGACCTCGGCAATTCTTCAACGCTACGTCTAACCAATGCCAGGCTTGTTAGTAACTAGTTACAGAATAATTCGACACCTACTAATATCCAAGTCGACATTGGGCTGGAAGTTCGTTCAATTTGTAGACTACCTAGATTGTTTAGCTTTTAATAATATGTATCACCGATATATTGATTGAATCAGTGAATATTGTGTAGTTAATATTGTTCTGATACAACACTCGTACGCCAGTTTTATAAGCTCCTATTATATATAAATACATATTATATACCCTTTATATAAATACCAAGTATGTATATACCAAGTATGTATATATACTTACCTATTACCATCTAACCAACTCATTTGTCTATTTTACTAAATATATGAACATCTACTTAATTATTCCGAGAATAATTTACTCTTTATTGGTTACATGTTACCCCGCAATTACTCCTTATTGGTTACCCTGCAATTGCTTACTTCCAATTAGTAATCTTGCAAATTAATTTAACTACCATCTACTCCTTATTGCTACTTCATCTGCTCCTTTCCTGTCATCCGAATATATCATTTGACTACTCTTTTCTACTACCACTTATCTCTCCAGCGTTTCTACCCCGACTACCACGCCTACAACTGCTACAACATTTGCAGCCCAGCACTTGAAACCGTGTTCCACTCATTCCGGGGGGCAATGCGCCATCGGAGGTGAATGTATACACAGTAACGTGATTAACAACGGAAAACTCTCGGCTCCGTATTGTAACTGTACATATGGACACAACCATGGCTCTTGTATCGTCGGTTCGAACACTTAATAGACGCATTATATATTAAGGGTGTATAATCAATATATATATATATAGTTACATCATCGTTATCTCTATAATGACATCATCAATATATATATATATATATATATATATATATATATATATATATATAGTCAAACCATTGTTATATCTATACTTGCATCATCAATATATTTATATTTACATCATCAGTATATCTGTATTTGTATAATCGGTATATATATACTTATACAATACTTATAACACATATATGGTTATATTCAAGATACAATAATAGTTAATCAGTAAACAACTCCCTCGATGAGTAATCGGTTGCTCAATCATTGATGAGTGTAGAATACATATCATATTTAAATCTAACTACACTAACTACATTGTGACTACTTAGGCTAACCTACACTCGTCGGAGGTTACTGCTCCTACTCCTACTCCAACTTCGTAATACTACTGAAAAATCCCAAATATACTCGAAACTACAACCCATTGTAGAGATAATAAAAAAGAACCCTCACCAATGTAACAGCCATGCGAACTGTAAAGATCTAAATGAGAACGGATACACTGTAAGTATAGCGAATCTCTATAAATAACATTATATATCTTATAAATAACATCCCGAACATCGTAAAGAATATATATATATCAAATCTAAAATATACTCTCTGCTATTATTGACAATATTACGTAATTCCATCGGCATTTAGTACCGCAACTTCCACTGCAAGAATAAGTTGTGCAAGTGCCTTATCGAACCGATTATCGCAAGGGGCAGAGTAATCAACGTCAGAAGATGGATTAAAGGTTTTATCGCGATATCGGCGAACCTTCAAACTTAACTAAACATCGACTTATCACTATGGTGGAACAATATTTCGTCATCAAACCTGCATTAATTATTCTCTAATTGTTCTCTAATTGTTATAACCAGGAGATAAGATTATTCTCGAAGATGAAAAGGTGGTGATGTGTGCACGATGTTAGTAGACCATACAGCGAAGGACGTTAGTGGTATATATTTACTAACGTTACCAAGCCTAATGCATCTGATATCGAGGTGCTGTATTATTCTCATTCTTATAGCATAGCACTTTTTAGCGCAATTCGCATTGTTAACTCTTTAACAAGAATATGAATGGAATCATACTTGAAATGAGATCATATATTATCGTTGGATGGGCTGCATATATTATACTTGAGTATTGCATATCATTAATGACTAATTTGTATAAATAAGAATGATGAGGTCAATAAAAAATGTTATCATTATGTAGATAACAAATGGTTTTTCTCGTATTAATTAGGAACAAAAATATCGGAGTCTATATCAATTAGCCAATAAGCTTAAATGTATTCGCTATATCGTATTATTAATAGTTCCATTGAGTACGGAAGTTACTTGTTATCATTTCTACTATTTCATCAGTGACAACACTGACGAAGTTGTTCCTGTGATGAAATTAAGTTTTCAAAAATGTATTCGGATAAGCGAAATACGCATTTTTAAATATCAAATATTTCCAATGTGTTTTTGGAATCTGTAATACCGTTACATGCGTTTATTGAAGCTCGGAAAATATCGCCTAAAGAAGATAATATTATTTATATAATTCTCTCGCCAGTGCCGGAGAAAGTGGGTGACATGTGCAGCAGTACGGCCATGTGTCTGACACACGTTAAAGGTCACTCCGAATGCGATAACAAAGTAAAAAGATGTGCATGTAAAATCGGCTATTTGGAATCCCCTAGCGGCAAGCATTGTTACCCTGGTTTGTAGTATATTCTGCTAACATTCAATGTTATAATTTTCATTGATTGTTGTATGAATTATTCAGTACATTTCTCGAAAAAGATCAAATATTATAACTTATTTAATAGAAATCTATTAACAACGTAACATCCATCAAAACAAAGAATGAATGTTAAGCTGAATTAATATATCGTGTTGAAAACGAAATGTTCAATCCGATAATAACTAGTCTTCGACTTCTATTAGCCGTGCAACACCAACAAAGATCTTTGTGGCAGTGGTTCTGGAGCCATACATCTAGATACGCTACTTCTCTGTACTTCAACGTTATTGACACGGTGAGTCATAAGTGGCAGATGTTATAAGTACGTGTCACCGGTGTCACTCCGTGTAAGATGCCACGGTGGGCTACATACGACACGAATTTGTCTATAAATAGATTATAACCCCGCCGATATTTACAGGCCTCCTCATATGTATTTAAGAGCCGAGACGCGCAAGTCGACTTCGTTAGTAAATCTCGAATTGTGTAACACTTTCAACTATCCATAGCACCATTCATAGCACCATTCATAGCACCATTCATAGCACCATTCATAGCACCATTCATAGCACCATTCATAGTACCATTCATAGCACCATTTATAACACCATTCATAGCACCATTCATATTACCATTCATAGCACCATTCATAGCCCTTGATATCACTCCGTTTTCAATAATTTAATAATAAGTTCCCGTACAAAAATCATTACCAAACATAAATTGTAGGATAAGCTTTTTAAAACTTAATATTCATATAAGCAATAACATAATTGTACATCTGCATCAGCTACGCATTGTTAGAGTTAGAATATAGAATACTATCTAAGCATAACTCCGATATCTTGTCCACTGTAACTGCCACTATACGATAGGATGGAAAATTCCACTTCTATCGAGGAAATAACAATCGTCGAGTGAACATCGAAGGTTGGATACCTAGCGGCGACTAGGAGAATTACTGGGTCGTAGCGTATTCGGTAGAGGACATCGCGTGACCACTGAGGCATGACGTTACGTAACAAGCTGATACCGTCGTAGGAGAAGTGGTAGGAGTAAATATTGAACGCGGGCTAGCATGCGGGTTATGTGTATATGTATTAGTTGACGTGTGAAGTGTTGGAGAAGGTGTATATATGTTTGTGTGTAGGGATGGGTAAAAAATGCATAGGAAGTGTGCAGCAAATGGCGTATGTATATTTAGGAAATTAAATCTATACCTAAGTGAACTTTCATTACATCGGAAACCCCGCTACTTATTTCTTATTTCATCCTCACATATCCCCACTATCCTCCACATACCCATACTCCCCTCCTCCTCCTCCTCCTCCTCCTCCTCCTCCTCCTCCTCCTCCTCCTCCTCCTCCTCCTCCTCCTCCTCCTCCTCCTCCTCCTCCTCCTCCTCCTCCTCCTCCTCCTCCTCCTCCTCCTCCTCCTCCTCCTCCTCCTCCTCCTCCTCCTCCTCCTCCTCCTCCTCCTCCTCCTCCTCCTCCTCCTCCTCCTCCTCCTCCTCCTCCTCCTCCTCCTCCTCCTCCTCCTCCTCCTCCTCCTCCTCCTCCTCCTCCTCCTCCTCCTCCTCCTCCTCCTCCTCCTCCTCCTCCTCCTCCTCCTCCTCCTCCTCCTCCTCCTCCTCCTCCTCCTCCTCCTCCTCCTCCTCCTCCTCCTCCTCCTCAACAGAGCGTGCCTTGATGCGCGAAGGGGCGCCAGTCGACACCCTATTCGACTGCAACTTCGGTGTGAAAGGCGCCAAGAACTGTAGCATTGCCACCAGCAAGTGTTCGCCTACGTTGACCAATCAGAACAGAAGTTCGGGCGGTGCGTTATATCCGCGTGCCTCGAGTGATTTCTACATGCACGCAGATGTCACTAATGATGTCACTAATGCGGCGAAAGCGCAGTCAGCTTTTAACTGTCAGTTAGTTATTCCCCCGATATCTTCAACTAGTAGTCGGACATAATGATGAAACATCGTGTTGGCGAATAGGCGATACCCTTCCATATGTAATTTAGTTCTGGTAATCCAGTGAATGCGCTTATTTGACACGTTGCTCTGAGACTTAGCGGTGAGATTAGAAACTTACGTAATACACACATCCGCTACATTGAACCGACGCGTTTACACATCCCGTTACATTAAAATTGTAATATAAAGTGTAGAAATTTACTGGAGATATTCACTGAACCGAGACTATAACACTTCGCCCATTCCCATACAGATTATTCCTTCCGCTCGTCAAGTCAGATTCTCAGTCGATGTGTTTGACATTCGAGTACCTATTCCAGGTATCTGGAGCCGAAATCAGCATCTGCAGGGGACAGGGTGAGTTTGAAATGTATATAAGGGAGATAAAGAGAAATAGTGTTTAATATAATGAAATTTCGATGGATACAATGGATACGATTAAAGAGAGAGACAGAGAGAGAGATAAATAGACGGGAGGTGGGTGGGGTTTGGTAGTTAACAGAAAGATTTACATCCACTGTATATTTCTTAAGACCAAATATTGTTACACTTCTCAGTGGTTCATACTTTCCAATGGTTCGTTTAGAAGATTGCCACCTTGTAGTATTACTTCCACTCTACTTCCTTCACTCCGGCGTGTACGTTTACTCCAATTCGTGAGATATTGTTGCCGTCGATACCTCGATGTAATTCATCGTAGAGAATCACTCCATGAACACCGCTAACTACAGGAACCTCGGTTGGAGAGTGCAAAGAGAATATCGAGGTCAACAACAAGATGACGACTTGGATGCACGCCAGCATCGACGTCGAGTACACGGAGAACTCCAAGGTCACGGGGTCACGGGGTCGCGGGGTCGCGGGTATGAGCTACGTAACGGGATACTAAACGCATGCAATACTATTAGCGCGTTGAAGTAGAACCCAGTCTACGCAATGCGTGTCGCTAATGAATAACGTACCGATACTAAACCGTTAACGCATGTCTCACCTCTCACCTCTCGTGGAACCTCCTATTGCGTAATCCCGGCCGTTGGTTGAAACTCACGCCAACTTCACGCGCCCGTTTCAGATCGTGATATCCTTCGACGGCCTTTACGAAGCGGAGAAGGGAATGCTCGCCGTTGACAATATCCAGGTGTTGACTGGGAAGTGTTCCGACTTGTAGGAAGGTCCCGGCACGCTAACGCCGAAGATGGAACACGCTAGCGGATCGTGACTTACGCCTCGGCGTATACGTAATCCCGATTATTTACGCTATATACACACGCACACACACGCACACGCACACGCACGCACACACGCTAGAGGACACCCGTACGATTCATGCGCAACGCACGCATACCAACGCATACAGATACACGTAGCTAGCTTGTAGATTTTTCTATTCATGTCTTATCGTAATAAATTACTACATTACAAATTATGTTATTGCTTGTTTTTTCCTCAAATATTAATTATAGCTAACATTGTTAGATTAAAATCTAAATAAATAATCATATTATTAAAAAATATTGTTCTGCTATAGTAGATAATATATATATATATATATATATATATATATATATATGTATATATATATATATATATATATATATATATATATTATATCCATATAATAATATCATAAATCGTGTTAAAGAATTTACGGAAAAATCTCAGATAAAAAGTTATAAAATACAAATTATTTATACAGTTATTATTTAGTGTGGTAATTAATTATCTGAATCTACATTATGATGGACTATATTGCGTCAATAACTAGAGTTGATTTCATTTATAATATCATAAAATTATAAAATATCATAAGAACCGATAATGAATTTTAAATGAATGATCTGGTACAGGTGATATTATTGATTACCAAATTATATTGAATTCACATAATAATTATATTTGTCATATCGGATACATAAAATCAATTATAATATAATACAATATCTTGCATATAAAATAATGTATGTGTATAACAGTATTATATATATATTTGAATATAAGTATATATGGTATATAATATATTTGAAATAAGCTAAAATAAGATACTTAAAAAACAATTATATTGAAAAATATATATATAGTATACGATTCATTATATTTTAGCGATGCATTTTAACTGTTATATATGTGTAAACTACTACATATAATAAAGTTACTATATTATAAACATCGTATGATTAAATCATGTGTGTTAACGAAATAATTGAATATGCATACCTATATGTAATTTGTAATATAATGTAAACTATTCCAGTAATTCTAAAAATTAATATGAAATTGATTTACTAACCTTTTAATTGCATTTAAAATAAATCACATATATGTATAGAGAGCGAAAGAGAGAGAGAGAGAGAGAGAGAGAGAGAGAGAGAGAGAGAGAGAGAGAGAGAGAGAGAGAGAGAGAGAGAGAGAGAGAGAGAGAGAGAGAGAGAGAGAGAGAGAGAGAGAGAGAGAGAGAGAGAGAGAGAGAGAGAGAGAGAGAGAGAGAGAGAGAGAGAGAGAGAGAGAGAGAGAGAGAGAGAGAGAGAGAGAGAGAGAGATATCGTTAATAAATGTAGGTTCATTATATTCCATTAAATCTACAACAAGTAGTCGCCATCAATGTTCCTTTATTCTAAATACAATGCCTATTGTTACCTATTGAGATATGTACACAATATGCTAATAGATCACCGAAAAGTACTGTGGTTATTGATAATACTATAAGCCGTGCTCACACTAATATACTGTAATATAGTATATATGGCATATAGTTTATAAATGTGTGTATAAATTGTATTGATAAACGGACTTTTTGGCCTATCATTTACAATATTAACCATAACGAGAGTAAACGGCCAAGTTATATTTAGACTTCCTTAAACTTCCTTAGAAATGTAAGATTTATTAGAGGATATCACCCTTAAAAATATTATTATAATAACATTATCCTGTATTTAATACAATATTATACTATGATATGTTCGTAGTAATCATAGCTATTATTGATTGGATTATTGTGATTATTATGATTATTATGATTATTATTATTATTATTATTATTATGATTATTATTATTATTATGATTATTATGATTATTATGATTATTATGATTATAATGATTATTATGATTATTATGATTATTATGATGATTATGATTATTATGATTATTATGATTATTATGATTATTATGATTATTATGATTATTATTATTATTAGGATTATTATGATTATTATGATTATTATGATTATTATGATTATTATGATTATTATTATTATTATGATTATTATGATTATTATGATTATTATGATTATTATGATTATTATGATTATTATTATTATTATGATTAATGTTATTATTATAATTATTATGATTATTATTATTATTATTATTATTATGATTATTATGATTATTATGATTATTATTATTATTATGATTATTATGAGTATTGTTATTATTATGATTATTATGATTATTATGTTTATTACGATTATTATGATTATTATTATTATTATGATTATTATGATTATTATGATTATATAATATAAAATAGTATAATATGTGTTGTGCAATAAAGAAAATCTTTTCATGAAAAGAGCAAATCATCAAAAATAGAAAAAGCATATAATTTCAAAGGGCATTACAAATATACACATCCAATTCAATGTGTATAAATTGTATTTTAATGTATAATCTTATTACTATGATGAATACTTTGATTGATTGATTATATAATACGTAATTTGTCGCCTTTTATTTATCACGCCAAAATGTATTTGTATACAATAAATAGCATCTTAGTATTAGATTATATAATATTACTTAATATAATTAGAAGTGTTTTATGTTTCACTGTACATCAATAATATGCTCATATCTAAAAATAGAATATAATTTCATATTTTTTTAAGGTCCATCAACCTTTGACCTACGATAATAAATATAAACATATATTTGCTATATTTCTTGATTTATCCTCAACGATTCCCGGGTTTTAGAATAATACTATGGTTATTGATCAAAAATGCATAGTATTCATCCAATGTTATAAAAAGTCATTGCAAACGTGACATCCTTAATTTAATGACGGTGATGAGAATGTCTTATTTCTGCGGCATGTGTTTTCTGATTTTCAATGCAGGTCTATTTGTTATTTGATTTGAAATATATATATTTATATATATTTATATATAGCTGAATAAGCCATAACAAATGAAAATTACTTTGAAATGCACTACGAGCCAAATAACATCATTAACATTTTACAAAAAACAGAGGCGCAATCCATCGTAAATATCTTTCACATGCACAAATCCAACCATAATATAAATGATATGATAAGTAATTATAACTTCTGTTGATATGAATTCCGCCAGTAATTATTACACATTTTTTATTATAGAATTCATATACATCTCAGTCTTCGATAGTGCAATAAATAACAGTCGTATTATGTAATTATTCAACTTGATCCATCATACGTGATTCACCAATGGGTTATTACGTAATTGTATATTTATATTTCAAAACTATATCTTACCCGGCGAACAATCAGATAATTTCATTTTTATAGTGTATATATTTTCTTTTCTGTAACCAATTATTTTGATAACGCCTAAAAAGATTTTCTTAAACTATTACATCACTTCAGGGTAACTTGGCGATAATAGGTAATGAGGTATTCTAAGAAATAAAAACATTAGATTCTTATTTGTATACCGACGAGATTATTATATAATTAGATATACTTTATAATAATAATAATGGTTTAAGCAACTAATAATTATTGATCTATATTTATTTCAATGTAATTGTTCATGGTCCCATTTTAACTATAGATTAATGTAATTCTGCTTTATCTATATATACAGAGTCTAGATTACCATGATATATTGATATACCTTTAATTATTATCATTAATTAAAGTTATGGCTATATAATATCTAATGATATATATATATATATATATATATATATATATATAGATATATATATATATATATATATATAGATATATATATATATATATATATAATGTAACATATGCAGTGTAATCAGATGGTATACCATAGGTGACTCATCTATCTCATTAGATAACAAACAATATTAATCAAGAATTTATATACTTATTTATATACTCATTTAATATCTCAAACTAGAGTTGTGTTTACGAAAATGATTAAGTGAACCTAAATGTATTGATATTAACTTTAGTTAATTAGAACAATATACCAAAGGAGAAGGACATCAAATAAACACTGACCTACCCATCTATTAATGATAAGTATCGAAGTGAAGACACTTTGATAATTTATTATCATTGGCTTTAAATAATCATACTATCCATTTTCTTGTGTGTCAATTAAGATACTTCATAATACAATTATAACGGTTTGCATAGTTTACGAAGAAAGTAATTACAAACAACTTAATAAGAATAATATACATATTACCTTACCCGTATTACTAAGATGGGAACTATAATAAACCAACAGATAACAAAACATTAAAATCATTATGTTTGTAAAATGTCATTTAATTTATTTCCTTGTATATCGAATAGAATATCATATATTACATGTATTATGTACTCAATATGTAATGACAACTCTCTTATCATAAATAGTTATACCTGAATCTACAAATTAAAATGTATATCAATAAAGAATGCGAGGATAATAGAATGCACAGATAAATTAAAGAAAAAGGCTACGAAAGAGATATATTTTGAACATGCATCCAAATAAACTAAAGAATTTTACAATAACTGGAATAAGCATTTTAGATGAAAATGAAAATCACATATAGAATCATATTTGATCACATGATAATATAATTACCTATTATTGTAATACTTTTCTGTAGTTTGATAATATATCTTATAGAAAATGTTGTATATAAATTATAATAATTATATTATAACTTTATAATCTGTAAACTATATAAAGCATGTTATTGTATTATGTATGTGTATACAAATACCCAATATATCTCTTATGGTGTATTCTATATTATATATATATATACTATATATATATATATATATATATATATATATATATTCTATATTATACTATATATATAGAGTTTTACTTGTAGTGCACTATTAAGAATTTACAATATACAATGTAACTCAAACCCAAACCCAAACTCAAACCCAAAACCAAACTCAAACCCAAACCCAAACCCAAACGGAGTATATTTATATGGGATTCAATATATATATATATATATATATATATATATATATATATTATTGTACACTGTATAATAATAACTATATACAGTTTACAGTTTATACTTAATAAATTCATAAAGTGACATGCTATATTGTTATTTGAAAGTGCCATCCCAAACAATAGGCGAGAGTTAATAATCGGAGTGGATGGTTTAATTGGCGCATTGGCGCACCGATTATCGACTGTTAATGACCCTAATGACCCCTAACGAACCGTAGCAACTTCCAAATACTGTCAGCTACCGATTAAATGACGATCCCGTCATTAAGTTCCGACGTATACTCGAGTAACGTAGTACTCTGGTAACGGCGTACTCGGAGTATCGTTTTACTCGCGAGATGTAATGGGGCTAATACCCTCGATATAGTGGCCTCGCCGACGGTTCACGACGAGGTCACGACGAGGTCACGGCGACGTACTCATCGCTATATAAGCTAACTAGCGGCCAACAGTGTCCGTAGTCATAGACCGGAAGCGGTTAGTCCAGCATGCCAACTCTATCCTTCACAATTGAATACTAATCTATGACGTAACGCTTCATTTCGAATGTATTCATTCTATCTTGTACTCTTGGCTACTACTAGGTAGTATCAACTACAAGTACGCGAGCGTACACTAAGCCTACAATACATAATTCAACTATACCTAAATATTCTCGAAATACTCTGTAATAACATAAACTATATGTCAAAACAGAAATAGACTCTAGTGTAATATCTAGATAATGTATTTGAATACTTCTAATCGCTTACTTATTTTACTGTTTCACTTTATTTCATCTGTAATTTAATAATCTAGATATTTCCGTAGCTAATTAACGAGTAATCTCGAGCAATGCCATCTCCCCCGTTACAGATCATCACAATGTTGCAATTTTCCATTATCGTACTCGTGTTCACTGCGGTTAGTAGTATAAGATGAGAATCGTTCGGTTCATTTATCCTAGAATCTAGTCCGCACCCTATAATAGCCACTCCACTCCCCGCGCTCGACCTTTCAGAACACACTAGCCGTTAAACTCGGAGATACGTGTTTCAACGACGATGTTTGCCGACCAATTGGAGCATCGTGCCACAATGATAACCACGCCCTCTTGGGAACCTGCAAGTGCAAGCTGACCACTGGTCACGGATACTCTATTTCCGGCTCTACCAACACCTGCTTCACAGGTACGAATTGCTCCTAATCAACTTTATTCATTTAATGGTATTCAATATGTTAAATTAATATTAACAATATATACTTATAGTATCAAATAATAGTACATATTTATATTATATAATTTATATAGTATATACCTTAACATATGTATATATTATAGTATATTTGTTAGAATATTTTAAAGAGTATAATAAGAGTATAGTATTGTATGATATCGTATAATATTATATAGATAGATATATATATATGTATATATATATATATATATATATATATATATATATATATATATATATATATACATTCAGTATAAATAATGTAGTCTAATATATCAAAATTATAATGAGAAGTTCAACTCTAAATTAATATCACATGGTGATCTTTAGGAGTATTTGGTGATCGATGTGATAAGTCTTCACAGTGCCTGGATGGTTTGTCATGTCTGCCCGACTATCATGACCAGAAAACAGAGGGCAAGAAATGCCAGTGCCGTTCCAAACAGTTCTACAACATCGATAGCAAGAGATGTAGGGATGGTTAGTGACCAGTGCACCGTGACATTACTACTTATAAAACTACTACTTATACTAATACTTATACAGCTACTACTACTACTACTACTACTAGTACTACTACTACTACTACTTATACTAATACTTATACAGCTACTACTACTACTACTACTACTACTACTAGTACTACTACTACTACTACTACTACTACTACTACTACTACTACTACTACTACTACTACTACTACTACTACTACTACTACTACTACTACTACTACTACTACTACTACTACTACTACTACTACTACTACTACTACTACTACTACTACTACTGTTACTACTACTACTACTACTACTACTACTACTACTACTACTACTACTACTACTACTACTACTACTACTACTACTACTACTACTACTACTACTACTACTACTACTAGTACTACTACTACTACTACTTATACTAATACTTATACAGCTACTACTACTACTACTACTACTACTAGTACTACTACTACTACTACTTATACTAATACTTATACAGCTACTACTACTACTACTACTACTACTACTACTACTACTACTACTACTACTACTACTACTACTACTACTACTACTACTACTACTACTACTACTACTACTACTACCAACAATTCCCCTACTCGATACCTATTACTAATACAATTAACCCGTAAGACGAAGTGTCCCTCTTCACGCCCCCACTCTAACCCTCGTCCCGTTAGCGATGGACGGAGACCCTTGTAAACATAACGCCTGTAGCAGTGATCTTATGGAATGTGTGTCCACTCACGTGTGTGAGTGTAGGCACGGATCTTACCTCGACGCGACAAATCAGAAGCAGTGTAAACTAGGTCAGTATAACAAATTGCAATAGCGATATTAACGAGTAACGTAAGTAATGGAGTAATGTAAGTAGTGTAACTTAAGTAATAGCAATATATAAGTATATTGTGTACTAGTGATGTGTATGTAATATCACTTGCTTTAAAGAAACTTTCCCATACGTCTTCCCCCTTATCCCTATTACAAAAGATATCGTGGAGAATGACATCGCTTGCAGCCACAGCCCGGATTGTTCCCGTATTGTTAACGTTAGTCATTTGTAACCTCGGTACCCCGAACATATCTTGTTTGCGTTTTCAACTTTCGAACAACGATGTATCTATTGTCGTGAGTTATTTATAGATATCTGTTAATAAACGTAATGCAGTAATACTAGAAATGTGTTCAATCGTGAGGTATATTGCAAATATTGCAAATATTGCAAATAAACACAAGGCTATTTGCCCAAATTGTCGACTGATTTCGCGAAATCTATTTTACATTGGCGTTGGCAGGGAACACGAAAAGAGAAATTCAAATGTCGTAAGAATAAGTGTATCTGTGCAAGTAGCAGAAAGGTCATGTTCGTAGTAAGGACAACATCGGAGAATATCGCCGTAGACAAGTGCATGACCCGTTAGCAACCCATAGCCTTAGTCGTAGCCGTAAATATAGCCTTAGTCGTACCCGTAAATATAACCTTAGTCTAACCGTAAATATAACCTAAGTTTTACCCTTAAATATAGCCTTAGTCGTACCCCTAAATATAACCTTAGTCGTAACCGTGAAGATAACCGTGAAGATAATCATATCATTTAGACTACCGATTGTCATAAAAAGACTAGTTTAAAATATCGTATATATTCAATCATATCGCTATTCCGTGGCTAGTACCGAGACGCATAGGAGATGCCTGCGACGATCGAGCTAAAGTTGAGGGAGCCAACTGCGCGAACATGAAAGCCGTGAATCACGTAGAGTGCGTGAGCAATACGTGTGCCTGTAAAGTGGGTTTCGTGAAACACGAGAAACACTGCGTCAAAGGTTAGTGGATCTCGTGCAGTGTACACCGTACACTGTACGATGTACAGTGTACACCGTACAGTGTACACCGTACAGTGTACACCGTACACCCTGTAATAAAGGGTGATTTGGTAGTTTTCAATCGTATTTTATAACAAAAAAAAACTGAAATAAAGTCACTCGTGTAAATTCTATTAATTTAAATATGAAATAAATAGAATATATTTTAAATAAAATCATATATATTTTCATTTTGATTACTTATCACAAATTTAACTCAATTATTGTTGAATGGTTACTTAAGAAGTATTGTGCAAATTAACCGAACACATTATTTCTAGAAACTAACTGATGTGATAGAAATATATGAACTTCGGTAATACTAATCTGATCAGTGTATACCTTATGCATAGTAACTTTCTTATATAAATACAAACGAGAACACCATGAAATATTACATCAAGGATCTCATGTAAAAAATTATATTGAGAATACGTGTAGTTATTAAAATTAAATTATTGATTTAATTATAGAATTAATTCATGATTATTTAACTGTAATCTGAAATGCATGCAATAATATATTACTTATATAGTAAACAAAATATTACATTATATTCTTTTGTATTAACTAGCAAGTTTAAAACTGAAGAAAGAACTATGGGCTCTATTCTGGGGTAAAATTACAACGTACGCAACTGGTCTCTACATCGACTTCATCGATGTTAGTTATCTAATAATGAAGTGTATTATCAATTCCTAAAATTACTTAGCAGTATCGTAATGTTGACAATAAATTATATATATATATATGTATACATATATATATATACATATATATATATATATATATATATATATATATATATAATTATACATATATATATATGTCTACTTTATCTTTGAAATTGTATTTAATAAATTGTTTAATATATATCTATTACGGGTACATTTTAAAAACGATACTATGTATCACATATGTATTGTATATACCTAATTACTCCAATCAAGGAAGGAAAATACTTGTTCGAGGATATCAAACATCCCTATGACTTCGTTAGTTACTACCCTCTGGTTCTTAATCGTAATAAGGAAGTAAATACATTCCTATGGGAATACACATCTGTAAATATCCTATAGATTATATATGTATTATATTTAGGAGATTATAAGTAAGTAACAAACTTTCAAAAATGTTCGTAACCAACTTATACAATGATCATGTACTTCGTTTACATTTATCGTGATGATTTAATTTTCACTTATTACAGAGGACCGAATTCTACCACCATCTATTGACCAGAATGAATTTCTCCGGTCAGTATTTATCATGAAATTACACGATCCTGATAATGTAAAGTTAAAAATATTCAAACTTTCGATACTAGCTGTATATCCGTTAGAAAATCACACCGTTTCAAAGTGGTTCACAGACTGCGTTACTGTAACGTAACCTTTTCGTTACAGAGTACACCGAGGCGAATACCAACTCGTACGAGTGTACGTTCAACGGATCTCCGGCCGCTGGAAAAGCAACATCCAGCATGTGCGATATCGTCCTGGAACCGAAGAAAGGTTGAATCTCGATATTTTCTCCGTGACATATGAAACTCCATATGCAATTAAAGTAGATATTGTTATTCATTGAAACTACTTATTTACACTGGTAGCAATGTATTCAATTTAGTTATCACGTTAGTTTCGAGTACTTAATTTGTAATCAACATAATTATAAGTCCATTGAAAGTTATCATTTCCCGAGTAATTGTAATTGAATATTAAGTATGTATTTAAATCATTACATGCGTACTATTTGGAGATCGTGTTTGCCCTATTGCGAATCCCGGTGTAAAGAGTGTGAGATGTTACACGCCTTAACCTGCAACATTTTCTCCACTTGCCGACGAGCTCAACAACGCTCTGTGCCTACGCGCTGAGATATCAACTCTTCCGTTACCAGGTCAAGTGAACCAAGTCTGGCAGATGACCGATACTCTAACGCCGGTTTCTTATACCGGACCTTCTTCCCACCATGGCTACTACCTCTACTTCGAGGGCAGCAAAGTACGGTCGGATACCGGTAGTGCCATGTTAGTGGTCGTTAATGTCGATGTCCTCGATAATCCGGTCTATACCTACATGTTACTTTGAATTCTTATACATTTGAAGATATACGTTAATTAACAGTGTTATTTATATTGGTTTCCTACTTTCATAAATAGTACATTTACCTCGCATATACCAATGTACAATTGAATTTCAATTAACATCTACGCAGTTTCTACTTACCTACGACATCATTCGAAAACAAGAAGAACAATAACTATTGTCTTCTTTTCGATTACAACGTTTATGGCCTAGATACCGGAGATCTATCAGTGCATGTTGTTAATGGTTAGTTTATAATAATACTAAATAAATGGCATCTTGTATCATATAATACGCATCGAGATTTATCAATATTTATTAATTGTATCTATCTTTTAAATTGAATTCATTTGTGAAATTAAATAGAATTGGTTACAATTTAGTAATATTATATATTTGTCAGATTTCCCATCATCTATCAGTTATTTTATTATTGTTGATGTAGACGTACTTAACTATGTAATATAGTCTACTTATAAACTAAATCACTGGACACTCAAAATAGAACTTGACCTAAATAATTGTTTTCCTTATATGGTAATGATATACATATATATACATATATATATATATATATATATATATATATATATATATATCAGGTGCTATATTTCCGAATATCACTACTGTAAAAAGTAATATATGAAATTAATGATATGTAACATAAAAACTAATATTAGATATACTAAAAGTAAATAACTTTATATAAACGTCATAGTTCTATTTATACAGATTATGCTATAAAATATAAATACAGTTTTAATTGCCCACGGGGAACACTAGTTATAACACTGTAACTGTATATACTTTAGTATACTTATTACAATGCGCATCCACGGATCTGTAGTGGGGAATGGCTAAAACTCGCTTTCGTTATATAATATGGACGTTTAATGACAGGTCATTTTTAACGACCACGGGTAGATTATTTCGCATTATCGTTAGGTTTTACAATACGATGCTTTATTAATATACGGGGGAAGAGGGCGAAGGATATGAGCACACACCGAGAGCGGAGTGTTCTAGACCCACTGCACCCTAGAACCCATACACCATAGATCCAGCTGCACCCTATAACCAGCTGCACCCTAGATCCAGCTGCCCCCTATAACCCATTGCACCCTAGAACCCACTGTAGAACCAGGCACTGTGCAGAGCGAGGACAACTCACTAATTTACGACCAAATAGTTATCAACGAGTAGGGTGCATTTATACACACTAAATAGTGCGTATATACACACTAAATAGTGCGTATATACACACTAAATAGTGCGTATATATAAACTAAATAGTGCGTATATATAAACTAAATAGTGCATATATATAAACTAAATAGTACATATATATAAACTAAATAGTACATATATATAAACTAAATAGTACATATATACACACTAAATAGTGCGTATATATAAACTAAATAGTACATATATATAAACTAAATAGTACATATATATAAACTAAATAGTGCATATATATAAACTAAATAGTGCGTATATATAAACTAAATAGTACATATATATAAACTAAATAGTACATATATATAAACTAAATAGTGCGTATATACACACTAAATAGTGCGTATATTCACACTAAATAGTGCGTATATACACACTAAATAGTGCATATATATGCAATTTAGCAAGTAGCGAACATAATAATAGATAGTCTCGTCCCAGCGCTATCTTATTTTAATGGTGGTGAATTATAAATGCGCAGATATAAATAAACACGCGAGACATTGTGCGGTGTTGATGTCAACGGTCAGCCAGTGGTCAACGACCGCTAACAATAATAAATACCCGTCGAGCGAAGTGTTTACGCCATTGAGATATGGTGGTGCGGTGAAAACGTACCCAGGGTATATTTGTGGAACTCGATAGACGTCCCTGGGGGAGAACTGCGGTGTAAACTAGAGGTGACATAACTATCTAGCCTGGGCATTTTCGTGTTTGCGTGCGTTGGTTTGCTGTAGGTGATTATGTAAGCTCGTACATAACGCACGACGTACATAACGTACGACGTACATAACGTACTACGTACAAACGTACTACGTACAAACGTACTACGTACAAACGTACGTGCTAGAAAATGTTGTCATAAAGATTTTTATTATCGTAAACAAATGTTTACAATTTTAATAAATTTTACTTTTTTACAAATTCTTTTTATTACAAAATATAAACATTGAAATCCCTTGTATTGGTAATTAGAGCGAGTTCACGCACTGACGTCAGTATGCGAGTGAATGATTATGCGAATGAGTGAGTGTGAGAGTGAGTGAGTGTGCGAGTGAGTGAGTGTGCGAGTGAGTGAGTGTGAGAGTGAGAGAGTGCGTAAGCGTTCAAATCGTGAGTAGCTATCTGTACCAAAAACTTCCATTATAACGCGGGTGTAATAGGGGACACAAGCGTACAGAATAACGTTTGGCAATGGATGGTAATTGTCGAATTAACTTCACGTAACCAGTGCGAACCGGAAACTCCAATATCGAGTTACATAACATAATGTAATCGAGATGATAACACGTGTAAATATATGATTTTGCAAAACTATAAACTAATTATATTTTGTAGTCGGATGTATTTGTTAGATCATATATAACATATATATATATATATATATATATATATATATATATATATATATATATATATTATAAACCATTGCATAATAACAAATATATATGTAATCAATTCTTATTATATAGAAATCTTAGTAATTCCCTTATCTTTGAACTCTCCTTAACTTTGACCCTTTCCATCCTGACCTTTCTTACAAAGGTAATATCACCCTTCGATATGGTTTCATTATTGAAGTTATGTACGACCTGCAATACAGCTCTTGCAACATAAACCATTTAGTATTTGGGAATATAATAACGGACTGGTTATCTGCACAGCCACCCCCCCCCCCACTAATCGAGATCGTCTTTAGAATATATATATATATATATATATATATATATATATATATATATATATATATATATGTATATGCATATATATATATATATATATATAAGTATGTATGTATATATATATAAGTATGTATATATATATATAAGTATGTATGTATATATATAAGTATGTATGTATATATCAAGAAGATATCACGTTTGTTTATACAAATTGTTTATACACACTTTTTAGTAATACTGATTAAAAATACCATCTAAACACACTTTTTATACTCGATGTTTAAATATATTGTTTATATACGTCCTACGTGGTTAGGCTACTTCCTTATTAGGCAACGCTGCCCATTGCGGTATGTAGATGTGTCCAGATAAGTGGTAAATGTAGATGTTGTGCCAGGGTTCACCTCCACTAACCCGTTCATTAGGTGCCAGTCAAAAACACCTCACCGGAAGTCCCATTTGGACTTCGACGAGCGGACCTTCCGGCAAGTACTTCTACAACACGAAACTGGACGTCAGCGTGAAGAATGGACAAACGGTTATTAGCAAACGATAAATATACGTCAGTCTGGAGACAATCCGAGACGGGAATGGCCATTGAAGTCTGACCGCTGATTTATATAAATAATATTGGCGATGCCGTCGAATTCTGTATTTCTGTTAATGCCGTGGGTAGTAAATCACCACCTAATACGACTGCGGTATTGTAAAGTATACTATAGAATGTCGGTATTGTTTATCTCGACTCGTAGTATATAACATATAGTAGTAGTAACATATACCGTATTAATTCCGCTACTTCCTATACCTGTTGTACCGTCGGCAACGCCGTCATCGTGTGTTAACAATGCACCATTCGTGCGACTGCCACAATCGTAAACCCGACACCGTTCGCCCTTCTTATCGCAGATTTCCTTCATCGGCAAGAAGACCAAACACTCTTCGGATTTGAGCGTGGATCGCATCATGCTCCGCCACGGAAACTGTTTCCACGATCCCTACTAATCCGGAATCCGAAACTCCGTCGGAACGCTTGCGGAGTTGATTTGCAGAGCTGCCAATTGACTCCGGAATGGCGTGCGTCTCCACGGGCAGGCGATCACTCCGGCGGCATGCAAGTCGAGTTATCTGCGACGTTTTCTCTGCCTTTTTTTCCCGTGTTCATTAGATAGCTAGTCCCGGACCCCGTTCCCGGGGTACGCTCGTCTGCGTATGCGTGCGTTTGCGTGCGTTTGTTAATCTGTGCGTGCGTTTTCGTGTGTGCGCGCGTGCATATTCTGAATTATGATCGTATTACGAATTGTTGTTTATTAATATACTTCAATAAAAGACTATTTATCACTAAACCAGGTTGTTTAAGTACTTATTTTGAACTAGGATGTTTTACTCGATATATCAACATGTTCACAATGTATAAATTGATCAAATGTAAATATAGACTTCACGGATAAAAAATACATATATGGGTATATCATAGTGTACGTCGGCTACGTATATATCAAATATACCTGCTAAACAAATCCATATGTCGTTAATCTAATATTATCCATTGATTCCAATAATCTAATTTGATACACGTCTATAAAGATCAAACGGAATGGATTATATAATATTCCAATGGATTATACGGAGTTTCACTTTTTGCATTAAAGAAGATCACAAATATATAACAATAGAAACAATTATATTTAGCATTCAACTATCGTTAGGTAATATTCCCTAATAAGGTATTGATCGGATATTCCATTGATATTTCCTAAATGTTGTATTCCGCAAGAAGATATAAGATATTATAGTATATCGTAAAGGGTTTGAGAGTAGGTATAAGTCTCGTGTGTAATAATGTTCAGGTGTTGTCGAGTTGATATTCGTAAAGAATTCAAATGAATCCCAAATTTATCACCGATTCGAAGCTGGGTTAAGATTGCATTCTAATTACACTAATTAATTAGAGTATTTTTCTCTATAGTAATATGTGTATGTATATGTGTGTGGATTCGTGTGCGTATATATTCATGTATGCGTGTGTGTGTTTGGGTGTGTGTGAGTGGGTGGGTGTGTGTGCGGGTGTGCGTGCGTGAGTGTGTGCGTGCGATATTCCTGCGGATTAAATCACTAGGGGTAGCATAGACAGAATATTCTACCGAACTCTAATGCTACCCTGGGGTGTGGGAGACTACGTTATTCACAATCACCGAGATGGGTTACTTTGTAATGTCTGGCTTAGCAAACCACGGGTGGCCTACTACACAGATCTGCTGACCAGTCTCATCGAAGTATGTATTCGCGCATATGTACCATATAAGGCAATGGCTATAATAGAGAGTTTTATATTACGTTTGAGTTACTAATATAATCTTAAATAAAATACTTTAATATATATATATATTAGTATTAATAGTATATGTGTCTAGTATACAATATACATTCAAATAAACACATTTCTCATTACAATTTGGGTACATATAAGTTCAGGTTTATTGATAAAATAATTTAATATTTATAATAATAATATTAAGTTAATATTATTAATGTATTCAATATTATCACTCTTTTCTTACATATTTTCTAATTAAACCGAATATGATATAATATATCAATAATATGGCTTACAAATTGCTAATTAATGATTAATGGAAGAGTCACGTATCACGTGATAAAATCATGTTAACATAATAGGAATGTTATAAATGACATCGTATAAAAACTACGGTATAATTAATAGATACATTATATTAATCGATTATATAAGAATATAAATGTACGTAGAAGTTATACCAATAAAAACTTATACACGCATAATATATCTTATATAATATTATAATAATATATCACTTTATAATTTCTACATTTATTTATCATATAGAACAAATGATTTTAAATGAATATTATTCACGAATTATATATGGTCATATTTATTATGCAAATAAAAACTCTTCAGGCGTATATGTGATTTATTTTCAACAAAATTCATATATTTTAAAAAATATAAATATAGGTATTATATATATTTACACATATAGCATTATACCAACCTATTTAATTTCTTCTATTTTACTTACCATGCTATTTTTGTAAGTTTATTGAATTATTTTAACAAAATAAAATCATCCTGTTTTCTGGGATGTCACTTTAGAAATCATTTACAAAAAGTATATATAAATATATATTACAACATTCACTTAGCATATAGTTTAATGTTATATACAAGTAATACATTCTCTATTTATAGATATATGTAGTGCACTCGTAAATAAAAAGTAATCAAACAAATGTAAATATCACATGTAAATATCACACACCGAGGTATATATGGGAATATACTCCATATATGGGAAATTAACGTAAAAATGCCTAGTAACATATGAATATATACATAGACACTAAACTAAATTTACGCATTGTATTCACTTGCGTAAGTTATATTTATAAAGTTAAAGATTCTTAATAAAAAACATTTTTAAAATTATTTTTTAGTAAATATATACTATTCGATGATTTATAATGAAACTTATATTAAAATGATAAACGTTATTAAACGTTATTTAATATACTAGATTTATAGATACTCTCCCCATAATAAAATTACCATTAGTAATATACTAAATGTCACTGTAGAATATATCGGGGAGGGGGCTTTAGATTACACGTCTTTTAAATATTCAATACTTGGTAAAATAATATGTTATAACTCGGGAGTACATATTAATATTTGTATTCATATTTGTTTTTATAATTACTATAATTACCTTAAAGTAAACAAAAATATGTTACAATAGATACAAATTATTGAAATATGCATAAAATAATTCAAAGTCCAGGGTAAGCTTAACATACCTGTTAAATATTAATACATGAATATACTTAATTATACAATTATGATTATATATATATTTGTATGTGTATGTGTATGTATTTTGTGTATATGTGTGGGGTTATGTATATATATATATATATATATATATATATATATTATACATAAAAGTGTATACAAAATAAAACAAAATTGTATATATGATAACAGCATAGAAAAGAAATTACTATATTGTATTTATAAATACACATGTAAATATTAATAATTTATTCATATCATACATATTTAAATGATTAAACTATTTGAGTGTATATATTAGTCATAGTAAATTGGAAACATTAAATATAGTCTATTAATTATTATATAAAATACTGAAATACAATTAGTAATACATCTTTCACGTATAAAATGAAAATATTGTATCTTTATTGTACAAACAATCTAAAAATTAAATCACAGAATAGATTAATGAGAGTGTAGCCATTATATATATATATATATATATATATATATATATATATATATATATATATATATATATATATATATATATATATTTATATAATTAATAATATATATTAATACCTAAATACCCAAGAAAAAAGTTATTTAATATTTTGAAAAATCAGTTGATGAACAAAAATAAAGAATAATGTAAACGAAAGTATGCCATTTTAAAATTATATTACTACCAAGGAATATTACCGTCCAGGTCATTTTAATGTTTTTGTTATATAATAAAAGTGAAAATATATTTTATTTTCATCAAAAATATATCATGTGTATATATTATTTAAATAATTATATAAGATTGTATAATAGTTACATCATCAGTTTTCTTTGGTAGATAACAAAGAAAACATAGTGATGCAATGCATTGCAAATTTGGTTGTAACCATGTTTTTGTAACTATTATTTTAAGATGATATATATAGATATTCTCCGATTTATATACGTAATTTATATAATATATTGTGAAATACGTATATAGTGGATATATATATTTATACTTTAAAATAACATGTATATATATATATATATATTATGGCTTTAAATTCTGAATGCAAAGTAGGCTACGATAGGCGTTTCTATCATAAAGTATCATTAAAAATGCAGTTATATTGTATATTATTATCTAATATACTATAAATATCAATAAACATGTATAACTACCTATAATATACAGTGCATATATCTTAAAATAGGGCTAACAGTAAACATTAATAGTTTATAATAGTATCCAAGATTACCTTGGTGCTAAGGTAATCTTGGATAGTATACACAATGTTCAACCAATCAGAGTTGTTACGATACTATCACGTGATTCGTCCTTCTATAAATAACACTACAAACTGGGTATCATCAGATTTTTCTCAACGTTCAATAACGATACACAAGGTTACCTTTATATATTGTTATTTGTATATGGTTTTGATATTATAAGAATAGAATATTCCTTGATATATAATATTATTTAGTTTACAATATTGTCTATTCCAGCATTATTTATAATTATTTATAGTTTATTATTTACGATATTGTAAACATTTTGAAATCTGGGTTTTTTAAAACTGAATGTATAATCACTAGATGGCAGGATTATTCATCAACTAAATTGTCTTTTATATTTTTAAAGTAAATATATATTCCACGGACATCTAAACTATTTTTAATACACATTTTAAAAATATAATTATAATATAATTTAATGATATTTTAAAATTATATATGAATTATACCCAAGATTAAATATATAATTAAATCAACAAGAGCATACAATAACAATAACGTATTTAACGTATCGTATCAACAATAACATGTTTAATAGTATAACGTTAATATATTAACGTTATAATATAATTATTAATTTATTGTTATCCATATCTAATAATACATTAATAATATTACTCTAAATGAGTGCTTATTTTAATAAGTAATGATTGTTATCTTAAATATCGACAGTATACTATTATGTATATGATATCTATCTCTCGCTACCAATTTATGCATTCCACAATTATAGTGGAATATAATATTTCGCAAACATCGTATAATATGATATCGTATAGTTATGCGATATAGTTTCCATAATAACCTAACATATCCTAACTATTAGTATTGGTTTTATCGAGTTATATTATTATATATTAAACATGTCGTTCGAGATTGCATATATTTATTGATGTGTATTTAAATATATTAAATCTTGTAACTATATATATATATAATATATATATATATTAATTATCTGATTTTAGTACCTCACAATATTACTATAACTAACGATTTTATAAGATAAATTATATACGATATATATTTATATATATATATATATATAATAATATATATATGTATAATATATATATATAATATATTCTGAATGTGGTTTAATCTATATTTGCTTATGTGTAACTTTTATTAATTATTAAAACTTCTACTCGTCTGATGTGTGACTATATAATGAATAACTATACTTTGTGGATATCATATATACTCTATTATACTATTCTTCTAATTGTTCATATTCTATAGTCTATTGTTATTTATGCTAGATAAACATACACTTGTATGTAGATAAAGCTGTCTAGATGGTCTCGGTAAGATAATTATTAAATATTTCATAATGTATAGAATGAAACTAACAATATATATATGAAATATAGATATACCGTATTTGTACCATGCATTGAAACTCTATATTTAAAATCGATGAAGCAGAACTTCATTGTGCCGATTCATTGTTCTAGTTATTGTGTACTATAAGATCGCGAAAGTGCATAGATACAAAAGGTGATTAGCATAACAATGGAATACATGCACCTGTATCTCTTATCCCATTGTATTCTGACATATATTTATTGAATTGTATTTAGATATATTTAATCTTGTAACTATATATGTATTGTAACTATATATGTATTGTAACTATATATGTATTGTAACTATATATGTATTGTAACTATATATGTATTGTAACTATATATGTATTGTAACTATATATGTATTGTAACTATATATGTATTGTAACTATATATGTATTGTAACTATATATGTATTGTAACTATATATGTATTGTAACTATATATGTATTGTAACTATATATGTATTGTAACTATATATGTATTGTAACTATATATGTATTGTAACTATATATGTATTGTAACTATATATGTATTGTAATTTTGTATCTGATTTTAATATCTCGCAATATTTCTATGACTTGCGATTTTATAAAATACATTTCCGACAGATGGCAGTTAATAATATACACAATAGGAAACTATTGCAAGAGTACTTGACCCTTCCAATTCCGGACAATCATGTACAAGCTATGTACGTTTGGGTGGATGGCAGCGGTGAGGGGTTACGTTGTAAAACCAGAACTGTACCCGGTCCAGTAGTGGGGATCAAAGGTAAGTACATCTTTAGACCGTATACACTGTATGCAATGTATATATTATACATACTATATACACATCAAATGCATATATAACTATACACTGTTCAATACATATTTTATTCATAAATTTAAGTACGTATTATATAGTTTTATTTGACTTTCACAGAGCTGCCAATGTGGAATTTTGATGGTTCTAGCACTGGTCAAGCCGAGGGATCCAACTCCGATGTCTATTTATACCCAGTTGCCATTTTCAAGGATCCTTTCAGAAGAGGAAACAATATTTTGGTATTATGCGATACTTACAAATATAATCATAAGCCAACTCGTTAGTAACAGTAACAGTATATAGTAGCAGTATATAGTAGCTGTATATAGTAGCAGTATATAGTAGCAGTATATAGTAGCAGTATATAGTAGCTGTATATAGTAGCTGTATATAGTAGCTGTATATAGTAGCTGTATATAGTAGCTATATATAGTAGCTGTATATAGTAGCAGTATATAGTAGCTGTATATAGTAGCAGTATATAGTGGCTGTATATAGTGGCTGTATATAGTAGCAGTATATAGTAGCAGTATATAGTAGCTGTATATAGTGGCTGTATATAGTAGCTGTATATAGTAGCTGTATATAGTAGCAGTATATAGTAGCAGTATATAGTAGCAGTATATAGTAGCATTATATAGTGGCTGTATATAGTGGCTGTATATAGTAGCTGTATATAGTAGCTGTATATAGTAGCTGTATATAGTGGCTGTATATAGTGGCTGTATATAGTAGCTGTATATAGTGGCTGTATATAGTGGCTGTATATAGTAGCTGTATATAGTAGCTGTATATAGTAGCTGTATATAGTAGCAGTATATAGTAGCAGTATATAGTAGCTGTATATAGTGGCAGTATATAGTGGCTGTATATAGTAGCAGTATATAGTAGCTGTATATAGTGGCTGTATATAGTAGCATTATATAGTAGCAGTATATAGTAGCTGTATATAGTAGCAGTATATAGTAGCAGTATATAGTAGCTGTATATAGTAGCAGTATATTGTAGCAGTATATAGTAGCAGTATATAGTGGCAGTATATAGTAGCTGTATATAGTAGCAGTATATAGTAACAGTATATAGTAGCTGTATATAGTAGCAGTATATAGTGGCTGTATATAGTAGCAGTATATAGTGGCTGTATATAGTGGCTGTATATAGTGGCTGTATATAGTGGCTGTATATAGTGGCTGTATATAGTGGCTGTATATAGTGGCTGTATATAGTGGCTGTATATAGTGGCTGTATATAGTGGCTGTATATAGTAGCAGTATGACTAATATCTAAAAAAATAGAATATTGTAGTTTTGGATTATTACATTTTATTTATAATATTATTTGGTTTGCATATATCAACTGGTTTTATTTCATTCTACCTACCATTCAAAAGAAACCTGATAATGTATAACTATTCTACAATCTTATATCATTATTTGATATGCAAAATAAACATATAATTATAATACAAATAAAATTTATTTTCACTTTTATTATAAAAACAAATGACCCGAGTGGTTTTTTGGGATATAAACAATTGAGGTAGAAAAGTAAATTATCTTTACATAATTTCTTTTGTTTACCAATAATGTTTATGCATGAAAGCATTTTATACAACTATTACACAGTTTTGCAGGCAGAAATGCAGTTTTAAAATATCCTTTGATAAAAATAAAAATAAAAATTATATAAAGAAATTATGCCATGCCAAATTACATTACCTCGATTATTTTCTACAAGTATTTTTTTCCACCTTTTGCTTAATATATTTTAAATCTTAAACATAGTACGCTTATTTTTTTAAAATCTATTTAAAATTGAATCTATTATGTAATACCTACCAGTTATTATATAAATATTATATTGAATGTTTGTATAAATTAATAAATTTGTAACATTATTACACAATATAAATTAAATCTCCTAGAATAAGCATTTTTTTAAATAATTTATTTACAAGGTAATTTTACTGAAATGATCATTGAATTTGATTCTTATCATTATTTATTTATAATTCATTTGATGTGCTGCTTTGTATTTCTTAATCAATAATACAATGTACAATAACTGTCTTTGTTTACAGAAACAAACAACCGAGTTACCTGTCTGGCTATTATGGAAAGGGCGAAGCAACATATTCCTTGGTTCGGAATTGAACAAGAGTATACACTTCTGGATTTAGATGGTCATCCGTATGGATGGCCTAAAAATGGATTCCCCGGACCTCAGGGTATGTATGTGTATATGTAATAGTTGTATATTCTATATAACTGTATATACTTTAACTTTATGTAACAAATATTCATATAGAAGTTTGCTATATATGTATATGTAATATAAAATAATCTACACTATCAATCCTCATTATATTTTATGTAAGTTACAATCATAGATCCATAGCTCTCCATTATTTGTTTCACTATATTATAGTAAAGACGACGTATGTTTTAATAACATATCAATAATTTGATATCATCTACTTAAATATATTATTATTTAAAAAAAAATGCTCTATCAAGTTTCTTATTAATTACTATATTATTTAATGTTTTTATTATATTTCCTATATATTTAACACAATATCTATGCAATGTAAGTGCAATAAGTATATTTGGAGTATCGGCGTCTCTCGTATACTGGCAAATTGAGTTTTTTGGTCTACCAGATCTGAATATGTATTCAGTTATATTCACGTGAAATGTGCGTGTTTGTTTTATTTAGACTCGTCCATCATTGTAAATATTTTCTCGACCCGTTGGCAATTCATCGATCACATTTCAATAACATTGTCATCCGATATATAGGTCTTATACATTTTTTAACAACGGCTGAAAAACAACTGCGTAGTTGGTAACTTGAGTATTTTCCTAATAAGGAATTATTTTCTAATTTCATTTTTCTATAGGCCAACGCATTATTTATCCAGTTTATCCAGTTTATATATATATATATATATATATTATATTATATATATATATATATATATATTTATACTCTATTATTTATAGGATAACCCATGGAAATAAACGTACATTCATCATACGCATTAATCGCTTCCTCACTTTACCGCCGTCACCATCCTCTAGGTCCGTACTACTGCGGAGTAGGGGCTAATCGCATCTATGGTCGCGAAGTCATGGAGGCCCATTACAGGGCTTGCCTGTATGCTGGTATCAAAATTGCCGGTACCAATGCCGAAGTAATGCCTGCCCAGGCCGAGTTTCAAGTTGGACCTTGCGAGGGCATTCAAATGGGTGACCATTTGTGGATGGCTCGCTTCCTGCTTCACCGTGTCGCCGAAGACTTCGGTATCGTGGTGACCTTTGACCCCAAGCCTATGCCTGGAGACTGGAATGGTGCCGGAGCCCACTGTAACTTCTCTACCCAGTCGATGAGGGAGCTCGGTGGTCTCAAGTTATTATTTAGCTTTGTGTTCAATGTTTTTATTAGAGTAATAAAAATGATTGTTAAATTTTCGTAAAAGTTATTTTTAAATAAATTTGCATAGCGTAAATTGCCTACAATACATTTCTATACTAAATGATCTATTTCTATATATCTATTCGATGAACTTATCGTAGGGTTATCGAAGATGCAATCAGCAAATTGTCGACGAAACACGAACGTCATATAAACAAATACGATCCCAACGGAGGAGTCGATAATGCCCGTCGACTGACTGGTAAACATGAAACTTCTTCTATTCATGATTTCAGCGCCGGAGTTGCAAATCGTGGTGCTAGCATTCGTATTCCTCGACAAGTTGGAGACGACGGATTTGGCTACTTCGAAGACCGCCGACCCTCTTCGAATTGCGACCCTTACTCTGTAACGGAAATACTGGTATTGACGTGTGTGTTGAACGAATAGACATTTTTTGGATAAGTGGTTTTAGAAGTTTTAATATTTTAATAGTTTTGACCGTTTTTAGAAATACCATTTATTTTAACACTTCACTCACCAAATCAATTTCCTTTTATTTTAATTTAATTTTATTTTAATATCCTTACGAATCAATTGATATTAATTGTACTTTAGACCAGTTAATCGGATAATCTTAAAGAATCGCGATAATAAAATGTGAATTATGTTATCTTGCTTGTTTTTATTACCCTGTGTAGAGTTTATAGATGATGATAAACTTACATAATAATGCATTTATTATGCCAATTACTTGCAATAGATATTAATAGTATGAATATCTAGAATTAATATAATGTATAAATGAATGTACACCTTTAAAATTATTTCTAAAGAATATTATTATTACAATATAGAAAAGGTTTGTTATTAAAAATATGTAGAATTTAGAAATATTTGAAACTTTGCATAATAGGTTTGAAATTGCACCAATATTTGACAACTTCTCGCTACAAGTGTTGTTGTTATTTTAATATTAAATAATCATATTAAGAATTGTATCTACTAGTACAATTGTGTGTTGATATTCACACTAAACTAGTAAATGTGTTAAATATTGAATCCTAATTTATCATGATTAATTAAATACAAATATTGATTGAATGTAATTCGCATGCATTTTATCAAAGAATAACGAATTGATTTTACCAGATTCAATATTTCTGTTAACTTCTACGTAAAGTAATCCATGGCAACCTGGTAAAGTAATAAATTCATATTTTATTTGCATACTGAAGAAAATAATCATAGTACCATTGTTATATAACAATTGAAATATAATTAAAATAAACATCAATAGATATACGAAATGAAGATGATTATAATAAATTGTAATCGATTATAATTTATTTAAATTTCATAACATTGTTAGTAAATTAATCATGAATGTAAAGTTAAATTTATTGATCATTGAATATTTCAGATTTAAAAATCTTGCTTTTTTTCAATATTGTAGAACTAATATCTTTAATATTTTAGTACTAAATAGTATATTTAATGGTATATATATACTTAGGAATAAACAATTTAGTTGATAACAAAAATAATGATATTTATATAATTAATTATAAAAATATAATTAATAATATTATATGCAAGTCATCCTAAATATATGCTTTTGATGCAAATAGCATTTTCCAAACCTTAATAAAGTTGAATCTACCATTAGTATTTTGTTAGTAATTATTGCTGTGGTGTTACTATAAAAATTATTTTTACTTCAGAATTAATATTGGATTCTTTTAATTTACAAGAAACAAACAATTATTTGAATATTTTATTTATTTTCAAAAGTAGCATATATGTATATATATAAATGTATACAATTGTAAATTGATTTAATAAAATATTTCCATTTGCCGATATATAAATATATACGTACAAACATACATATATTATATATGTGGACACCAAAACACGTAATGTACGTGCATATGAGTTGGTAAATAACAGTTGGGGCTGTTTGGGGTCGAAATGTACAGGCTGACAGACAGACGCGCAAACCTATTTACACGGATTACATTATTGTTATTATTAATTTACGATACGCCCGACCCACAAAGATGATGATGATGATGAGATAATGACGGTGATGATGATTATGGATAATAATAATATAATTTATAATAAATACGAAGAGAGTGTTGTCGTTGCATGCGAACGGTTTCGGGGACGGGGTTGGAAATGTTGTAGACTTCGACTACTTGCTAAACGCTGTGATCACGGCCCACATGACCTCGTTGCTGCCTTCTTTAGCCGCCTGGGGTTCGCCGTCGAGCTCCATGAGGTCGCGAACTCGACGCATGGCCAGCTCGTAATCGTCGTCGGAGAGTGGCGCGAACGCATTCTCGAGCACGTCGGAAGCGTGCGATAAGTAGATCAACGACAGCAGACGTTTGTCCATTCTTGCGGCGTCATTCACCCAACGACATAGCACAGAATCCTAGGGGAGTTTTAGTTAGGAATTGGTTCGGTGGGTTAGGAATGGGTTGGAACAGGTTCGGTGGGTTAGGAATGGGTTGGGACAGGTTGAGTGGGTTAAGAATGGGTTGGGACAGGTTCGGTAGGTTAGGAATGGGTTGGGACCGGTTGGGTGGGTTGGGAATGGGTTGGGAAAGGTTAGGTGGCTAAGGAATGGGTTGGGACAGGTTAGGTGAGTTAGGAATGGATTGGGAAAGGTTGGACCGGGTCGGTTATGGATAGGGTTAGTTAATTTGGGTTGGTTTGGGAAAATAAAGGCCACGAATGATTATAAAGAATAATAAAGAGCTGGCAGTGGATGCAAAGAGAAATAATATTCCCCCACCGTAAGAACTAAAGTGTAATGTGACGGTATGTGTCGGAGTGTATGATTTATTTGTCACTCGACATTCATTATGTAATAATGGGAAATAAAATAGTAATAAATAAATAATATGTTCTCCTATTCAGTAATTATATAAGAGATAAAAAACCAAGATACCCCGTAACCTATATCTTGTATATCAAATATCATATAGGTCATTAAGGAGTTATGCGGATATTAGAAATAAAAAAACTAATTTTTTTATTTAAAATTATCTATTATCGTCAACTATTATTTTTATAATATTTTACTGATTTTTTTTTTATATAATATATTTACTTTATTTAATATATTTAACTTTTAACTTTATATTATATTAAGAATATGAATTGGAAATTTCAGATAAAAAAGCAATAAATAAATGACATAAATTACGTATTTTATATAAATGTTATATTAGTGTTAAAATAAACATATTATATAAATATTATTATTATATTGTCGTGCATATTAAAATAATATATCATTTAATAAACGGATTTTCAAATTTGAAAAACCAATATCTATATTTATTATCTATATTTGAATATTCTACCCGTCAAATAAGATATTATTATCATATGATACAATAAAGCCAATAAAACGTTTCAAATACAAATGTCACATTTCCTGTGTATTGCTGAATTTTGAAAATTATTTACAGACAATTTATTAATTTATTATTACGATATGACTAAATAATAAACACTCATTACATACAAGTCCTATACTGACCAAGACACAATTATATATAAAATGGAATTTGATAATAAAATTATTATAAATGTTGATTGTATATGTACATCATGAACCAGTAAATTTACTCTTCCCTGAACCATTAGAAGACTATGAACCTATTCCTGCATATGTACCTTCTGCATATATTCAAATAAACCTATCATAAACCTTGTTATTTTTACTGTATGCATAATAAATATAAATAATAAGAGTATAATCATTCAAGAGCATTTTCTCGTAATAATTATTTTCAGTCATTATAAATGCAACATCATGTTCAATTTAAGAGATAATCATATAATTTTTATTTTATGAAATTATAATTTATGTATTGATAAAATAATATGCCTTTTTTCAAATATATGTGTATATCTTCATATATATTCATTAAACAGTCAAATTTATGCACAAAAATTGTAAATATTATTTATTAAAGTCCCTTTATTATTATCACTATAGGTAAACAAATTTGACACTGGTAAGTCAAAATATGTTTGCAACATTCCAAAAATTGAATCACTAGTTATATTTTATATAAATATTAATGACTACAACCTCCCTTTAATATTCTATAGAATTTTCTTTAATATTCTATAGTATTTTATATTATATTTAAAAATTAGAACTCTAAAATATCTATATATAATTTACATACAGGTTTTATAACATTACCAATTTATAAATAAAATATGGATGAGAAAAAATATTGGAAAATATGTTTATGTAAGACTATTTTCAATACATAAACAATTTTAATTTAAAGATTATACTATTATCTACAAAGATAGTATTAGTACAAAGTAAATATTATTATTACAGCGATAAATAATTGTTTACTTTTGAAGTGCAAGCTTTTCTTTGGGCGTTGAATAGCAATTTCAAGTAAAAACATAAATATGATAACGTCATAAATTTGTAGTTGCTATTTTTAAATGTATACAAAATTAATTAATCTGCAAATAATGATCCAATATTCATAAAATGTTCAAGTTTTCTTTATTATTGTGAATTTATACCACCTCAATATAAAATAATATCAAAATAAATAGTTTTAATTATTTTTCATATTTTTCAAAAGTTATAAAATGAATAAGTCATATTTTGGAAATGATCAGTTTTTTCCAATATACCAAAAATATTAAATTATTTTATAAAAAATGTACAGGTTGTGGTTGTGTATTGTTGGGGTTGGGGTTGGGACAGGTTCGGTGGGTTAGGAATGGGTTAGGACAGGTTGGCTGGGTTATAAACATTATATTTGTTTATCATATACTTTTTATAGAATTAAATAAAATCTTTAAAAAAATCCACATTATTTATAAATATTGAAACTCGAATCCATGAAACTCTAAAACCTGCAAGATAATAAAAGTTTTTCTTAAATTATTATATTTTTAAAACAATTCACGATAAATAATGATTATAAACTAAAAAAAAAATATCGACTCAATTTCAATAATAATATATTACAGTATTAATAAAAGTTTATATAAAAACAAAATAGGTATTGAAATAACTATTGACAAAAAAAGGGTTAATACAAATAAATAAATTTCACCTTAATTATATTTAGATTATATAAAGTTAACTGATATTATTACATAATATATTATAATAAGATAATGTTTATTATGTATATATAATACCTGCAATTAATAAACTTATTGCTAACAAATAATCAACAAAATATATACTCTTTTATTAAGAACTTTAAGAAAGTTCAATATGATTTAATTTACATTATAAATATTAAAAATTGAATAAAATTATATATTTGTAATATAATAAAGTAAGTTGTTATTATATTTATTACCAAACATTATTAATATTGTGGCATATCGGCTTTATCAAAATATAATAATTATGAAGTAGTCTAAAAAATAGTTTATTAATATCTATGGCAACTACACTAGGTTATTATCAGTGTATATATTTAAATATTTAAAATTTAATATTTAAAATAACTCGAAAGATATACATCCGACAAAATGAATCTATCAGGACTATGGACAATTAAATAGAAATTGGAAGCAAATTCGTGAGATGTAATTGGAATGGTTGAGACTCACCTGTACCCTTTTAACAAGTTTTGCTTTTATCGTCGAATCAACCAACGGATGCGTTGTCATATCAAATAACAGGAAGTTCTGTTTCTCCGTAGTGCATACGCCCTGTTGGAAGATTTAGATGTTGCAAATGTGCAAAAACTAGTATAGGAATTTATTGGGTTGTTATTGGGTTTATACTGTATTAGTTACGGGATGGCAGGAATGATATAGAAGGTATGAGTTTGATATTACTGGAGTATATATTGCATTACATCGTATTCGGATATCGTTATTGAATATTAATGAAAAATTAACTTACCGAACCATTATTTATAAAGTGAAAAATATAAAATAAAATTATTTAGTCTTTTTTGTTATACCATTCATTTGTTATACATAACCAAAAATACAAAAGAGAGCTTTATGAAAGAGATAACATCCAAAGTTAATTAAAATTTATAAATGTAAATGTAGATAGGGATTAAAAAAGTATTAAAAATGTATACAATAATTCAACATTAATAAAATATTCAAAAGTATAGATATTACAAACAATGGAAACCTAATAGTTGTATTGTGTATTGTCATAAAATATTATTGTGTATAGGATGACAGGATTTAGGCGTAAGTCTAGATGAGTATTATATTTTAAAAGTCGGGGTATGGGCACGATTAGAAGTAATTTTGTTCTAAATACAGTAGTTTACATTGTCACAAAATACTCAGACAAACAAATCCCAAAATTATCGCTCGTCCTCGAAACATTAAAGCAAAAGGTGAAATAAAATTTAATAGCTTATTAGAGGCGTGGTATAACTCAGGATATGGCATGGCGTATAAACACCAATTTGTAAACTGTAATTCTACCATTTAATATACTCAGAGCTTACCTCCAGCTAACATGTCTACCACTAAACATAAGCCACGTGTAAAAAGTATACTCATAAATATAATACGTATTAAGTTTCAGTTTCAGTTGGGTTACATTCACTGAATACGGACATAAATCATCATTAAACCAACATATAGCCAAACACTGTTACAGTAAATGATACATGTAAAGTAATGAAACTAAATTTAATGATTTCTAACATTTAAATTTATAAAATTATATTTGTTTTTTTTAACAATTTAAAATAATTCTACACAATATTTAATTATTTATATTTAATAAAAATTAGAATGATAAAACATTTTTTTAAACATTTACTATTATAGAACAATTTATGTATTTATAAAAAGATACAAATACATAATTAATCAATTATTGAAAAATGTAACTTAATTTTGAAAAAAGTAGTATGATATATAATATATAATATTTATAAATGATATGTTACTAAATATGATATATTAATATTTGTATCATTAATAGAACATATTGATCTATAATTAATAGAAGATATTGTATTGATTGCTATGAAATTTCTGCAAAACTATTCAAATAAATTTTAATTATGAGAATAATTTCAAGTGATTAATTTTTGCTGCTAATAATTTTTGTGTGGTAATAATTTTTGTATGGTAATAATTTCATTATATATTTAGATAATTATTCCGCTAAAAGTATTGAACAAATCAATACAGATTTCAACGGCAACCAATTTATCAATTAGATATTGGGATTCAATATAAATAAATTGAACACAAAAACCTTCTCCACTAGATTCTTGGCCAGACGCTCACGTACATTCCTCAATTGATACCTTAATTTTAATGGATTCCAAGTTTCACCTGCAAGTATGATAGGTTTGGGTGTTTCAACAATTATCTGAGAAGTTAATGGATATTGGTTAATAAGTAACCACACATATTAACATATAGATATACGACTTAAAAGTTAAAGTTAATCAAATTACTATCGAAGGGATAAATAATATTTTATATTAGTTTAAATTTTATTTTATTTTGGTCAATGTTTAAAATATTGTATTTTTTAACAGGATGAATTAATAAAAAGTAAAAGTTAATGTTAATAATGGACAAAGTTTAATGAATAAATTTAATGTATATTGTATATATAATGTATATAGTGGACATTTGTAATTATATATATACAATAATATAATGAATCATAGAATATCATAAATATGATTTGATGTATAAACGAGATATAAATAAAATGATTAAATATCAATTTAAATTCAGTATGATCTAATTAAGATAGCTACGTTTCTGATTTTCTATGGCAAATTACGAGTTCAGAATTTGTATTTCTATGATCGGAACTGTACACAGCCTGTAACTATATCTTTCTAAGGAAATTGTTAAAAGTATAAAATAATGATCAATTTTGTATAAATTTATAGAGTATCAAAAAATATGTATATATAAAAAATACTTTCCTACTCTAGATAATTATAACATTTCATTTTAACTCCAGAAATATATGTTAGGTTTATCTCTGGATCTCTATAGTTTCATTTAAGAATTCAATTTGAAGATATAATGTATTTAATTATAAACATCATAACAAGTAAACATTTATTTCAGTTGTAATTAATCAAATCGGACTCGTTGGCACTTTTTTCAAGTGAATCTTTACCTACTCATTAAGTACATGCGTACCTGACAGATATTCGACCCAGCTCTGAACCGTTTCGGTGGGTTGGGTTTCCTTGATATGCTTGAGCGCCTCATCCAGCAGGACGTCTCCGGTGGGGGCGTCAGACTTACAGACGATCTTGCGATTCAGCAGACTGCATCGGGGTCGAGAGTTATAGGTTGAAATGGGTTTTCCAGGTTGAAATGGGTTTTCTAGGTTGCCACGAGCAGCGATGAGACGCGAAGATGATGCATGGAAATAATTAAAACCTGGGGTAGGCGCGTCAGGAACACAAATAAATGCAATAAGTGGTGTATATAGACACGGGGTTTATAGTAGGGTTTTGAAGTTAATGCGGGTGGGTGCGATGATTAAATGGGTGGATATCAAATGAAATGCAAAAGTATATTAATTCACTTAAGTCTGCCTTGATTGCTATTATATAAGACATATGTATTATATAAGACATATGTATTATATAAGACATAGGTACTCACCACTAAAATATGATATTTTACATTTGAAAATACTTTTGTAATGCATTGACAATATATGCAGTTATAAATGCTATGTATTCAATATGAGTCATTAGAAAGAACTTCAAATAGATACAATTTGACATAGATATCAATCTAAATAATAACACTTTACGGGCTTTTAATAAAACATCATTATTTACAAATTGGAATCTTTCTTATGAACTAGTTTTAACTTGAAAATATAAAATTATGTTTAAATGGTTACAAGGGTTCATTTCGCAGGTAAATTGACGATATTTAAGAAAGCGCAAAGATATTCAGATATTCAGATCTGCGAAATAGAGAAATTGCAAATGATATTACCCCGTGTGTATTAGCAATCAATAGGCAAATATATAACTTGTATGTTAAGGGTTTGGTGTAGGGTTCAAATTGTAACAAAATAAGAATATTATGTGTTTGTCTAACCGAAGACTTATTACTATTACTAGAATAGATTATATAGTTGATAAATATTAATAAGACTATGTACGTGAATTAACGAGATTCATATACTGATAATATATTACTTAGTTTTGTATCGTATAAAAATATATGCGGAATTCAATACTCTTAAATGACCCGAATTATATGCCGACATGATACTAGACTCTCTCACAATGCATACCAATGGAATTACCAAAGTGATTAGTGTACTTTATATATCGTAGACGTCTGAAGTTTACACTTACCAATTGCAGTTAACGTCGTCATTCCTAAAAGAAGCGATTCTAGAACTGCTGTTCTACCGTATTAAACTATATTTATATGTAAAAATCTATACAATTTAATTAATGTTTAATTTTATAAATAATTAATTTTATAAATAATTAATTTTATAAATAATTAATTTTATAAATAATTAATTTTATAAATAATTAATTTTATAAATAATTAATTTTATAAATAATTAATTTTATAAATACGCGTCGACTACATAATCGCAGAATTAATAAAAATAAGAAGTCGGGGCCAGACATTATTTGGTAGAGTTAGAGTTTAGAACATTGTGTAGAAACAATTGTCAGAAATGAAGAATAACCACTATATACATATGTACAATATGCAGTCAACGCAAATATTATTATAAAACTAATGAGGGCTATTAGTGATATATGGATCAGAATTATTATTTAAGACGGTCGAACGGGGAGGTGATACTGGAAATAAACAATTGTTGAGAATAAATTGCACAGAAAAGGTGATTGCATTAGCATAGGAGTTATGATGCAACCGATGATGCAACAACACCACTCTAATTGATATTCTCAAAAAGCTACAATTAAAAATTGTCTGTCGTCTTGCAGCAATGGGTCGTTCGTATCTTCCTAAACGCATACATAATACAAGCCATTAGTATTCTCCTCTGAATTGATTGTAAGTATAAGAATTGGGAAGATCTATAAACTAGATATAGATAATGTCAAACAAAATGTGTATGGGATATATATTCAGAAGTAATATTCATGATTAATATTAAGTAGGAAGTTATAACGGATATCTAAAGGAAACGTAAACATATGACATCTGAATTTTAAAAGTTTTAGCAAGTCTATACAATCAATGTATTAATAAATAATTCAATACAATAGACATAAATAAGAGCTCATTTTTTTATTTTTGTATATTTATATTTATTCTAGTATCAAAAACATTAGCGTAGAATAGATAGTAAATTTAACAAATTATATAATATTAGATATAAATCTATAAGATATAATAAAAAATGTACACATAGTAAAAATATTAGAAAAAAAATTGTAATGAATTTGTAAAAGGGAGTTTTAAAAAGTTTCATAATGTCTCATGGGTTATTATAAAATTTAAGTTAAATTATTCGAGACAATACATTTACAATATTCGAATATTTCTATTTTTTCCATAAATAATATAAAATATAGTTACCAATGATAATAAAAATATTCTTTTTCAAAATAAAATAATGATGGTATTATATTTTTAGGTTATTTTTTAATATTGGATGCAAAATATATTGTCAATTTAACAGGTTAGTTTGAAAGATATTACTAATTAATTATTATTTAATGTGTTTGATTAAACATCTTTAAATGCAATGATCACAACCTAAACGATACTAAATTAGCAATTATGAATTGATATAGTAATAAATATCTGCCTCGATGATATTTAAATCATTACATCAAGAATTAGAATATCCAATTACAGTATTCACAAAGATAGCGACTCCATATAGATGAATATGAGTGAATATGTCTTAATACACTCTAATTTAATATCATTCTTTCATTGTGAATAAAATAAATATATTTAAATAATATTTTTAAACAAATGCGGAGGAATTATTTGGTAAACATAAATTTAAACTCAATGAAAGAATTTAATATGATCTATTTGTAAATTAGATCGAATGAATATAAACTCCAAAATAATACTAGCAATTCTATAGATATTCACCTCTATTTTAGTGGAATAATTCTAAATAATATGGATCATTCGAAACAGTGTGGAAACCTTTTAAGATATTAATAAATTCATAATTTCATTGTAATTATATCACAAATATCTATAACCTAAAACTAATTAAGTAAAAGTATAAGATAATCAATATTACTATATTGAGAGTAAATACTTAATGATATTATAAAGTTAATAATTATATTATTATAATATAATCATTTATGCTGAGAATTCAATACAAAAATATATGGTTAGTGTGTTAGATAACTTAAAACTGAAACTAAGAATTTAAATTACTAAAATAATTTTGATATTAAATTGTGAAATTTACATATAAATGCTAAATTATATATGCAGACCTTCGTCTTCTCATGCCAGTATGTTCGAGTTCAATACGATTCCTGAGACCAAGTTCTATCAAAATACATCCTCTAAGACCAGACGAAATGCAATCATTCCAAAATGATGTGTACCCCTGTTATAGGACCCATATTTATTACGACGGTTTATTTAGATAACATCTAAAAATATTATATCCTAGTTTTATTTATCACAATGATTTAGCTAATTATCAGACAATATACACTATTTAGTGTATATTGTAATATATATTACTTTATATTATAATTTACGATATCTATAAGATATAGCTCTACTATTATTGAACAAATATAATTATGTTAATATGCATAACTGTAATTTCTATTTTTTCGGCAAAGACTGTTTAAACAAGTATATAACTTGTGATGAATTTATTTATTTCATATTCTCAATATTCAAATAATTTAATTGCCTAAAATGATATCTAATTTTTTTCAAAAATATAGTGATTTCTAGTAAAATCATATATACAAATAAGTAATTATATTCAGTAAAGTATGGACATGACTAATTTTTATTACGATAATTCACTAATACGTTTTCCATATGCGATCAAAGGTTGATATTAATTATCAAGTAGATTATTCAAAAATTAAGTATCACTCAATTAATATATAACATACTAAATACATATTATAATGCTATATAAGTTATATACATTTTTTAGTTTAAATATCAAATATACATTTGTTTGGTATATATTTTCATAAATTAAAATTATGGTAATTCTAGTTTTTTTAATTCACGTGTAAGTTTAATTACATCGTAGAAAATACCTCCCGATCTTTCAGTCCAAGTAATAATATTTCTTCCATGAGTGTCAATCTGGTTTCTTTAGAATCTCCGATTTCTTCTTTATCAGTATCGTCATTGGTATTATCCGTATTTCCAGGTGTGGAAGATTGGGCAACATTTCGCCTCTGAACAAGGCCTGAATTGCGATTCATCGCGAAAAAACTTATTGGAAACCAATAATATTTATTTAGATTTGTTTTGATTATGAAAACAAAACTTTACAAAATGGCCGAAAAATAATATTAATCAGGAAGTAATATATATTAAATACTTAACAAATAACCTAATATTTCAATACATAATAAATTATAATAATTTTAGTTTTATAAATGAATATATAAACAATATATAATATATAATAAATAGTATTTTTTAACAGAGAAAATATATAGCGACACCATACGAGTTAAACTGATTATATAATCAGTGGACCATAACGTATGATATAAAATTTTACGACAACATATTATTTTTGTATATATATATTGTCATATATAATTCTTCTTATAAGTCTACTATTATAAATATAATATCATATTACAAACAACTTTAATTATATTGTTATATAATTAGTATTATTATTATTATTATTATACATACATACTTTGTAAACATTACAATTAGTGTATGGAAGGAGTACATATATACTTGCAATTATTAATCAAATTGGTTGAAAATGTAACTTTTCAGGTGACTTGAGTTTACCTTAGCCTAGATTCCTGATTGTTCATAGATAGGCGGGAGAGCCATTAATACTCTGTGAGCATGAAAGGAGAAGGATAATATGCTGTTCATTGGTAAATAGCATCAGTTTAGTAGGTTCGATTTGCGTGGTGTTATCGGGGGCAACGCTATTGTACGATATAGATGACTAGATCGCATATGTATTATGAAGTATTATAATGGGAGGAGGTGTGTGTTATGACAAACAACTTATTATTAATATGTTATCTATTTGAAAGCAAATGCAGCTTATGCAAAACATATATAAGTATATTGGTATCATCGAAGACCTAGTTGTATGAAGTTTCAGGGCTTTTTCAGATACATGGAAATTGTGGTTTGAATGCAGAATATCATTTTGAAGATAGACAATATATAATCTATTGACATAATGTTCTTTCAGTAATCTTAAAGGGGCGTTCACACCTACGCGATTAGAGGAAATCGATAATTGTGATATCGGTATGTATTTCTTTAGATCAGAACCTAGCTTTTTTTTATTAGTTGTATTATCGAAGCTTTCAATTGGAATTCTGTAGAATACCAGTTGAATACCTGAGTGACAATGATATTTTGTATAGATACGGCAAAATGTTATAAGCTAATATTAGAACTATGATTACAATTGTTTTACAATGGGTATTAACTTGATATTGACTTTGATTGCAATTGGCCTATTAACTGAGGTATGACTGTATATAGATTATAGTTATATCTCGTAGATGGCTTTTTAACGCAATAGAACTCACTTAGATTTATTTACCTCCATTTAGATTGAATTCCAAATAGAAGATGGGCTACCTGGTATAGTATGGTATAGTTGTTGTCAGCATTTGTTATACTAGCTATACGTTGTAACAACCTCCTTTCAAGTAGAAGTTGATAATGCTGATGCTGTAATATACGAAAGATACAAGACTTTATAAATGTTTATCTCACGCTAGTTTCTATCTCTTTGCTACATCATACCACCTCGATTCTCATGTAAACTAATTTTGGTCAGCGATTTAATATGGGTCAAGATACATAGGAATTAAGTATATCGCGTAGACTTTCGTTTAATGAATCAAACGAGTGGCATGTGAATTGCACTATGATTAAAATTGAACTGAACACAATAAATCTGTTTATTTAGACTTTTTTATTTATTGTGTTATATAATCAAATTACAATTTACGTGAATATAAGTAATTATAAGTTAAACTTACTATTTGGATTTCATTAATGTCACATAAATAAATGTTTTACAATAATTAATTTATTATTATATAAATAAATCTATTATATAATTAAAATAATTAAAAATCGATTTTAAAATGAAATATAAAAGTTACGTATACGTGGATTCTAAATAATGTATCGTGATATTATATCAGCTAAATTACTATTTATTAATATAACTGTTATAAAATAATTAAAATTTAATTAATTTTTACAATATTAGGATATTATTATCAAAGCTTTATCATCACTCATTAGTTCCTTATACATACTTATTTAAAAGTGAATATTCAATAGTATATACGACAAATTTAATAATCTTGATAATGAAGAAATCCAATTTTCTGATAATCAAGGTTTTGGTATGGTTAATTTAATGATAAAATGTACTCCTTTTTAAATGATATTAGAATAACTGAATACTGAATATCATTGAGTAGATTCTTAATTTTCTAATTACTAATTAGGGCGAACATTGCGAGTAAATAGTATCATGGACCTGAAGATGTTCACATTTACGCAAATATGCAATTCACTTTCGTAAACATTTGAATTGTCTTTTTAGGTTTACCTAGGTGATTTAATTTATTAATAGAATAGAAATGGATATCTGCGTATTTTTATGATTCATGATATAATTAATATAATTAACAATTGTAGTTCAAAGTAATATGATATAGTTATATCGATATATATATATATATATATATATATATATATATATATATATATATATATATATAGTAATAGGATATGTGTGAATAAATTCGCAATCCATTTAAATGCATTATATCGTGGTAGTCATGCAATTGTTGTAATTCTCTTAACTAAGACATTTTAATAGTCATAAGACATGTGTCATGACTATTATAATCAATTATAAAGTACATTAAAATGTTCACTACCATGAACATTAAATTGCATCAAGTTATCATTTGAAGAACATTAATTTGACTTTATTTATTTGATTCTGTAAACATATGTGCACTTATAAATAACACTAGTCCCAATGGATATATTTGAAATAGTTATATATTTGTCAAATAATTTTAAACATTGAGATCGATATTATTAGAAAATTAATATTTGTATTATTATATAAACGTTTACATAACAACATAGAAGTTTTAAGGTATCATTTTACTAATAAGTTGGTAAACACAACTGAGTTCTATTTCCTTTATTTTCCTTATTGGGAAAACACTTTGAAGGTGTTAATAATCCCATATTAAAATAGGTTACTACATTACTTCCACCCTTTTCTGATGCATATAATATCATGTGATCAATACATTTAACTAATTTTAACATTGTATATACGTATATATATATATATATATATATATATATATATATATATATATATATATTTATATATATATATATATATTATCTGTTTATATTATATATCCTTTTTATATGTCTTGTCTTGTATTTTTTATATCTATTCCTTTTATATCTAATTTTATAGGAATATTTCGTTAACCGCGGATTATTTAAAAGTATGTGCTATTTTTACAAGTGATTTTTGTATTTATTATAAATTTATTCTATTACTCACAAAAAATACTTTTATATTATCAAATAATAATTATCGATAATTACAAGGTATCATATTTTTAAAGAGAATTTAATTATCTTTTTAAATAAATTCATATTAATGATGTATAGTTAATTATTGATTAAATATTATTGATTAAAACAAAATAATATTTATATTTTATACTGAATAACATAACTTAATATTTTAATATTAATAAACTTAAGTATATAATATTAATAAATTAACTAATTATACTTTTTTTAATAACAATATATAGGTAATACAATAGTCTAATCTTAAATAATATAAAATCAACCATACAAATTATGATAAGATATTAGAATATGACAAAGTAAAAAGTTTTGACAAATAATTGTTTCTTTATATTTAAATAGAAAATCTTAAATACTAATTAATAAATATAATTAATATGCTTTTTAAATCTTATGTAACTGTTTTTAAGTTTCTAATTATAGAATGGTGATAAGAAGTTTTTAGAGTGTTCACTAATTGATCGTTAGGCCCCATGGTTAGGTGAATCTTATTTTGAATTCATAAAGAAGGAGTATGAGAAGAATTTATTATTTATTTCTGTTTAATGAACATGTATGGAATATTTTTAAAACATGCTTTTATAATTATTAAGATGGAAATATGATCACACATTGTAATAAAGAATATCAGTGATATATATATATATATATATATATATATATATATATATTCTTATTAAATTATATTCATATTTAAAATGATTTCGTAGTTTAAGGGATCAGATGTAGATTGCAATGCAACCATATCAGAATGTCAAGGGTTCAATTAAAAAAAGATTCTTCAATTAATATATAAAAATAGTTAATTAATTCACAGGTTCTTGTTAAACCCAGAATATTTTAAACAAGAGCACATCCGAATAGAGTTTTTTATATCTGTTGAAAATTATAATTATATTATATTAACTTATATATAAATATCACTAGGTATCCCAACAAACAAGGTTAGGAAAATAACAGGGGAAAACCAAGCCTACAGTCAAATAATAAGAATGTTTCTCTACAGGAAGAACATAGTAAAAATATATTAATAATTAATGTCAAGGTGAAAATAATGCATAAATAACAGGAAAATAAATAGGTAATTGCATAATTTAAGCTTAATAGGAATAAGAAATAAACAGGAAATTCATGAACCAATTGTTAACACAATTATCACGTAATTTTCATCTTCGCGTTTTCTGGGTTACGATAAAAGGAATCAATCGAATGTATACAATATAATGTAAACTGTAAACTATTCAAATATATAATTCAAACAACACACCTTCACTTTTATGTGTATCTATAAGTTATTAATACTAGTACATGCTATTCGTAAAGTCTATATATTATTATCATATTATACGAATTACATGATATGAATAAAGGGGATAAGAAGTATACTGAACGAATTCATGATAAGTATTAAAACGAAATCAATGATTGGCTTCTCATTGCGATACAAAAGTGAAGTAGATTGACAACCTGCTTTAACCTAAGGTTATCAACCCCTCGGAGTGTTATCTTTTCGTGGTATATAATAACTAAATGAGACGGATCATGGAATATAAATATTGTAAAACGATACATAATTGCTAATTACTAATTATATACGTATATAAATATATATATATATATATATATATATATATATATATATATATATATAAATATATATATATGTTATCTCTTTATATTATTTATCCTTTATATATCTATTGTCTTGTATTGTTATATATATTTTCTTTATATCTAATTTTATAGGAATATTTCGTTAATCTTATATAATTAAATTCGGCACACTCGTGAGATCAATAATTATCTACGATGTAAGTAATTGTATTCGCTTTTTGTTTATCTCTGCATGTTCTTATTGACCAAATAAAACTATATAATAATAATGATATCCAACTATATATAGTTAAATACTGTGTAATTATTATATACTTTATAAACCTCAAAAGTTTAGGAAGCTATCTAGAAGCTTCATTATTTGATTATCAAATACCCTATATATATATATATATATATATATATATATATATATATATATATATATATGCGTGTGTGTGTGTGTGTGTGTGTGTGTGTGTGTGTTGTGTGTGTGTGTGTGTGTGTGTGTGTGTGTGTGTGTGTGTGTGTGTGTGTGTGTGTGTGTGTGTGTGTGTGTGTGTGTGTGTGTGTGTGTGTGTGTGTGTGTGTGTGTGTGTGTGTGTGTGTGTGTGTGTGTGTGTGTGTGTGTGTGTGTGTGTGTGTGTGTGTGTGTGTATAACACTGTATTATTTTCTATATGTGAATACATTTGATGTTATAACATATTTGTTATGTAAGTTATAATCATATATGATATGATGTTATACTATAATGATGATTTGTATATCTAAGACATATTTGAAATACATTGATTAATTGATTAATATTAATATCATTAATTTATAAATTTTAAAATTATAAATCTATGATTATTATGAACATGTATATAATAACAACATATCACACAAGATTACCCAGGATTAAGGCCGTAAATGCAATCTTAGATATTACTAATAATTAAATTATAGATTATATACTAAATTATAATAATACATAAGATAGTATACCCACATGTTGATAAATAGTAATATATAATATATCTAATTATAAAATATATCATTAATTGAAATTCACTAAGAACTCTAATACACTAACCAGTAAACATATTACCATGTATAGCAATATAATAAAAAAACAGTTTAATAATATAGACATTCTGATATGGTTGCATTGCAATCTACATCTGATCCCTTAATAATCCCTTAAACTAATTAAACTACGAAATCATTATCAAATAAGTATATAATTTAATAAGTATATAAATATATAAATATATATATCACTGCTATTCTTTATTACAATGTGTGACCATATTTCCATCTTAATAATTATGAAAGAATGTTTTAAAAATATTCCATACATGTTCATTAAACAGAAATAAGTATATATTCAGCTATTTCCAAGATTATTTTCGTTGCAATTGTAGGACGAGTAAAATGAACTTTTTAGTCAGTAATCTGTTTTTCATAGATCTATAATTAATAATAAATATCAATCTTTGTAAGAAAATTCATATTGTTAAAATTTAAATAATTAAATTTAAAATGTATAGATATTAGTTATAAATATTAACATTCTTATTCGTACTAAAACACTTTTAGGTTGCACATATATAATATATTTGAAATGGTATGTATATTTTCTTTATGCATATCGTAAATATTTACTATTGCGTTTGAAAACATATGTATTTAGTATTAAAATCAGTTTAGTATTAATCAGTGATTCAATTTGTATTAAATATAAATGCATACATACGTTAATGGGTAATTTAGTCAATCACTTAATGTTACATAGTATTTGATTTGCTTCTAACAATGAAGGTACAATTTGAGTAAATAATATTAATATACACGGTCTTATTAACTTATTTAAGAAATTATCGTTATTAAATTGTTGATTCAATGATTGAATTAAAAAATTATTAAATATTTTATAATATTATTTATAATTATTAGTATATGAAGTTATGATATATTGGATTAAACTCTATGTATAATGCTTTGATTATATAATATATGCTTAATTTAGTGATATGTTATTCAATATGAAGTATAATAAATTAATAATTATAGAACATTAATACAAATAACATATGTATATTTAGTAATATATATATATATATAATTATTTCATATGTTGATAATATGCGAATTTTTATTTATATAACTCGAATAATAAAATAAGTATGCATATTTTCTTGTAGACATTTCTGTAAATTACTAACCAATTGAATAATATATTGTAAATTAGCTAATGTACAGTCATCATTGCAGAGTGCAGCGAATTCGGGTGACGATGCTCCGAGAGACGCCGAGCCGGGACAACGCCTGAGTCACGAGTGCGTCGCTTTCCTGGTATTTTTCAAGAGCGCAACGCCGCGCTTCATCGGAGCCGCGTATTCCGTCGACACCGGCCTCAAGCTATGGCACGTCGAAGGCGGCGTTGACGCCACGGCCGCCGTTCCCGAGTACGACATGTGTTGCGTGGACGAAGAGCCCCACGCCTACCGAGCGAGGATCGTACAGGTGGTGGCCGGTGGGGGTCCCAGTTCTCCTGCGGCGCAGTCAGCCGGTGCTAACGTCCCGCCCGTACCCTCCGATGACCTCGCCGATGACCTCCCCGATGACCTCCCCGATGACCTCCCCGATGACCTCGCCGATGACCTCCCCGATGACCCCGCCGATGACCTCGCCGGAACCGCTAACGTTGCGTCCACCGCCGCCGTTGAGCTACCCTCTCTCGACGTCACGTTTGCGTGCGCGATCACACGCTGGAACCCGTCGACTGAGAACTGCCGGTTGCTAGGCGACCATTTCCGGTTCGAAACGTCGCACCTTCACGCCAACCGCTCGATGTCATCGCTTATTGATTGTAAGTTTGCGAACATCGATGCAGACGATGTCGACTACGTCTGCGAAGGCCTACTTAGTTTCGATTTACCGACCCCCTTAACGCCGAAGATTTCTTAGGCAATTACAACGACCTTCACCGTACCTGATATATATATACCAATGATAATTGTGCGGGCTACTCCATTATATTTATTAATAACGCTATTATATTTAATATTATAATATAATTATTGAATTCCAAGTTAACATTGTTAACATATATACGTCGCATGTTGTTTATTGTATGATAATATAAGTAACATTACTGTACACTGTACAGTGTACGGCGTACACTACATTCTATAGCAAGCAACTCTTGAATAAATCTTATAATGCTTGAAGTTGAAATTGTATTTACATCTGCATTGTACAATGTGGACCATTAGGACTACACAATGAATTATTGTATATTGTATTGCATACATATTTGTAAACAATACAGCATTCTTATAGACTTCTGATATATTTTATTTATATTAGCCCATGGGCTAATATATGCATAGCCATCCTCTCAAAAATAACTTATAAAACATTAATATTGATAAAAGTGATGTTTTTTCTAAGGTTTTTTATTAAGATATCTGAAACGTTTACAAATTATGTTATTGTTTATATAATTGTTTCTAACAATTGATATCTATATTATTTATTTATGTTTTTTGGAAATAAAATATGTATGACTACAAAATATGTCAGAATACGTAGAGTAATATTACTAATTTATATTTATTTTTAATCTTAAAAAATTATTATATATTTATAAAATTATATATTATAAATATAATTTAGTATATAAATTATACATAATGTTTATTTTAAGTAATTGTAATTACTGATTATATATTGATTACAATTATATAATGTTTATAATAAGTAATGTTGAATTATTATTTAACAGTAATTTTGAATTCATTACGTACAATGTGTTTAATATTAAAACACGAATGTTTGATTGCCGTTTGTTTCACTTCTATATAAATAACCTATAGATTATAGAGTTAATTATGATTTATAATTTATTGGTCGCCATTAGAATATCAGCGAGAATACAGATTTACCGTATACATAAGTTATATCATAAATATACTGTATACAGTGAACTATACTTTAGTGGATTTATAAATAAATGCATCTGTTATATGATTATATGTCTGTGGCTCAAAATAGTAGACGTATGTATTTAGGTGAACCTAAGTGAGTTCATGCCATTGACCACTGTAAATAAATTACGTATTAACTAAAATAAAACTGAATTACTGGAAATAATGCGAACAGCAACGAAATTAAAATATGACTTAGATAAATATAGAAGACCATTATTTCTAAATTAATGAAATATTTGAACCAGCTTCAAATCAGATATCAAATAATCAAAACATAATGTTAAAATGCACTCTATACATGCTTACTTTAAAGTACTTTAAAATAATTATTTTACATATCCATTGCACAGTTACAATCTATTAACAAAACATAATATGGAAAATATACAATATATTACATAATATATATATTCAATAAGAACGGATGGTAGCGTTTTGAAAGCTACGAAGCCCCACTTTGAACACTATTTACACAACAACTGATACTTATTGAATCACAGGTGTTAAAAAATAATACGACATTTTGATTTCAATTAACCCAGGTAAACTTACTACTCTATCTAAGTATTACCGTAATCAATGTTAGTATTAATAGGAGAGTTAATAATATAAATAATAATATTGTTAACTATTATAATCGTTCATATTATAATATTTCATTTCATAAACAATATATGAAATAAAATAGTATAATTAGAACGATAATAATAATTTAAATATTATTATTATTTATTAAATATAATTATAATAAATGTAATCTAGTATTTCAATGTATAACTAAAATAGTGTAATATGAGATTGACGTGCATTGACGAATGAGATATTACTTATAAGACCACCTTTACTACTACTACGACCTCTACTAGCATGGCCTCCTCAGCCATATATATATATATATATATATATATATATATATATATATATATATATATATATATATATATATATATATATATATACACACACACGCACACACACACACACACACACACACACACACACACACACACACACACACACACACACACACACATATATATATATATATATATATATATATATATATATATAAATATAAAGAGAGAGAGAGAGAGAGAGGAAAGTTATTTATAAATAACTATGAAACAGGTATTCAACTATTAGTAA
>OZ038312.1:32191559-32258901 GCA_964035775.1 Osedax frankpressi | reverse complement strand
TGTTTAAAACTTAAAGTTATAAAATGACTTTTAATATTCATATCTATTTAATATAATTAATAACGAATTATTAATATATTACGAATACTCCTTTAAATATTAGTTACAATAATTAATTTACATATTCATAATATTATTACAATATTATTAATATTAATGATAACGATATTCGATTTCAATGGATTATATAATCTTTAGGTATTCAATTACAATTTACTTATTAGTATAACTTATTTGGTGTGAAGGCATGTACGTATATATACGAATAGTTTTTTTATAATATATATATATATATATATATATATATATATATATATATACTATATATATTATATCTAAATAAACTCATTATATAACTTATTAATCATACTTAACAAATGTATCATGTAGGCCCAACAATGTAGGGTCTATCCTATACATTTTTATCTTATACATTTTATAGGATTTTTATATTACACAATACAAGTTTGTTCGCACTGATATCATAGCATAATAACAATATTTGTTTAATTAATTGTCATTAACATTATTTTATTTATTTTATTTTTATTGGGTCTTTATAATAAAATATAGTAAATAGTAAATATATAAGTAGTTCTGATGCCACGTAAATATTTAAAATGTATTATTAAAATAGATCAGCATACACAAGTATTATCAGTAAGTATATATCAAGGTCATTAAAATGAGATTATAATATATATTATGTGTCAAATGTAATAATACAAATATACCGTTACCATAATATGCTCTACAAATAATATTATATTCTTAAGCTAACGCACAAAAACTAAAACATTTCTTATAGATTGGGTTTGCATTACTATATAGAATTATAATGATCTATAACTAGCCTAAAAATATAATGATGTAATATTCAACAATTAAATGTTGTAGGAATAATTGTAAAGCATTTCTTTATATTGAAATGCTGTCAAATTTATTTATATTTGTAATTTTATAATGTAATCATATTACAAATATATTTTCTTAAATTAAATGGTTATATCATTTATTAATATATCAAATATAATGTATAGTAATAATTACATCACTTTGTTACTGCATTATTGTTACTGCAATTTTGAAAAGGAATCTATATTTTACAGATTTCAATACGTCCAACCAAACTGTCGATCTATCATCTACATATCTTCATGGAAGTGGGCGTGTCCTATTGGGGAAAATGAACCATTCCATGAATTGAAGGGTATTCAGTGGCATAGTTGATTATATGTAATTCTATGATATGTGGGCAACAGTTATTTATTATTGCAAACTCTAGTATTACCTCACGTATACGCACTAGGAAGTATTTACTGTTAGAACATTCGAAATCCTTACTGACAATGGAAAATACGGACGATTGCGATTTCATTTTAAAACCATATCCTTCTAAACTCTAAAACTAAGAAACATACATTAAATACCTATTATAGTAGACCACGGTCTCTTATGTAATAATATATCTTCAAACTTTCGCATTTCTATATTTGTTGTAATTGAGTAATAGGTCAATATATTTAACAACTGTTATATTAAAACATGACGACTTATTACAGATATTTAAAGAGATATTTCAGCTCTAGAAGGTGAGTTGTGTGCAAAGTCAATACAAGTTAGGCAAATGACTCCCGTTCTTAAAAGCGACACTGGCATCGCCTCGAGGTCAATACTTACTGTTGCATAATGTAATACCAAAGTCCCATGTACACTGTACATTGTACATTGTACATTGTACATTGTACATTGTACACTGTACATTGTACACTGTACATTGTACACTGTACATTGTACATTGTACATTGAGGCATTGGTACCCTTATGCATAATTACAAGTAGATCATTTTACGAGGTATATTTTTTATAATATCAATTATATGATATAATCCGCATAGCTCCTATGGAATCCCATATACGGTAGGCAATCATGAGATATAATATTATAAAAAATAAATTCTAAATATATTTATATAATCTGCTGTATATATTATATAATTTAACGTTTGTAACTTTTAATAATTTACAACAAAAATATAGATATATAAATGTTGTTATATAATCGTGTATATATAGAATATATAATATAAGTAGAGGTAATGTGAATATCCTAGTGTACTAATATATACATATATTAATATGAAAATGTACGACTTACTATGCGCGTAGTGAGTTGTACTACTATACAGTAATTGTAACCATTATATATACTATAATATATTTATAATATGGTTCTTATTTATTAAATATATAATATTCGTAAATATACATCATACATTTTTTGATTTACTAATATATGTTAATAATCTGATATAATCAGATTATATATATATTATACTTTGTTATACATATATAAAGATATATTACCATCTGGCGGATATATAATACACTATTTTCAGGAAGTAATCATCCGGGTTTCTGTTCTTTCTAAATAATCTTTAAACTATAATATTTTAAAATGATTTTAAATCTCATATTAAGCTAACAATTACCAAAAAAGACATAATTATTGGAATATCTACTTATTATGATTTTTTAACATATTTTAAATCATCGGTTAGTAATATCCTTATATATTAAAGTAATAAAATTAGAAATCTAATTATAAAAAATTTAAATATAATGTTAAATGATCTTAGATATTTTGGCATGCCATTAAATTAATATAAATGTTCAAATCGATGAAATAACATTATAATTAGTTTTCGAAGTTAGTATTATATTTATATTTAAATAATTTATTAAAATAATTCTATTAAAAATATTCATTAATTTTGAAGATCTTTTTGCCATTATTTATGAAATAATACAATATACAAGATGAGTTAATCTTGGATATTATGTTTTTGATAAATATTAATGTTATTCAATAACTTATATCAATAGTCTGAATGTATATATGATATACTTATACAATAATTGTGATTTAAATTTCATCATTCGCAAATTTATCTAAACTTATATTAAAAAAATTTTTATTGTAGAAATAAATATATTAATTCTATTTATGATACTTTTCTAATAATATGTTATTTAACTCGAAATATATTTAATTGTATTCACTGTTAACAATCATCTTAATGTACTAATTTCTATATTCATATTTGTTTTTTATTGTAAATCCCTTAAGCTCATAAATTACTCGTCAACAATTTAATCTGATTGGATACTTTATATCATTCTATATGTCTACTAATACATTAATATAATTAATAATTTTTTATAGACCACTATAAATGATTTTAATTAATTGTTATCACATTATATGAAAACTTAACACCACTTAAGTAGGTTAGTTTAATATACATTTAGAAGATCATTTTACTCTGAATTTACTTATTAAAAACAAATAATTAATGTAAACTTGATAAACTTCTAAACGTATTACTTAGGAAATACATTATAATCACTACCAATGACTGTAAACTACATACATTACATCCATTATATTACATATCACACATTACATTACATCCATTATGATATTCTTTTGTAATTATGCTATTGAAATTGAATACTACTTCTAAGCATTTAGAAATGCAATATTGTCTCAAAAATATATATAGCTTAACTTTGAATATGAATATAATAGAAAATAAATACTTGACAATAGAAAATACTAACCTGGAAAATAAAGATACCCAACTCTACTTTCAGTTATTTAAAGATGCTGAGAATAAGTTCGAAATAATCGACAGCATAGTTATTAAAGTATTATGAATAACTACTGATAGTAAAACTTTGTTAGTTATATGGAATCCTTACTCTGCCATGAATTCAACTTATATTTTATAAATAGAATCAACTACCAAAAAAGCTATTTTCCATCCTTACACCTATTTACAAATTTTTCTAAATATCATTTAATTTAATATAATCATCGGTTAGTAATATCCTTGTATAATATCGTATAATATAGTATAATATAGTGTATAATATAGTAGTTATAATATCCTTGTATACTTTTAAATTTTATATAAATAATCATCTATTATTTTGTTTAAAATATACATAGTTTTATGTAATATTTTGTATTATATGTTATAATATTTATTATATATTATTCAAAATTGAATAATAAATATATATTATATATATATAAATAATATAATGTAATATTACTTTTATTTATATATAGTTCAAATAAATACTTGTAATTATATTTATGTTTTATTTTAAATATACAAATGCTTGTTTTTTATTTATATTTTAAAAGTTATTCTATTATTTTTGTATAGAAAAATAGTCCTTATTTTCAATAAAATATGCTTTTAAAGAAGTTAACAGTTATTTTAACTTTTAAAAATGTGATCATGAATTTGCAGTTTTTAATAAAAATTAATTATATATAATTTATTGTAAAGTATTTAATAATAAATATTAAATATAACAATTTAAAATACTGTAAAATAAGTAAATAGTTTTGTGTATTCAATATGAATCATACAAACAAAGGGAGAGATATGTCAATTTGTTTAAGATAGAATATACCTTAAATTATATTAATCATAACTTTGGATATATTGACTATATAAAACAAACAAAAAGACATAATAATAATTTTTATGTTATAATGATACTACACAGGTTGTAATTGCTAATATTAATATATTAATGACTGATTATTATACCTAATATAGAAAATGTATAAATACAAATATTACGCCATTATAAACCATTAAATAATAACAAATAAATGTAAAAAGTGAGATTAAGTGAGTGTTATTAAAAGATATCATAATTTAATAAGTTTTAACTTAACTTTGTTAATATAACACTAAGTAATTAGTAATTATATTATTCATCTCCATTCTATTAGTTCTATTAGTAATGATGTAATGCATACATAACTAACTTATATCGATATAAGCTATTGTAGGTAAGTTAGAAGATAATGATCAAAACTATTTAGTAGTAAGGAAGCATTGTGCTATTATATCAATTTTTTAATATTATATGTAACACATTTCTGAATAATGCAATGACTTGCCAGTTTGATATATCTTGGATTTATGTTATATTTTATATGTGAGTGTTTTAAAGTTATTTAAATAAATATAATTATGTATAAATATATTTATGTATATACAACATAGCAAAAGGATGATTTACATAGATATGTAGGTTAGTATGCACACCGAATGTCATAATATATAGTAATACTATTAAATAGATACTAGTGTCACATAAGATAAACACATCTGTAGAATTATTTGACATAACCTCAGCTTAACCAGACTTACTATCAACTAGGATCAACACCCTTTATTACACAAGGTACTGGATGCCTTGTTAATACTCATTTTTATCTTAAATCAAATTATACTTAAAGTTTCTTCGGATAAGTATTTCTGTTTCTTAACAATTTACTTGTTAATTATTACAATTATTAAAAAATAAATCCCTATTAATATTTATGCGATACTATTATATAATCGTAGAATCTTTTATTTGAGCTGATACAGCTCTGTTAATTTTGTGTATCTACGCGGGTAATATTTATACTGATATGACAATTAGAATGTTTCCTTAAATTATAGTGAGGTAATATGCTAATATTTACATACACAAATAAATATATTACATGGAATCCCGTAAAGAGATTTATTTGTTAAAGATACGTTATTAATTAAATCTATTCGATGCATATTTATAAACCTTATAAATAAGATACGAATATTATTTAACATACGCATAATCGCTAAACACAAACCTATCGATAATGTACAGATACAAACCTAATCACCACTTCAGCCCCACATCTCCGAGCCCCGTCGGAGTGATGTCGTCGCCGGGCAGTGCGGGTGTTGGCAGAGTACGCCGCGAACACACCGACGATAACGGTGCCTTGGACGCGATCGCCCGCGACGCCGAAGAGAAGCTGAAAGCGAAACGCGAAGCTCGCGCGGCCGCCCGCGACATTCGCATGCGAGAACTCGAGCGACAGGAACGCGACGACTCCGACCAGAAGAGCAGGCAGTACGAACAACGCGACGCCGAGCAACGAGCCAAACATTCGACGGCGACGGCGTCGCGAAAGGACTCGGCGGATTCGACGGACGGTCGCGATCCCCGCCGCGAACTCAAGATCTGCGAGCAGCGCTACCTGCAGGCGATGTCTAGTCTCGCGCAAACCGATAACGACCGACAGACGTATCGTTACCACGCGACGATGCTCGCCGATGATTTGGAGGAAGCTCGCGAGGAGTCCACGGAGTGTCGGCGTAGACTGGTCGCGAAAACCAAACGCAGCCACCAGCTCGAGAAGGCCAACCACGACCTCGAACAACAAGTGCACTTCCTGCGCGAACAGATCTCGCTGCGCGACGACCTGATTCGGGACAACGGACTCGTTTTAGTGTCGGATGAAACTCTCGAGGCGGACAGCTGCGACGACGAACTTGTGAAAGCGAAGCCGAAATTGAGGTCCGAAGCCGTAGGAATCGCGGCGCTGGTGACTCCGGAGGCTCGCCAAGTGCTGGGTTTGGACGGCGGCTCATTGGACGAACGGTTGTTAGCGTTTGCGCGCGAAAAGCAAACCCTCGAAGCCGACCTCAAGCGAAGTCAAGCCGAGTTGGAACGCGAACGCGAGAAGTCTGCGCTATCGGATCGCTACGCTTCGCCGCACGTCCGCGCTACCTCGACGACTGGCGTCTGCAACGGCAACAACGACATGCAGGTGGTCGAGATGCAGTTGGAAGCGCAGAAACAGCTCAGCGATTACCGGTACCGCCTGAAGAAGTCGGAAGCGGACATCACGACGCTGGACGGCAACGTGTTGCGCCTCGAGAGTCAGGTGAAGCGTTATCGCAGCGCCGCGGAGTCTTCGGAGAAAAACGAAGACGACCTGAAACAGGAGAGACGCCGACTGCAACGAGAACTCCGCGACGCCCAAACGCAAATCGAGGAGCTCGCCACCGCAAACAGCCATTTGCAGAAGCGCATCGATAAACTGCGTTCGGGACGCGTGACAGCCGCGCGATAAGTCTCTAAATCTTCGGTTGAAGGTAATTAATAGACGCGTGTTTCGCGGAAGGGATTCGCGCCTTTCTCGGGAAGCGCAGGATCAGTACTACACTCTCCGTTGCGTCCTCACCTTATTTGATTGCTTTCATTATTTATTCATCGGCCTTTTCCTTACCAACCATCTATCTCTGACCCATGTATTTACGCTATGTTACTTACAATTAATACACAAAGACACACATTTAGATATTACAGCCATTTAACAAACTGTTGATTTTCTAATATTATTTATATATTCATTAATATATATTTATTTCACTGATGTATTTATTCATTTCAAAGACAAGCAGAGACAACTTTTCGATGTTTTATCAAATTTCTAAATTTACAATATATTCATGTATATTTTATACAACGTTATTGATGTGTGATAAAATTTGAAGTGGAAATGAAATTTAATTTAATAAAAAAAATGAATAACTATTAACTTTTTAATTTTATATTGTAATTTTATTTTAATTGTGTACAATTTGATATTATTATTAATAAGAATTAATAATCAATTTTAAATGTATAACGTAATACTTATTTATATTCTATCTCATGTAACTCTATATGAATAATTGGTATAATTGTATTATCAACACCTGTTTATTTTATACAAACCATACCCAACTTAATAGGTATATGTTTGCAATAGATCCGAGTTTAACTGTAGACTGCTGGCAGCTGATGACTCATCAATAAGCAGAGTTTTCATCTTTGTCACTATAACTAGATCTAGTATTTCGTAATCGTAATGTTAACGTAGTCTTAACCTATTACTTTATATAGTCATTAATTAGCGAAATTAGACATCTTTTTATGGCATAGAATATCTGATATGGTAACTTTTGTCTAGTGCAAGATAGATTCAGTATAAGCTAATATTATGTAATGTCGAATAATTATATTATATATTTCTCAAAGGAAAATTAATCAAATTAATGGATTACATCAAATTTCAACAAAGCACTACATGCATTGTTAACTATTAATTATCTGTGAGATAAGACTAAGACGTTGAATGTTCCAAAGTTATAACTACAACGGATTTATAATCACAATAGGAAATGCTATTTACTTGTATATTAACATTTATATGCAACGGTTTTGCATCTGGGTTTTTTTATATGCTATGCTTCTAACTAGATTTATGTCCGTGATAGCTTTTTTTTATTGCATGCCAACTTCATATCTAGCACATTCATATGTATTATATAAAACAATACATAATACACTAATTGCGATCGTTATTATGCAATTTTATGACCAGAGTTATTTGTACAAATATTTACTTTACTGTAGTAAAAAGTTTTGTTTAGTGTTCGCAGTGACCTATCATAACAATATTATATAAGTATTGATATATTGGTAAGTATAACTTATTTGTTTTATTTCCTAATTGTAATACAATTCTTTTATTATTTACTATTTGCTGGAGAGAAATGAGGAATGTTTTAAAACTTTTTTATATAAAAAAGTTTAAAAGACAATATTTATAAATGTACTTTGTTTTCTACCTAAAATATAATAACATGTATATTATTTAAATAATATTTGTAATCTTCAATTCAATATAGAAATCTGTTCAAAGTATATTTTATAATATTTATCATAGTACATTCTATTTATTACATATTCTATAATATAACAATAATGTTATTTGTTTTAGGAGAGCTGTCTCTGTAGAATAAACATGAATTTAGCCGAATTCTAGGGGGTGTAATGAAACCTAAATTTATAATAGCAGATGATTCCTATAAATACAATTGACATGAGATTAGGAAACAGAGATAGATAGTGCTGAAAGATTTGACTTCTTATTTATTTGATCACTTTATAACAACTTGTTATAATTTATAAGATATAAATAAAAAAAAAGATAATTCTAACAACGAAAGTTTAGAGTTTCTCTATAATATAATATTCATTGTAACAATTACATTTTTTTCTATATATCAACACTGAATTTGTCAATAATATTAATTAATAATATGTATAGAATTTAATAGATAAAATTAGGAAATATCATTTCAATAATAATCAAGAAAATACTTGTTACATCGTTTTACCATCAAATTCTTTCTTGTTATAAGTGTTTATACAGTTACATATATAAATGAAAACAATGAATCCATTCTCATAACCTTACTATGATATTATACTAAGTATTCAGATTTACGTAATTGATTTATATTTCTATATATCGACATTCTGTGGCTTCTTAAAATATTAAATTAGTGTTTAGTACCGAATATTATGTTGGATAAAGTAAAAATATAATTATCGTAAATAATTTATTTTCATCGGAATATAATACGAGGAAGGGGAGTTTGCCGTTTGGGTTCATGTGGCTATTGCTGTAACGGCTATCACTGATTCTCACTTTCGCCTTCATCGCTCAGAGAGTCGAAATCACTACGATGATTCACCACGCGGTCTAGTAAAGCCCTGGCTACCGGAACAAAGTCGCTAGAGAATATTTCCAGTTGAGTTTCGTCATCCACCGCAGTTTCCATTTCCGGATCTGAGGTGACGGGTTTCGGGTTAAAGAACTCATTGCCCGGGTTATTTAGACGATTTAGATGGCGTCGATTTAGAGGCGCGCTGAAGCATTCGAGGTATGTTTTAACCCAAAAGATCGGTGAGAATGGTTACGAGATCTTCGGCGAGAGCGTCTCCAAAGCATTGGTGACAGGAAGTGATGCCCGTGCTGTAGTTATATAGAATCTTGCAGGCCATGCTGGCCAGACTCCAGTCCTTAATAGACCAATTAGTGATCACATCGATGAGCCTACGACATCATGTATTATGTTTATAAAGTACTGTAACAATGGTTAAGTTCATATGTAGAGATAAAATAGATTTTCAATGTAAGTAAAAATTGATTAGTGATTGGTTAGAAAAATGTATTATAATTACTCGACGTACTTTTGAATTCCACCAAAAACTTTGAGGCATTCTCGTCGTTTATGGTCGATCATCAAATTCATGAGGACACCGCAAGCTGTAAACACCAGCTCCACATTACCAGAGTCCAACACGAGGATCATGAACTCGTCAACTATAACGACAAGAGTTTAAGGTTATGTTTTAAAAGAAAAAATTAATTATATGGATAAATTTTACTTTTTTTCAGTGATAATTACTTATAATTTACATGAATGAATTAATGAAAATGTTTATTATTTTATTAATTATAAAATTATAATGTTTATTATTTTATTATTTATTAATTATTATTTATTATTTTATTAATCTTAAATAGTTGAAATAATTGATTGTACAATGTACATTATGTTTTTAAATTGTTAATATGATAAAAGAAAATTAAAAAGACAATAATTTGAAAGGCATTGTCTTTTCTGTGTTGATATTCTGAAAGTAAAAGTTATTAAGCTACTTCCAAATCTGCGTATATATATATATATGTATATATATATATAAATAATATTATTTTTAATGAAATATTGTAAATATTTCATTAAAAATCATTTTTGTAAAATTATGTGTATATATTTTTGTATAAGTATGTATTTATATCTATAATTTAATATATTTAATTGTATAAGTATGTTTGGATGTATGTTTATTGAATATCTGACCTAATGTATTAAAATATTATATAACATAAGAGGTATTCTAATTTAGTTATATAATTATGTATGTATAAGATGTATATGTATGTGTTTAGGTAAACATGTGTATGCGTGCGTGTAGGTGTGTGCTTATAAGATTATGTATATTATTTTTTATGTATGATTATTTATTAATATAAATATTAATAAACTTGCATTATATTCGATTAGTTAGTATATAATTTGTTATAATTTTTTTAAATGTTGAGTAATTTCGTCTATTTTTAATTTGTTACTGTTTTCGATCCTTTTATTTTAAGGCTGATATTTATTATTGTTTTTTTTTTGTATTTAAAATTTTTTTACTTTTCTCAATAAATATTTACTTTTATTTATATTATATGTTAATTGTATGTTATGTGGAGATTTTTTATTTTTTATATTATACATGTGATTTAGTGTTTTATATTTTACAATTTGTTTAAGATTCAACATTCTATAATTATTGAAGTAACTAATTAATTTGTATGTTCCTTAATCTAAGTCTAAATATAAATTGCATAGCCTTTTTTTTTGCTTAATTTGTATTTTAATATTATCATATACATTTTTCCATAGCTCCATTTTCCATTGGCGTACATTAAATGTAATAAAAAAAAGTGCTTTATATATATTTATGTTTTGTTTTATTAACAGAATGTTGGACATTTTTCGAAGTGAATATATTTAAAGCTTAATTTTTTATCAAAATATACTCCTAGGAATTTATATTAATTTATATATTCAATTGGATTATTAAACATGCATACATCAGTTATGTTAATATATATAAGATATATGGTAATGTATATTAAGTAATATAATCTAAGCAAAAGCAAATGTATTTATGGTTAATATATATGCTTGAATATAATATTATTAGTTGAAAAATAAGAATATAGTATTAATATATGAGATATAAAATATATATTAAAAGTATAAATAAACTGAAATCTAAATTATAGTCAATATATAATGTTGGATAAGATTAGTTAATTTCTTGGACACCAACTTTATAATAACTAGAAATTCCTTGGCTTAGATAATAAATTAGCATTAATAATTTATACTGTGTTGAAAAATTGACCTGTATATGAAAAACTAATTACTAAGTATGAAAAATGTAAGAAATAATATATAATACAATTATTGATCTTTTTATATATATTAAAAAGAGGTCTAAACGTCTAGTAGACAATTACTTATTATTAATTACATATCATATTAATAATCATAATTCATAATTTTATCCCATCTCAAAATTAGCATCCTCAACCAAAAATTAAATTAATAATATCCTAAATGAATTGTATTTTTTGTATTACAGTGCAAGCGTAATAGAAAAACTTGCTAAAATTTATAGCCTAAAAATAAAATAAATTTATGCCTAAAAAAAATAGAAAAAGCGTAAATGAGTATTTATTTTGAGAATCCGGAGATATACGATGTCTACATATTTATAACTCCATTTTTGAAACTAAATTTCATAATAATTCATAATTATATCTCGTACAATTTTATAAATCAACACCCAAAACTTACTGCGATTGTGAGAAAGGAATTCGCGGACACTGAAACTCCGTGATAAGTTTCCGTAAACACATGTTGCTTCGATGAAAGGAGTCAGTCGTGAAATCGACATGTAAGGTAGCAGAGCTGTTTATTAATAAAATGGTTATATGCAAAGACGTTATCATAATGTTTTATCAGTTAAATATGTGTGTATTATTTGAAAATGTATTTCAATTTTAAAATTAATAATAATTGTTAATAATATATAATAAACCACAAATGAGATTTATATTTAGAAGGTAAGATTTCATCATATATCAAGAATATAGGCATACCAATAATGTATTGTATAATTAATGTATTTGAAAATATAATCAAAATGTAATTATTATTTAATATATACTGAATATTATATTAATATAATATTAATAATCTTATAAATTAATCCAGTAATTTTAGCAGTGTAGTATTATATAAATGGTGTATATTAAATCTTCCTGAGACTAATGCTTTACTATTTATATACTTTATCTACATCACTACCCAATAAACACGTTGTAAGAGATTTTATATAAAATCTTTGATATAGTCTGACCTCGGGATAACAGTAATTCACAGGTAGCCTGACCATCAACCGGCCAGTAGAAAGACAGGTTGTTTATAGTGGTCAGAGTATTTGGTATCAATTCATCATTTTTGGGCAGCTCATTATTTTCTGTGCGATTAATAATCACTGATTATGCCTAAATACAAAGAACAGAAGGTCTACACAGAACATAGAACCCAAATAGAATATAATTATATTAATGGACATGATCACAATTAACTATTAACATAATTAAAAGCTGTTTAATGTTATTAATTAATTAAAATTTGTATGTCACTGGAGTTTAATGTTTACCTAGAATGAATATTAAAATGTTCATGATTCTATCATCGTTGGATAGAGAAAATCCCACTTCTTTCTCTAAAGCAAGATTTGCAATGATTCGAACAACTTTAACTATAACATCCTCTCTTCCTTTAGAATTTGTAGAGTTTGCCTGTAATAGATATATGAATAGTTAAGAAATGAACTAAATCTTTTATTCCTCTACCCACTCACTACACCCTGTACTACCCACTCACTACACCCTGTACTACCTAGTCACTACACCCTCTACTACCCACACACTACACCCTCTATTACCCACTCACTACACCCTGTACTACCCACTCACTACATCCTATACTACCCACTCACTACACCTTGTACTACCCACTCACTACACCCTGTACTACCTACTCACTACACCCTGTACTACCCACTCACTACACCCTGTACTACCCACTCACTACACCCTCTACTACCCACTCACTACACCCTGTACTACCCACTCACTACACCCTCTACTACCCATTCACTACAACCTCTACTACCCACTCACTACATCCTGTACTACCCACTCACTACATCCTGTACTACCCACTCACTACATCCTCTACTACCCACTCACTACACCCTGTACTACCCACTCATTACACCCTGAAGTACACACTCACTACACCCTGTACTACCCACTCACTACACCCTGAAGTACACACTCACTACACCCTGTACTACCCACTCACTACACCCTGTACTACCCACTCACTACATCCTCTACTACCCACTCACTACACACTGTACTACCTACTCACTACACCCTGTACTACCCACACACTACACCCTCTATTACCCACTCACTACACCCTGTACTACCCACTCACTACACACTGTACTACCTACTCACTACACCCTCTACTACCCACTCACTACACCCTGTACTACCCACTCACTACACCCTGTACTACCTACTCACTACACCCTCTACCAACCACTCACTACATCCTCTACCACCCACTCACTACATCCTCTACTACTCACTCACTACACCCTCTACTACCCACTCACTACACCCTGTACTACCCACTCAATACACCCTCTACTACCCACTCACTACATCCTCTACTACCTACTCACTACACCCTCTACCAACCACTCACTACACCCTGTACTACCCACTCACTACACCCTGTACTACCCACTCACTACATCCCCTACTACCCACTCACTACACACTGTACTACCTACTCACTACACCCTGTACTACCCACACACTACACTCTCTATTACCCACTCACTACACCCTGTACTACCCACTCACTACACACTGTACTACCTACTCACTACACCCTCTACTACCCACTCACTACACCCTGTACTACCCACTCACTACTCCCTGTACTACCTACTCACTACACCCTCTACCAACCACTCACTACATCCTCTACCACCCACTCACTACATCCTCTACTACCCACTCACTACACCCTCTACTACCCACTCACTACACCCTGTACTACCCACTCACTACAACCTGTACTACCCACTCACTACATCCTCTACTACCCACTCACTACATCCTGTACTACCCACTCACTACACCCTGTACTACCCACTCACTACATCCTGTACTACCCACTCACTACACCCTCTACTACCCACTCACTACATCCTGTACTACCCACTCACTACATCCTGTACTACCCACTCACTACACCCTGTACTACCTACTCACTACATCCTCTACTACCCACTCACTACATCCTGTACTACCCACTCACTACACCCTGTACTACCTACTCACTATACCCTGTACTACCCACTCACTACATCCTCTACTACCCACTCACTACACCCTCTACTACCCACACACTACACCCTCTACTACCCACTCACTACACCCTCTACTACCCACTTACTACACACTGTACTACCTAGTCACTACATCCTGTACTACCCACTCACTACACCCTCTACTACCCACTCATTATACCCTGTACTACCCACTCACTACACCCTCTACCAACCACTCACTACATCCTCTACCACCCACTCACTACATCCTCTACTACCCACTCACTACACCCTCTACTACCCACTCACTACACCCTGTACTACCCACTCACTACAACCTGTACTACCCACTCACTACATCCTCTACTACCCACTCACTACACCCTGAAGTACACACTCACTACACCCTGTACTACCCACTCACTACACCCTGTACTACCCACTCACTACATCCTCTACTACCCACTCACTACACACTGTACTACCTACTCACTACACCCTGTACTACCCACACACTACACCCTCTATTACCCACTCACTACACCCTGTACTACCCACTCACTACACACTGTACTACCTACTCACTACACCCTCTACTACCCACTCACTACACCCTGTACTACCCACTCACTACACCCTGTACTACCTACTCACTACACCCTCTACCAACCACTCACTACATCCTCTACCACCCACTCACTACATCCTCTACTACCCACTCACTACACCCTCTACTACCCACTCACTACACCCTGTACTACCCACTCAATACACCCTCTACTACCCACTCACTACATCCTCTACTACCTACTCACTACACCCTCTACCAACCACTCACTACACCCTCTACTACCCACTCACTACATCCTGTACTACCCACTCACTACATCCTGTACTACCCACTCACTACATCCTGTACTACCCACTCACTACACCCTGTACTACCCACTCACTACACCCTCTACCACCCACTCACTACACCCTGTACTACCCACTCACTACACCCTGTACTACCCACTCACTACACCCTCTACCACCCACTCACTACACCCTGTACTACCCACTCACTACACCCTGTACTACCCACTCACTACACCCTCTACCACCCACTCACTACACCCTGTACTACCCACTCACTACATCCTGTACTACCCACTCACTACATCCTGTACTACCCACTCACTACATCCTGTACTACCCACTCACTACATCATGTACTACCCACTCACTACACCCTCTACTACCCACTCACTACACCCTGTACTACCCACTCACTACATCCTCTACTACCCACTCACTACACCCTGTACTACCCACTCATTACACCCTGAAGTACACACTCACTACACCCTGTACTACCCACTCACTACACCCTGTACTACCCACTCACTACATCCTGTACTACCCACTCACTACACCCTGTACTACCCACTCACTACATACTGTACTACCCACTCAATACACCCTCTACTAACCACTCACTACATCCTCTACTACCTACTCACTACACCCTCTACCAACCACTCACTACACCCTCTACTACCCACTCACTACATCCTCTACTACCTACTCACTACACCCTCTACCAAACACTCACTACACCCTCTACTACCCACTCACTACACCCTGTACTACCCACTCATTACACCCTGAAGTACACACTCACTACACCCTGTACTACCCACTCACTACACCCTGAAGTACACACTCACTACACCCTGTACTACCCACTCACTACACCCTGTACTACCCACTCACTACATCCCCTACTACCCACTCACTACACACTGTACTACCTACTCACTACACCCTGTACTACCCACACACTACACTCTCTATTACCCACTCACTACACCCTGTACTACTCACTCACTACACACTGTACTACCTACTCACTACACCCTCTACTACCCACTCACTACACCCTGTACTACCCACTCACTACACCCTGTACTACCTACTCACTACACACTGTACTACCTACTCACTACACCCTCTACTACCCACTCACTACACCCTGTACTACCCACTCACTACACCCTGTACTACCTACTCACTACACCCTCTACCAACCACTCACTACATCCTCTACCACCCACTCACTACATCCTCTACTACCCACTCACTACACCCTCTACTACCCACTCACTACACCCTGTACTACCCACTCAATACACCCTCTACTACCCACTCACTACATCCTCTACTACCTACTCACTACACCCTCTACCAACCACTCACTACACCCTCTACTACCCACTCACTACATCCTGTACTACCCACTCACTACATCCTGTACTACCCACTCACTACATCCTGTACTACCCACTCACTACACCCTGTACTACCCACTCACTACACCCTCTACCACCCACTCACTACACCCTGTACTACCCACTCACTACACCCTGTACTACCCACTCACTACACCCTCTACCACCCACTCACTACACCCTGTACTACCCACTCACTACACCCTGTACTACCCACTCACTACACCCTCTACCACCCACTCACTACACCCTGTACTACCCACTCACTACATCCTGTACTACCCACTCACTACATCCTGTACTACCCACTCACTACATCCTGTACTACCCACTCACTACATCATGTACTACCCACTCACTACACCCTCTACTACCCACTCACTACACCCTGTACTACCCACTCACTACATCCTCTACTACCCACTCACTACACCCTGTACTACCCACTCATTACACCCTGAAGTACACACTCACTACACCCTGTACTACCCACTCACTACACCCTGTACTACCCACTCACTACATCCTGTACTACCCACTCACTACACCCTGTACTACCCACTCACTACATACTGTACTACCCACTCAATACACCCTCTACTAACCACTCACTACATCCTCTACTACCTACTCACTACACCCTCTACCAACCACTCACTACACCCTCTACTACCCACTCACTACATCCTCTACTACCTACTCACTACACCCTCTACCAAACACTCACTACACCCTCTACTACCCACTCACTACACCCTGTACTACCCACTCATTACACCCTGAAGTACACACTCACTACACCCTGTACTACCCACTCACTACACCCTGAAGTACACACTCACTACACCCTGTACTACCCACTCACTACACCCTGTACTACCCACTCACTACATCCCCTACTACCCACTCACTACACACTGTACTACCTACTCACTACACCCTGTACTACCCACACACTACACTCTCTATTACCCACTCACTACACCCTGTACTACTCACTCACTACACACTGTACTACCTACTCACTACACCCTCTACTACCCACTCACTACACCCTGTACTACCCACTCACTACACCCTGTACTACCTACTCACTACACCCTCTACCAACCACTCACTACATCCTCTACCACCCACTCACTACATCCTCTACTACCCACTCACTACACCCTCTACTACCCACTCACTACACCCTGTACTACCCACTCACTACAACCTGTACTACCCACTCACTACATCCTCTACTACCCACTCACTACATCCTGTACTACCCACTCACTACACCCTGTACTACCCACTCACTACATCCTGTACTACCCACTCACTACACCCTCTACTACCCACTCACTACACCCTGTACTAACCACTCACTACACCCTGTACTACCTACTCACTATACCCTGTACTACCCACTCACTACATCCTCTACTACCCACTCACTACACCCTCTACTACCCACTCACTACACCCTCTACTACCCACTTACTACACACTGTACTACCTAGTCACTACATCCTGTACTACCCACTCACTACACCCTCTACTACCCACTCATTATACCCTGTACTACCCACTCACTACACCCTCTACCAACCACTCACTACATCCTCTACCACCCACTCACTACATCCTCTACTACCCACTCACTACACCCTCTACTACCCACTCACTACACCCTGTACTACCCACTCACTACAACCTGTACTACCCACTCACTACATCCTCTACTACCCACTCACTACATCCTGTACTACCCACTCACTACACCCTCTACTACCCACACACTACACCCTCTACTACCCACTCACTACACCCTCTACTACCCACTCACTACACACTGTACTACCCACTCACTACACCCTCTACTACCCACTTACTACACACTGTACTACCTAGTCACTACATCCTGTACTACCCACTCACTACACCCTCTACTACCCACTCATTATACCCTGTACTACCCACTCACTACACCCTCTACCAACCACTCACTACATCCTCTACCACCCACTCACTACATCCTCTACTACCCACTCACTACACCCTCTACTACCCACTCACTACACCCTGTACTACCCACTCACTACAACCTGTACTACCCACTCACTACATCCTCTACTACCCACTCACTACACACTGTACTACCTACTCACTACACCCTGTACTACCCACACACTACACTCTCTATTACCCACTCACTACACCCTGTACTACTCACTCACTACACACTGTACTACCTACTCACTACACCCTCTACTACCCACTCACTACACCCTGTACTACCCACTCACTACACCCTGTACTACCTACTCACTACACCCTCTACCAACCACTCACTACATCCTCTACCACCCACTCACTACATCCTCTACTACCCACTCACTACACCCTCTACTACCCACTCACTACACCCTGTACTACCCACTCACTACAACCTGTACTACCCACTCACTACATCCTCTACTACCCACTCACTACATCCTGTACTACCCACTCACTACACCCTGTACTACCCACTCACTACATCCTGTACTACCCACTCACTACACCCTCTACTACCCACTCACTACACCCTGTACTACCCACTCACTACAACCTGTACTACCCACTCACTACATCCTCTACCACCCACTCACTACATCCTCTACTACCCACTCACTACACCCTCTACTACCCACTCACTACACCCTGTACTACCCACTCATTACACCCTGTACTACCCACTCACTACATCCTCTACTACCCACTCACTACATCCTGTACTACCCACTCACTACACCCTGTACTACCCACTCACTACATCCTGTACTACCCACTCACTACACCCTCTACTACCCACTCACTACACCCTGTACTAACCACTCACTACACCCTGTACTACCTACTCACTATACCCTGTACTACCCACTCACTACATCCTCTACTACCCACTCACTACATCCTCTACTACCCACTCACTACACCCTCTACTACCCACTCACTACACCCTGTACTACCCACTCACTACAACCTGTACTACCCACTCACTACATCCTCTACTACCCACTCACTACATCCTGTACTACCCACTCACTACACCCTCTACTACCCACACACTACACCCTCTACTACCCACTCACTACACCCTCTACTACCCACTCACTACACACTGTACTACCCACTCACTACACCCTCTACTACCCACTTACTACACACTGTACTATCTAGTCACTACATCCTGTACTACCCACTCACTACACCCTCTACTACCCACTCACTACATCCTCTACTACCCACTCACTACACCCTCTACTACCCACACACTACACCCTGTACTACCTACTCACTACACCCTGTACTACCCACTCACTACATCCTCTACTACCCACTCACTACACCCTCTACTACCCACACACTACACCCTCTACTACCCACTCACTACACCCTCTACTACCCACTCACTACACCCTGTACTACCCACTCACTACACCCTGTACTACCTACTCACTACACCCTGTACTACCCACTCACTACATCCTCTACTACCCACTCACTACACCCTCTACTACCCACACACTACACCCTCTACTACCCACTCACTACACCCTCTACTACCCACTTACTACACACTGTACTACCTAGTCACTACATCCTGTACTACCCACTCACTACACCCTCTACTACCCACTCATTATACCCTGTACTACCCACTCACTACACCCTCTACCAACCACTCACTACATCCTCTACCACCCACTCACTACATCCTCTACTACCCACTCACTACACCCTCTACTACCCACTCACTACACCCTGTACTACCCACTCACTACAACCTGTACTACCCACTCACTACATCCTCTACTACCCACTCACTACATCCTGTACTACCCACTCACTACACCCTCTACTACCCACACACTACACCCTCTACTACCCACTCACTACACCCTCTACTACCCACTCACTACACACTGTACTACCTACTCACTACACCCTCTACTACCCACTAACTACACCCTGTACTACCCACTCACTACACCCTGTACTACCTACTCACTACACCCTCTACCAACCACTCACTACATCCTCTACCACCCACTCACTACATCCTCTACTACCCACTCACTACACCCTCTACTACCCACTCACTACACCCTGTACTACCCACTCACTACAACCTGTACTACCCACTCACTACATCCTGTACTACCCACTCACTACACCCTCTACTACCCACTCATTACACCCAGTACTACCCACTCACTACATCCTGTACTACCCACTTACTACACACTGTACTACCTAGTCACTACATCCTGTACTACCCACTCACTACACCCTCTACTACCCACTCATTACACCCTGTACTACCCACTCACTACATCCTCTACTACCCACTCACTACATCCTGTACTACCCACTCACTACATCTTGTACTACCCACTCACTACATCCTCTACTACCCACTCACTACACCCTGTACTACCCACTCACTACATCCTCTACTACCCACTCACTACATCCTCTACTACCCACTCACTACATCCTGTACTACCCACTTACTACACACTGTACTACCTAGTCACTACATCCTGTACTACCCACTCACTACACCCTGTACTACCCACTCACTACACCCTCTACTACCCACTCACTACATCCTGTACTACCCACTCACTACATCTTGTACTAACCACTCACTACATCCTCTACTACCCACTCACTACATCCTGTACTACCCACTCACTACACCCTGTACTACCCACTCACTACATCCTCTACTACCCACTCACTACATCCTCTACTACCCACTCACTACATCCTCTACTACCCACTCACTACATCCTGTACTACCCACTCACTACACCCTCTACTACCCACTCACTACATCCTCTACTACCCACTCACTACATCCTCTACTACCCACTCACTACATCCTGTACTACCTAGTCACTACACCCTGTACTACCTACTCACTACACCTTACTAATCCTCTCACTTACCTGAACCCTCATTCTTCTTCCCATATACCTCTCTACTAACCCATCACTAAACTCCCACCCACTAACATAGTCGCCAATTACCTCCCGCCACTAACCACCATCATTAACATTATCACTAACCCTCTAGCTCATCTATCCTGCATTATTTAACTCTCCTACTAATAACTTCCGCGATAACGTATAACAGTAACCCCATTATACAACTCACCTTATCATTAAATCCTTCGCTAACCCCCACCATAACTAAACAACTTTCACCTCCATACCATAACACCCTCACTAACCTCCCCTATCACTAACTACCACAACTAAATATACTTTAACCTCCCCACCATAACACCCTCACTAACTTCCCCACCATAAAACCCTCACTAACCTCTCCACCATAACACCCTCACTAACCTCCCCACCATAACACCCTCACTAACCTCCCCACCATAAAACCCTCACTAACCTCCCTACCATAAAACCCTCACTAACCTCCCCACCATAACACACTCACTAACCTCCCCACCATAAAACCCTCACTAACCTCCCTACCATAAAACCCTCACTAACCTCCCCACCATAACACCCTCACTAACCTCCCCACCATAACACCCTCACTAACCTCCCCACCATAAAACCCTCACTAACCTCCCCACCATAACACCCTCACTAACCTCCCCACCATAACACCCTCACTAACCTCCCCACCATAACACCCTCACTAACCTCCCCACCATAACTCCCTCACTAACCTCCCCACCATAATACCCTCACTAACCTCCCCACCATAACACCCTCACTAACCTCCCCACCATAAAACCCTCACTAACCTCCCCACCATAACACCCTCACAAACCTCCCCACCATAACTCCCTCACCAACCTCTCCACCATAAAACCCTCACTAACCTCCCCACCATAATACCCTCACTAACCTCCCCACCATAATACCCTCACTAACCTCCCCACAATAACACCCTCACTAACCTCCCCACAATAACACCCTCACTAACCTCCCCACCATAACACCCTCACTAACCTCCCCACCATAACCCCCTCACTAACTTCCCCAACATAACACCCTCACTAACCTCCCCACCATAAAACCCTCACTAACCTCCCCACCATAACACCCTCACTAACCTCCCCACCATAACACCCTCAGTAACCTCCCCACCATAAAACCCTCACTAACCTCCCTACCATAATACCCTCACTAACCTCCCCACCATAACACCCTCACTAACCTCCCTACCATAAAACCCTCACTAACCTCCCTACCATAATACCCTCACTAATCTCCCCACCATAACACCCTCACTAACCTCCCCAGCATAACAACCTCACTAACCTCCCCACCATAACACCCTCACTAACCTCCCCACCATAACACCCTCACTAACCTCCCTACCTTAATACCCTCACTAACCTCCCCACCATAACAACTTCACTAACCTCCCCACCATAATACCCTCACTAACCTCCCCACCATAACACCCTCACTAACCTCTCCACCATAACACCCTCACTAACCTCCCCAACATAACACCCTCACTAACCTCCCCACCATAACACCCTCACTAACCTCCCCATCATAACACCCTCACTAACCTCCCCACCATAAAACCATCACTAACCTACCCACCATAACTCCCTCACTAACCTCTCCACCATAACAACCTCACTAACCTCCCCACCATAACACCCTCACTAACCTCCCCACCATAACACCCTCACTAACCTCCCCACCATAAAACCCTCACTAACCTCCCCACCATAACACCCTCACTAACCTCCCCACAATAACACCCTCACTAACTTCCCCACCATAAAACCCTCACTAACCTCTCCACCATAACACCCTCACTAACCTCCCCACCATAACACCCTCACTAACCTCCCCACCATAAAACCCTCACTAACCTCCCCACCATAAAACCCTCACTAACCTCCCTACCATAAAACCCTCACTAACCTCCCCACCATAACACACTCACTAACCTCCCCACCATAAAACCCTCACTAACCTCCCTACCATAAAACCCTCACTAACCTCCCCACCATAACACCCTCACTAACCTCCCCACCATAACACCCTCACTAACCTCCCCACCATAAAACCCTCACTAACCTCCCCACCATAACACCCTCACTAACCTCCCCACCATAACACCCTCACTAACCTCCCCACCATAATACCCTCACTAACCTCCCCACCATAACTCCCTCACTAACCTCCCCACCATAATACCCTCACTAACCTCCCCACCATAACACCCTCACTAACATCCCCACCATAAAACCCTCACTAACCTCCCCACCATAACACCCTCACAAACCTCCCCACCATAACTCCCTCACCAACCTCTCCACCATAAAACCCTCACTAACCTCCCCACCATAATACCCTCACTAACCTCCCCACCATAATACCCTCACTAACCTCCCCACAATAACACCCTCACTAACCTCCCCACAATAACACCCTCACTAACCTCCCCACCATAACACCCTCACTAACCTCCCCACCATAACCCCCTCACTAACCTCCCCAACATAACACCCACACTAACCTCCCCACCATAAAACCCTCACTAACCTCCCCACCATAAAACCCTCACTAACCTCCCCACCATAACACCCTCACTAACCTCCCCACCATAACACCCTCATTAACCTCCCCACCATAAAACCCTCACTAACCTCCCTACCATAATACCCTCACTAACCTCCCCACCATAACACCCTCACTAACCTCCCTACCATAAAACCCTCACTAACCTCCCTACCATAATACCCTCACTAATCTCCCCACCATAACACCCTCACTAACCTCCCCACCATAACAACCTCACTAACCTCCCCACCATAAAACCCTCACTAACCTCCCCACCATAACACCCTCACTAACCTCCCCACCATAACACCCTCATTAACCTCCCCACCATAAAACCCTCACTAACCTCCCTACCATAATACCCTCACTAACCTCCCCACCATAACACCCTCACTAACCTCCCTACCATAAAACCCTCAATAACCTCCCCACCATAACTCCCTCACTAACCTCCCCACCATAAAACCCTCACTAACCTCCCTACCATAAAACCATCACTAACCTCACCACCATAACTCCCTCACTAACCTCTCCACCATAACAACCTCACTAACCTCCCCACCATAACACCCTCACTAACCTCCCCACCATAAAACCCTCTCTAACCTCCCCACCATAACACCCTCACTAACCTCCCCACAATAACACCCTCAATAACCTCCCCACCATAACACACTCACTAACCTCCCCACCATAACACCCTCAATAACCTCCCCACCATAACTCCCTCACTAACCTCCCCACCATAAAACCCTCACTAACCTCCCTACCATAACACCCTCACTAACCTCCCCACCATAACACCCTCACTAACCTCCCCACCATAACACCCTCACTAACCTCCCCACCATAACACCCTCACTAACCTCCCCATCATAACCCCCTCACTAACCTCCCCAACATAACACCCACACTAACCTCCCCACCATAAAACCCTCACTAACCTCCCCACCATAACTTCCTCGCTAACCTCTCCACCATAACACCCTCACTAACCTCCCCACCATAACACCATCACTAACCTCCCCACCATAAAACCCTCACTAACCTCCCCACCATAACACCCTCACTAACCTCCCCACCATAACACCCTCACTAACCTCCCTATCATAACACCCTCACTAACCTCCCCACCATAACACCCTCACTAACCTCTCCACCATAACACCCTCACTAACCTCCCCACCATAACACACTCACTAACCTCCCCACAATAAAACCCTCACTAACCTCCCTACCATAACACCCTCACTAACCTCCCCACCATAACACCCTCACTAACCTCCCCACCATAAAACCCTCACTAACCTCCCTACCATAATACCCTCACTAACCTCCCCACCATAACACCCTCACTAACCTCCCCACCATAACACCCTCACTAACCTCCCCACCATAACTTCCTCGCTAACCTCTCCACCATAACACCCTCACTAACCTCCCCACCATAACACCCTCACTAACTTCCCCACCATAAAACCCTAACTAACCTCCCCACCATAACACCCTCACTAACCTCTCCACCATAACACCCTCACTAACCTCCCCACCATAACGCCCTCACTAACCTCCCCACCATAAAACCCTCACTAACCTCCCTATCATAACACCCTCACTAACCTCCCCACCATAACACCCTCACTAACCTCTCCACCATAACACCCTCACTAACCTCCCTACCATAACACACTCACTAACCTCCCCACAATAAAACCCTCACTAACCTCCCTACCATAACACCCTCACTAACCTCCCCACCATAACACCCTCACTAACCTCCCCACCATAAAACCCTCACTAACCTCCGTACGATAATACCCTCACTAACCTCCCCACCATAACACCCTCACTAACCTCCCCACCATAACTTCCTCGCTAACCTCTCCACCATAACACCCTCACTAACCTCCCACACCATAACACCCTCACTAACTTCCCCACCATAAAACCCTAACTAACCTCCCCACCATAACACCCTCACTAACCTCTCCACCATAACACCCTCACTAACCTCCCCACCATAACGCCCTCACTAACCTCCCCACCATAAAACCCTCACTAACCTCCCTATCATAACACCCTCACTAACCTCCCCACCATAACACCCTCACTAACCTCTCCACCATAACACCCTCACTAACCTCCCCACCATAACACACTCACTAACCTCCCCACAATAAAACCCTCACTAACCTCCCTACCATAACACCCTCACTAACCTCCCCACCATAACACCCTCACTAACCTCCCCACCATAAAACCCTCACTAACCTCCCTACCATAATACCCTCACTAACCTCCCCACCATAACACCCTCACTAACCTCCCCACCATAACTTCCTCGCTAACCTCTCCACCATAACACCCTCACTAACCTCCCCACCATAACACCCTCACTAACCTCCCCACCATAAAACCCTCACTAACCTCCCCATAATGTTTTAAGACATTTAGTAAAGAAGAAATGGCTCCTTCAAAAGAAAATAAATCTTGTTTGAAATCATCGGAGTGAGCGCTGAGATTTCCAATTACATAGCACGTCCTCACTACCAGATCCTGTAAGTGTGGGGATGGGATGGGGCGGACTGATGAGGTAGGTGATAAGGGGAGGGAGAGTGAGCGCTGAGATTTCCAATTACATAGCACGTTCTCACTACCAGATCCTGTAAGTGTGGGGATGGGATGGAGCGGACTGATGAGGTAGGTGAGGGGAGGGGATGATGGAGATGGGGGAGTGAGCGTTGAGATTTCCAATCACACATCATGTCCTCATTGTCAGTAGGATCCGTGGTGGTAGGTGGAGGGGGGTAATAGGCCTATCATGGAGGTGACAATGAGATAAGATGTTAGAGTGAGATGAGTAAGTTAGATAGTATAACAAGATTTGGGTGGAAGATGGGTAGGACTAGATATTTAAGCATGAGGTAGTGGATGGAGATGGGAGAATGAGAAGTGGGATTAATGGGGCAGAATGATTTGGTTTATAGATTAGGGAAATGAGGGAGTGGCTATGGAAATGGTTGATTTTCACTAGATGAGAAATGTAGATATTAAGAGTAAGTATATGAATAGTAGATTTCTCTAAAAAACATTATTATCTTACAAATCTATTATATATTAGTTTTTGCAATTAAATATAGAATTAACTTAATAGAAAATTAGATATACTTTTACTTAGATATTAAAACATGAATAAGATTATTATTTTTGGTAGTTTGTATCTAATTTAAAGGTCATTAATAAATCACCATTTTAATCTGCAATGGTTAGAAATTTAACAGAGTAAATATTGTTGCAAGAGAAGATATTTACTTACAGTGAGAAAAAGATTTCAAATGAAAAATAAAAACTATTGCTGGAAAAATAATGAATTGACTGACCTCATAATGTGGTAATTTACATCGATTAAAACATTTGCGAAACTGACATTTAGTGAGTCGACATTAATAAAAATACATCGGAGGTAAACCTGCGAGGCAGTGTGGTCTATTAGAAACTTTATGAATACTTCGAGGCATTTGTGAGTCTTCGAGAGTTCATAGCAGCAAGAAGAGTGCAAAGATAGCTTACTGTAGAAATGTCGGGGATAAAATACAATCTTGGATGAGGACAAGTTTGCATGTCTTCACAACAATCAAGTATATACTGCTACACACACACATACGCACGCACGCACGCACGCACACACTCACACATACGCACACACACACACACATACACACACAGACACACACACGCTATATACACACACACACATACACACACATACGCACACACACACACACACACATACACACACACACACACACACACACACACACACACACACACACACACACAAACACACACACACACACACGGTTTGTTGTTGAAAAGGAATAGAATTTATTAATATGTGAAGGATTTCATGAAATAATGAAATGACCTCGTTAAAAAAATATTATTTAAATATTCTAGTTAATATAAATAAGTTAAGTAAATCAAATTAAAGATCACTAAATATATATGAAATATTAGTTTTTTTTTTCAATTTCAATGTAATTTCACTATTTGATATTTTATTTTAAATCTAATGAAAAATACTTTCAGTATTTGGTAAACTAAAAAATATATGAATAATTTAAAGAAATATGAAATTTTGAAATATGAAATTTGTACAATACATTTAATATTACACTGATCTTACATGATAATTTACGAAATAAGTTTTATTTTCAATGTAATCTCACACTCATTAAATGTACAGAAATAGAAATTAAGTTTTACCAAGAAAATATATAACAGAAAATATGGAAGTAGACATAAAATAAATATAAAGTAATAATAATACAGATATATTAAAATATTAGATATAAAGTTTTTTTTAAATTATAATATATTTTTTTATATTAAAAATATTACTAAATACACTTTGATGTATATTATTAAAATATTACACATTTTATGATTTGAGATAGATAATATTTAAAAGAAAATTGAATTTTTTCACTTTAATCACATTAATAATTACTTTACTATTGAAATTTAATTTTGTTCTAAATTTAGTTGGAATATATAATTATAATATATAGTAGTATATAAGTATATATATAGTAGTATATAAGAATATTAATAATAATAATATTCGAAACAGGATAATTATCAGATTAAAATTCTTAGAAGGATATTCTAAGAATTTATATATTATTGATATTCATTAATTTCTGGTGAGTTTCAATAATTTCATTTTTTTAATAAATATATTTTTATAATACCACACAATATATAAAATAATTACATTGTGCAGTATGATTGTTTTGGCGACAGCATTTGTACATACCTGAATATCCTAACAATATTAAGGCAAAGGTCGGGGTGTTCGGGAAACAATGAGGCGGAGGTCAAAAGGTCAGGGGTTAGATCGGCGGCGATCACATCCTTGTAGGCATTTGACTCGTCGGTTAAGTTACGCAACGTACCCGTCAACTGCAAAGACAAAGAAACATAGATTGCATATGATATATTGGTCGTGTAGAGGTTAAGTTCTATTGAGGTTATTGAAAGTAGCTTATGTAGGTTGATATGTACGAAGAATGCTTTTTCTGAAACTATATTATGTAACAATTATTAATGAAAAGTAGAGGTCATTTCTATAAAATATGTTCTGATCTTCAAATTCAGCTATGAACATAATTAGTATTTTGTATAAATAAATAGTTAAATCATTAACCAAAATAATCAATTTCGACATTTTGCCCAAATGTACTTCGTCTTTGATGAATTCAATCTTCAAACATAACATTATATAAATCTACCATAAACAATACATAATGAAACTATAGCATTCAAATTTATATATTTAACGTTGTAAAATATAATTTTAAATGAATTGAAAATTAATGAAAATAAAACTTTTAATTGATATCAAATATCAATTTGATAAATAACATTAAACCTCATTAAATATAATGATTAAATAAATTCATATAATTTATAAACCTGCAGGAATAATAAATAAAACAAACCCTTTTATTCAAAGATCTCAGAATTGTAACTAAGCAAATTATAGTTTTCTCTTCGACTAGCTTTTGAAGAAGTTGATTACTAGATGATAAGGTTTTAATGGCAGCTAAACCATAGAACAATGCTGAATCGTTTGTCTCTCGGTTTCCATTTACCACAGATAGGAGAAGTTCTAATAAACAAATATAATTGAAAGATAATAAATGATAGTTTTATAGGGTTTATTAAAATTGTTAGATACATTTTAAATCAATTCTAGAATTTATTATAACTAAATATATTATGTGAAAGATATAAATAATTATAAAATATATTAACCGATAATGTTATCCTTGAGGAATAAAGTATCATTGTTATCATCTCTAGCTACCTTGACGATGATCTTGTAAACGTTCTCAAGGTTACGTCCCTTCACATCAAACTGAAAGCATTTGAATTCATCGATATCATTAATTTATTTTTACAAATTTGTAATTCAACAATGAAATTTTGAGTAAAATAATTAAGAATAACTTTCAAATAATTCAAACGATGTAATACGTATTATTTATAGTATTATGTAATTATTATTAACAAATTCTCATGGAATATATTAAATTATATGAAATATATATTTTATTAAAAACTAAATTAATAATTTGATTAAGGAGTGCAAAGAAAGAGTGAATAGGAAGAGTGAATAAGAAGAGTGAATGTGTGAAATGTGTGAATGTTTAATCCAATAATCATTTGCACACTCTAAATGTGAAAAAACATTATCAAGTAATATGTGTTTGCGAGAAAGAACTATTTGAACCATAGTAGGCAAAACTTTATTTCCTCATCGAAGTCAAAATATTAATCGAATACATCTCTATTGAGGATATAGTACATTTATATTGAAGCCAAAGTACAGTTATATCGATGACTGTTATATTGATTACATACGTAGATCAGTTTACATCTGGACCCACTATAGCATTAGTGAAGCCATGGTACTGTCTTAATGCTGCCATAGCGATGACCTACTTCGAGTACCAACTGCGAGAATGATACGACTCATCTTCAAGAGAGAATCGGCTTGACCGCAGGTCAGCAGAGCGAATAGGGTACCCAACACCTCAGTGCGCCTGTCGCCTTGTTTACCGAGTTGACCGCCAGACTGCAGAAGTTCGTAGAGTTCATCGCAACGACTATAGATCTCGCGGCTGTTCGCTTTATCGCCTGTAGGCGGAGAAGTTATTGCGAAATGGACGGCGTAACGTAAGTCACAGACTCGATAGAGAGCCCGAAAAGAGGGCGAAGGAACGTCGAAGGTTACGGATGCGATGACATTACAATTTCAATGTGAATTTATAGGCAGCAAAGGACGCGGTTCTAGGAATTCTAACTGGACTTCTTGAATGTGCGCAGGTGTTTAATGATTCTCAGAATCTGCGAGTCCGAATAGCCAACAGTTTGATTTCTGTGGCAAAAGATTGTGCAATGTTCAAATTGTTTACCATTCGTGAAATAGTATTCGTGTGATGTTTACAAATTCACATTGCGTATTTATTTAATAAAGGTGTACACAAACGTTCTGCTCTGGGTCCGGGGAGTTACTTCTCTTCCATCTCCGATTCCTCGTTGTTTTAGTTCTGAATAAAACCAGTTTCTCGGAATTATTTCATGTGTATGCATGAATTCAATGATAAATATCCCTTATAATTAAAAGGTACACATATTTCTTAAGGAGCCAAAAAAGTCTCTATTATTTATTGTAATACTTGTGAATTGCAATACCTAGATATAAAGTAACCAATAGATTTTCAGTATTACCAACACTTTGAAGAGCTTTTTTAGCGAACTCTAAATATATTTTGTCAAAAAGTTTATTTTCCAAACGAAATCAAATGATCACCGGATTCGCAATCTCCGTGGATATTAGTTTTCAATATCATTGAAACACTTACGCCATGTTAGTTATACGCCAAAATACTCCAAATAACAAAATATATATCGTATTGTCAATGTACCTTCCGAGGACGGGATGAAATACCGTCATCGGAATAGTCTGCGCATAGCTAACGGCGTAGGAATGATATAATAATTAATAATTAATAATTAATAACTTGGTGGAGTCGACGGTTGATCACCGGATAGCGGTCGGTCGGAAGACGAAGGTCGCGATTGGGGTCGTAGTCGTTGCTGAGGTCCGCTGTTCACTCGTCGAGGGGTCAAAGGTGGCGACGGCACGACATTCTCGGTGCAAACTGCGGTGGTCGCGTAGCGTAAAAAAGCGGCGATTCGCAAGGAAAACGACGACGCACTCAAAGGTCAACTCAAAGGTCAACCGCGGCGAAGAACGGAACCAATTCGAACGGGGAACATTGAAAACGACCTACGACCTTTTAGCAGGTCGAAACCTAAGCCGAATGGTTTTCGTGGTCTTAATTGGTTTTCGCTTTTTTCGTGTACGCGTTATTTTATCGCATAGATATCGATTCGAGACTACATTATGGAATACTTAATGAGTGAAACCGTTGTGGAGCGAATTGGTTCTAATAGCCAATCTTTTCGCCGTATCCGATGGTTTCGATTGATCGGCTTGGAGAGTATTTTTTGATTCCCCCGGCTACAAAAGGCGGATTATAAAATAATAATTTCTTTTTTATTATTAAATAATAAATATACAGTAAAAATTAGCAATGGATGTTATTAACTTTTATGTGCAACTATATATAATATTATAATTGTAATCAAATTTAGTTATACATAAATAAAATATCAATAATAATTTAATATATAATAATGGTTAAACTAATTTAAGCAAAAATACACAAATAATATCCTAATGCTAGATATTAAATATGTATGAGCGAATAGCAAAGTATTACATTATAAGTAAATATATGATAACAAATATCTTTTTAATTTATTGAATTTATTAATTAATTCAAATCACTATTCTTATATCTAATTTGTTATTTAAATAAATTTGTTATTTATAATAAATTATAGTTTGAATAACATTAAAGTCTGCTTAATAATATCACATTGTATACAAAATATTTATTTTATAATATATTTAATTAGTTAGAAAAATTTCAGTATCGATGGTTAGGTGAATTTGAAATTGTTATAGCTTCTACCAAAATTAATATAGAAATATTAACATTTATTAAAACAAAGGATATATAAAGTAATAATTAATAAGTGTATTATTTGGTATGTTTATGCCAACTTTGTATGAAGTAAATGATAAGAGAATAGATTATTTTAGATATTATGCAGATTTACTATATCCAGTTTTTTCATATAAATATTTACTCAGAAATTATAAATATTTCTCAATAAACTAATATAGAATTAATTAGATATTAAATATACAATAAATCATTAGATAAATTTATAATTTAAAAAAGTTTCATATTGTTCATTATAAATTATTATCACATGTTATGCATAAAACATATCTAATAAAATATAACAAAAATATTAAGGTAAACATTATTAATCATAACAATTTTTAAATAGAAAACTGATATTTAAACATAACGAAAATAAACAATCTTATATAATGCTTACAATTTGAATATGCAGCACTGAAGTTAAACTTGGTAATATCTATGTAAGACTTAGTAATGTATCACTTAAAGATGATATAAATAAACGAGCAATCTAAACTAAATGTTTTAAAGAAATCAAAGATATTGAAATCAAATTACAATATAAGAAATATAATTATGTATAATTATAATGGATTTGATTACAAAATTATAAGTTTAATTAACTTTAAATAAAGTATCGGGAATGGGGCGAAACGTTTTCAATAAATAAATACAGTACTGTATGATTAATGAGACAAGGTTCTTATTGTTGAAACAATTTACTATAATCAAACTAACGGATGGATGGTGGTTCAGCGGCAATAAACGAGTTCCAGATGCAGGTCTCGCATCTGATAGATCATAATCCTGACTATCAAAACTGCGATTTTATATGCAAATATTAAGAACACGATGAAAAATATAAATTACACTACAATAATAATAATAGACAAAACGTTGTAGAATTATGAGATGGTCTTATGTATTAGTTTATTAAAAATTACACTAATTAAAATATAGATTATCTATTTTTATAACGATTTAAAAAAAGAAATTAAACATTCTGCATATTCATGCAAAATATCAACCAGGCAAATTTCTATTTCGTCTAATAAAATGTATCTTTTTAACAACGTACTATAGACAACATAAATCTGGCCTCGTGGTCAAAGGTCAATCTAAACTGTCACCTCAACGAGCTGGTGGGTCTACAGTCAACGGAGCCGTTGCGTAGCAGGTGTCGGCGACTCTCGGAAGGCGTTTCAGGTCGCGACGTATCGACGGCTCGAAGTTGTTGCCGACGACGACCAGCCGAAACCGGAGCGACCGAAACGGCGTTCCTAGCCTCGTTGATCACCTTCTGACTGTTGGTGATGTTCTCGGGAACGTCGTAGAACGCCGAGCACTTCGAACGACTCATGGTAACGTCGCGACGGGGAGAAGGAGCTGAATCGATCGGGGTTAAGTTCGTTAACGCCGCAGCGCTCGATAAATAATATCGTACGAAATTGGTAATATTAATGAAAAGTATTCAAGTATTATTAAAACAATAACAATGATGAAATAATGGACATCATTCTGGAAAGAATACTATATAAAATATAATTATTCGCTTAGTTGTAGACCTGTATGATGACGTTGAACTATAATTAGCTACTTAATCCTGTTTTACTACATCATATCGCACATTAGGCACACATTTGTACAGTAGTAAAAAACAGTATAATGGGCGAGTGAAATTATTGTCATACAAATAAGTATATGTAGAGAAATGGTATTAAGTGAGAGTTGGTAATTTTGCAGATTATTCAAAGTCCAATTGGAAGCGAGGAGAAAATTGTCATTAATTTAGAAACTCTGGCCATTATAAACTTATACCAGAGTCTTTATGAGAGTCTTTATTAGTCAAGTGAATTTGATTAGATTATCGGGGATTTGTATAAAGAACTGCCATGGACAAGTCACGGTGTAAAAAAGGGAAGAAGTAGTAGTATTTGTATACTGATGATGCTATGTTCTTTCGGGTCTATTTTATACAATATAAAATGTAATTAAAAAAATACGTTATTAATATTATTTTACATTGTGTAAAAGAATATATGTACAAAGGAAGATTCCTAATAACACTTCTTGATTTTATAGCTATATTTATATATGTATATTAAGATCTATTTAGCTTTTAAGATATATAAAATTAATTATTTATTGTATAGAGTGCTGTCTTTTAAGGAATATTTTAACCAATCCAGAGAAGTAACTCTAAATCTAAATGACTACAAACGAGATTATGATTAAGGTAAAGTCGTATTTTAACATTTATCCTAAATATCTTAGAGAAAAATGTTAGAAAAGTGGTCTTATAGGAAAGTGGTAGTTTGATATTATTTTTGTCAAATTAAAATTTTTTCAGGATAAATTATATTATGCACAATGCAGATTATATTGTGTATGGTTTGTATCATTGCAATTTGTATTTCATAACACAATTGTGGAATATTAAATAAATGATCATAACTTTACTTAATAACACTATTTAATAACTTTACTTAATAAAACTATAGTATATTGTTAATTTAGTATATATTATATAATATAGATTATTGTAAATTCTATGAAACAAATAATTTTGATTTAATTTGTATGTAAGATTCCAAAGAAATCTATTAATTTCAAGATTATATTATTATAATATAAAAGAACTAATTACTCATTTAAATTAAATTTAGAAGTTATCTATTCTATAGTAATAATTAGTAAATACTGTTATAGACATTATTATATTAATCATTAAGATAATGATATATTTGCTATTATAATAGTCTATTATACTATTTTTAAATTTCTACAAATTATAGATATTATAGTATCATTGTTATTATATTATTATTATATATATATATATATATATATATATATATATATATATATGTGTGTGTGTGTGTGTGTGTGTGTGTGTACGTGTGTATTTCAAACAGATTGTGTATATATTTAAAAATAATTAGTAACTTATAAATTATGTAAATAAACCTTATAAATATGAATATATATTATATTACTATTTTTAAATAGTAAATTAGTTCATGTACAATATTAAGATGTCTAGATATAATATAGACTAATATTACTTAAGTTAAGTACAACTATATAGTTTATATCTAATATATTACATATACGTTCAAAGGATTATTATGGTAGGCAACCGTGTAATTGAGACATCTAGCGAAATTAATTATCATCCAAAGATTTTCCGAAATATTTGTGTTCCTATATTTTACGCACTATTATAAAAACAATATATTTTGATATATAAAAACCGTAAAACTAATATAATATACATAAGCAATGTATTCTTCAGCTCTGAACATACGGATAATTGGATGGACATTTGTCAAGTAATGTTTTATATTTAGTTTTAATTTATTCATAAAAATTCATGAATATATCCTAAATATTATTTTATCTTAAATATGTATTCGAAATATTAATTTTAATATATACGTATGAGTAATCTATTATAACTATTTCATTTATTATTTATTCCATTATTAAATTACCAACTACTATAAATGCATATTACCAATTTATAGATGCAAATATACGTATAATGTTTTTTTGATTCGTGAATATATTTAAATTTTTTAAATTTCTTGAGAGGGAATACTTAATTTAGTCAGTTTATTACAATTCAACATTAAACACTTTAAAATGCATATATGCTATTGTGTATTATACACTGTATAATATACAGTGTACAAACTATATTATTCAATGTCTAGAATGCCATTGTACATTTTGCCGGTACATTTTTGTATATTATCATATAATATATAGTAATTATATATAATTATTAATATTAATAAAAATGTGCACACGCGTTATAGTTAAGTTATTTCATTCGTATCAGAATTATTCATGTACTAAAAGTATTTATTATACAACGTCATACACTGTCCACACACATAAACACTGTGCGTACAGTGCACATCGTGATACATTTAAATTATCCAGCATTACAATCCAGTTAGTGTAATTTGTTCATTTTAAATTATTTCTTTTCTATTATTTTTTATCTTCGATAATATCAATTATTTTGCAAAGCTATTCTATCAGATTGTATGAGGTGTGTGCTCTATTAGATTGTGTAGGGTAAGAGGTTAGGTGCGACTCGAGGTTGCGGAAGTGAGCGATGGTGGCTTGATTGGGAAGGAGTCTACAATATACTGTAATAGTGGTGCTGTAGAAAGTTAGTGCCCAATTCTAGAAGTACTATTGCATAAGTTACTACTGTAGTAGTAATTGCGATGAAGATATTTCATAAGAGTAAATTAGTTGATTCGTTATATGTTTGTAAATATTTACATATAATAAGGAATACACGACAGTAAACGATCTCTAAGAGTAATTATTTATTTCAGTAGCAGTGCAATTGTAAGTAGTAATTAAGGTTTAATTGTAATTAAATATTCACCTAGTAAACAATGTATTCCTAGGACATTAAAGGATTAGATTGTTGTTAATGTATTCGTCATTAGAATTGCCTAACTAATGGTTGTGGGAGTATCATTATTAGACTGGTAAAAGCATACGTTACATATATGTTACTTGGAGGCCATGGACAAGGTAACCATGTACTATGTGGGCTTTTATAATATGTATTGCATGTAAAATTGATATTGTGCATACATAGAGTATATTATTATATTGTATCTAAATTATCTTTATGTTTATTATCTTTATATTAATCTAAATGTTTATTATCTTTAAGTTAAACTTTATGTTTATTCTCTTTATATTAATCTAATTGTTTATTATCTTTATATTAATCTAAATGTTTATTATCTTTAAGTTAAACTTTATGTTTATTATCTTTATATTAATCTAATTGTTTATTATCTTTATATTAATCTAATTGTTTATTATCTTTATATTAACCTAATTGTTTATTATCTTTATATTAACCTAATTGTTTATTATTTATATGTTAACTTATATAATTGCGACTAATTAATAATACTCGCCCAAACAATTTATATATTATTTACATTATGCAATAATAGCATAGTAAAAATGTCAATACATTTGTATACTATTTAGAAATCATGTTATGCAATAAGATAATCTAATTCATACGCTTTACACGTAATGCCGTATGCATATTATGCATTGCATAAGCTTTATTAGCTCATAGTGTGCAATTAATTATTACATGTTCATTAATTATATAATGTTATTTAATGTCGAGCTACTATTTAAATTATACACTTTTATAGTTTAATGGGCGTACGGAATATGTTGTAAATCTAGGTGGTAAAAAGAGTAATCAAAAGTTACGTAATATTTCCTGTTGCGCGCAACGTAATTAAAACCACACATGGTATCTTATCTTGCCGCCATCCCTCTCCGCGTAGCTCTCCTGCAAACAATAGAATAGTCTAGTCGATATTACAGTCTATATTGTAGTCGCCATCTCTGTCTCCATTGTTTGGTAATTAATCGACGAGCCATAAAAGATTGCGATTTCACAGATAACACTTTTGTAATGTACAACATATCAATATTTTGTTTATAGGAAATATATGAAAATCATATTTTATTATACCTGTATATTTTTGAAAGGGTCGATGTAATGTGTTAGCCTTTCTTTTATATTAACTATATAATATATATCATAACTATTATATGATTCATTGCAACTCAATATATATATATATATATAATAATATTAATTTAATAATATTAAATTAATTCATAATTTATCATATTTTTTTATATTGATATTTTATTTTAGGATTTGAGATTTAGATAATCTCTATATATCTCTATATTGCAATATTGCAATATTGCAATCCCAGTTATATAATTACCAGTGGTATGCGGACTCGTGTATTGTAATTCGTCCTAGTTCCATTTATCAACCAAACTCCGTATCACCTGCAGACACCAGACTCGTGATAAATAAATAGATAATAACCGTATCGTCTTTTCAATATAAAGATGGACTAGTGTATGTTAGATAACGCTTCGCCACTGGACCAAAGTACAGTCTGCTTCTCGCATAACTAGATACATCACGCCGATTCCGATATTCGTCTGGAGTAGTATTTTATATGTATTGGGTCTTATTGTATTGTATTAACATACCCTAGTTATAACTACCCTCGGACAATACTTATTGTATGAATAGGTGAAAATAGCATACATTATACGGAATATCTAATATTGAAAACTATCTTATTGTTGTCGTGTATGGATTATACGTAGTAAATTGTATAGAATCAGCTAATTTAATCTAAAAATTAAATATAATATTCAATATTTTCAAATATTTTCTTGCATGAATTAGAAATATTTAAATCCCATTCTAATAATATTTGTATACATATTTCAATATAACAACATTTCATCTCCTATATATTAACATATAGACTAACACATTAACATATAGACTAACACATTAACATATAGACTAACATATTAACATATAGACTAACATATTAACATATAGACTAACACATTAACATATAGGCTAACACATTAACATATAGACTAACACATTAACATATAGACTAACATATTAACATATAGACTAACATATTAACATATAGACTAACACATTAACATATAGGCTAACATATTAACATATAGACTAACATATTAACATATAGACTAACACATTAACATATAGGCTAACATATTAACATATAGACTAACATATTAACATATAGACTAACACATATATTAACATATAGACTAACACATTAACATATAGGCTAACATATTAACATATAGACTAACATATTAACATATAGACTAACACATATATTAACATATAGACTAACACATTAACATATAGACTAACATATTAATATATAGACTAACACATTAACATATAGACTAACACATTAACATATAGACTAACACATTAACATATAGGCTAACATATTAACATATAGACTAACATATTAACATATAGACTAACACATATATTAACATATAGACTAACACATTAACATATAGGCTAACACATTAACATATAGGCTAACATATTAACATATAGACTAACATATTAACATATAGACTAACACATATATTAACATATAGACTAACACATTAACATATAGACTAACATATTAACATATAGACTAACACATTAACATATAGACTAACACATATATTAACATATAGACTAACACATATATTAACATATATACTAACACATTAACATATAGACTAACACATTAACATATAGACTAACACATTAACATATAGACTAACACATATATTAACATATAGACTAACACATTAACATATAGACTAACACATTAACATATAGACTAACACATTAACATATAGACTAACATATTAACATATAGGCTAACATATTAACATATAGACTAACATATTAACATATAGACTAACACATTAACATATAGGCTAACACATTAACATATAGACTAACACATTAACATATAGACTAACATATTAACATATAGACTAACATATTAACATATAGACTAACAAATTAACATATAGGCTAACATATTAACATATAGACTAACATATTAACATATAGACTAACACATATATTAACATATAGGCTAACATATTAACATATAGACTAACATATTAACATATATACTAACACATTAACATATAGACTAACACATATATTAACATATAGACTAACACATTAACATATAGGCTAACATATTAACATATAGACTAACATATTAACATATAGACTAACACATATATTAACATATAGACTAACACATTAACATATAGACTAACATATTAATATATAGACTAACACATTAACATATAGACTAACACATTAACATATAGACTAACACATTAACATATAGGCTAACATATTAACATATAGACTAACATATTAACATATAGACTAACACATATATTAACATATAGACTAACACATTAACATATAGGCTAACACATTAACATATAGGCTAACATATTAACATATAGACTAACACATTAACATATAGACTAACATATTAACATATAGACTAACATATTAACATATAGACTAACATATTAACATATAGACTAACACATTAACATATAGACTAACATATTAACATATAGACTAACACATATATTAACATATAGACTAACACATTAACATATAGACTAACATATTAACATATAGACTAACACATTAACATATAGACTAACACATATATTAACATATAGACTAACACATATATTAACATATAGACTAACACATTAACATATAGACTAACACATTAACATATAGACTAACACATTAACATATAGACTAACACATATATTAACATATAGACTAACACATTAACATATAGACTAACACATTAACATATAGACTAACACATTAACATATAGACTAACATATTAACATATAGGCTAACATATTAACATATAGACTAACACATATATTAACATATAGACTAACACATTAACATATAGGCTAACACATTAACATATAGGCTAACATATTAACATATAGACTAACACATTAACATATAAACCAACACATTAACATATAGACTAACACATTAACATATAGACTAACACATTAACATATAGACTAACACATTAACATATAGACTAACATATTAACATATAGACTAACATATTTACATATAGACTAACACATTAACATATAGACTAACACATTAACATATAGACTAACACATATATTAACATATAGACTAACACATTAACATATAGACTAACACATTAACATATAGACTAACACATTAACATATAGGCTAACATATTAACATATAGACTAACATATTAACATATAGACTAACACATATATTAACATATAGACTAACACATTAACATATAGGCTAACACATTAACATATAGGCTAACATATTAACATATAGACTAACACATTAACATATAGACTAACATATTAACATATAGACTAACATATTAATATATAGACTAACACATTAACATATAGACTAACATATTAACATATAGACTAACATATTAACATATAGACTAACACATTAACATATAGGCTAACACATTAACATATAGACTAACATATTAACATATAGACTAACACATATATTAACATATAGACTAACACATTAACATATAGACTAACATATTAACATATAGACTAACACATTAACATATAGACTAACACATATATTAACATATAGACTAACACATATATTAACATATAGACTAACACATTAACATATAGACTAACACATTAACATATAGACTAACACATTAACATATAGACTAACACATATATTAACATATAGACTAACACATTAACATATAGACTAACACATTAACATATAGACTAACACATTAACATATAGACTAACATATTAACATATAGGCTAACACATTAACATATAGACTAACACATTAACATATAGACTAACACATTAACATATAGACTAACACATTAACATATAGACTAACACATTAACATATAGACTAACATATTAACATATAGACTAACATATTAACATATAGACTAACATATTAACATATAGATTAACATATAGACTAACATATTAACATATAGACTAACACATTAACATATAGACTAACATATTAACATATAGACTAACACATTAACATATAGACTAACATATTAACATATAGGCTAACACATTAACATATAGACTAACACATTAACATATAGACTAACATATTAACATATAGACTAACATATTAACATATAGACTAACACATTAACATATAGACTAACACATTAACATATAGACTAACATATTAACATATAGACTAACATATTAACATATAGATTAACATATAGACTAACATATTAACATATAGACTAACACATTAACATATAGACTAACATATTAACATATAGACTAACACATTAACATATAGACTAACACATTAACATATAGACTAACATATTAACATATAGACTAACACATTAACATATAGACTAACACATTAACATATAGACTAACACATTAACATATAGACTAACACATTAACATATAGACTAACATATTAACATATAGACTAACATATTAACATATAGACTAACACATTAACATATAGACTAACACATTAACATATAGACTAACATATTAACATATAGACTAACACATATATTAACATATAGACTAACATATTAACATATATGCTAACATATTAACATATAGACTAACACATTAACATATAGACTAACACATTAACATATAGACTAACACATTAACATATAGACTAACACATTAACATATAGACTAACACATTAACATATAGACTAACACATTAACATATAGACTAACATATTAACATATAGACTAACATATTAACATATAGACTAACACATTAACATATAGACTAACACATTAACATATAAACCAACACATTAACATATAAACCAACACATTAACATATAGACTAACACATTAACATATAGACTAACACATTAACATATAGACTAACATATTAACATATAGACTAACATATTAACATATAGACTAACACATTAACATATAGACTAACATATTAACATATAGACTAACACATTAACATAAAGACTAACACATTAACATATAGACTAACATATTAACATATAGACTAACACATTAACATATAGACTAACACATTAACATATAGACTAACACATTAACATATAGACTAACACATTAACATATAGACTAACATATTAACATATAGACTAACATATTAACATATAGACTAACACATTAACATATAGACTAACACATTAACATATAGACTAACATATTAACATATAGACTAACACATATATTAACATATAGACTAACATATTAACATATATGCTAACATATTAACATATAGACTAACACATTAACATATAGACTAACACATTAACATATAGACTAACACATTAACATATAGACTAACACATTAACATATAGACTAACATATTAACATATAGACTAACATATTAACATATAGACTAACATATTAACATATAGACTAACACATTAACATATAGACTAACACATTAACATATAAACCAACACATTAACATATAAACCAACACATTAACATATAGACTAACACATTAACATATAGACTAACACATTAACATATAGACTAACATATTAACATATAGACTAACACATTAACATATAGACTAACATATTAACATATAGACTAACATATTAACATATAGACTAACATATTAACATATAGACTAACACATTAACATATAGACTAACACATTAACATATAGACTAACATATTAACATATAGACTAACACATATATTAACATATAGACTAACATATTAACATATATGCTAACATATTAACATATAGACTAACACATTAACATATAGACTAACACATTAACATATAGACTAACACATTAACATATAGACTAACACATTAACATATAGACTAACACATTAACATATAGACTAACACATTAACATATAGACTAACATATTAACATATAGACTAACATATTAACATATAGACTAACACATTAACATATAGACTAACACATTAACATATAAACCAACACATTAACATATAAACCAACACATTAACATATAGACTAACACATTAACATATAGACTAACACATTAACATATAGACTAACATATTAACATATAGACTAACATATTAACATATAGACTAACACATTAACATATAGACTAACATATTAACATATAGACTAACATATTAACATATAGACTAACACATTAACATATAAACCAACACATTAACATATAGACTAACACATTAACATATAGACTAACACATTAACATATAGACTAACATATTAACATATAGACTAACATATTAACATATAGACTAACATATTAACATATAGACTAACACATATATTAATATATAGACTAACACATTAACATATAGACTAACACATTAACATATAAACCAACACATTAACATATAGACTAACACATTAACATATAGACTAACACATTAACATATAGACTAACACATTAACATATAGACTAACATATTAACATATAGACTAACACATTAACATATAGACTAACATATTAACATATAGACTAACACATATATTAACATATATGCTAACATATTAACATATAGACTAACACATTAACATATAGACTAACACATTAACATATAGACTAACACATTAACATATAGACTAACACATTAACATATAGACTAACACATTAACATATAGGCTAACATATTAACATATAGACTAACATATTAACATATAGACTAACACATATATTAACATATAGACTAACACATTAACATATAGACTAACACATTAACATATAGACTAACATATTAACATATAGACTAACACATTAACATATAGACTAACATATTAACATATAGACTAACACATATATTAACATATAGGCTAACATATTAACATATAGACTAACATATTAACATATATACTAACACATTAACATATAGACTAACACATATATTAACATATAGACTAACACATTAACATATAGGCTAACATATTAACATATAGACTAACATATTAACATATAGACTAACACATATATTAACATATAGACTAACACATTAACATATAGACTAACATATTAACATATAGACTAACACATTAACATATAGACTAACACATTAACATATAGACTAACACATTAACATATAAACCAACACATTAACATATAGACTAACACATTAACATATAGACTAACACATTAACATATAGACTAACATATTAACATATAGACTAACATATTAACATATAGACTAACATATTAACATATAGACTAACACATCAACATATAGACTAACATATTAACATATAGACTAACATATTAACATATAGACTAACACATATATTAACATATATGCTAACATATTAACATATAGACTAACACATTAACATATAGACTAACACATTAACATATAGACTAACACATTAACATATAGACTAACACATTAACATATAGGCTAACATATTAACATATAGACTAACATATTAACATATAGACTAACACATATATTAACATATAGACTAACACATTAACATATAGACTAACATATTAACATATAGACTAACATATTAACATATAGACTAACACATATATTAACATATAGACTAACACATTAACATATAGACTAACATATTAATATATAGACTAACACATTAACATATAGACTAACACATTAACATATAGACTAACACATTAACATATAGGCTAACATATTAACATATAGACTAACATATTAACATATAGACTAACACATATATTAATATATAGACTAACACATTAACATATAGACTAACACATTAACATATAAACCAACACATTAACATATAGACTAACACATTAACATATAGACTAACACATTAACATATAGACTAACACATTAACATATAGACTAACATATTAACATATAGACTAACACATTAACATATAGACTAACATATTAACATATAGACTAACACATATATTAACATATATGCTAACATATTAACATATAGACTAACACATTAACATATAGACTAACACATTAACATATAGACTAACACATTAACATATAGACTAACACATTAACATATAGACTAACACATTAACATATAGGCTAACATATTAACATATAGACTAACATATTAACATATAGACTAACACATATATTAACATATAGACTAACACATTAACATATAGACTAACACATTAACATATAGACTAACATATTAACATATAGACTAACACATTAACATATAGACTAACATATTAACATATAGACTAACACATATATTAACATATAGGCTAACATATTAACATATAGACTAACATATTAACATATATACTAACACATTAACATATAGACTAACACATATATTAACATATAGACTAACACATTAACATATAGGCTAACATATTAACATATAGACTAACATATTAACATATAGACTAACACATATATTAACATATAGACTAACACATTAACATATAGACTAACATATTAACATATAGACTAACACATTAACATATAGACTAACACATTAACATATAGACTAACACATTAACATATAAACCAACACATTAACATATAGACTAACACATTAACATATAGACTAACACATTAACATATAGACTAACATATTAACATATAGACTAACATATTAACATATAGACTAACATATTAACATATAGACTAACACATCAACATATAGACTAACATATTAACATATAGACTAACATATTAACATATAGACTAACACATATATTAACATATATGCTAACATATTAACATATAGACTAACACATTAACATATAGACTAACACATTAACATATAGACTAACACATTAACATATAGACTAACACATTAACATATAGGCTAACATATTAACATATAGACTAACATATTAACATATAGACTAACACATATATTAACATATAGACTAACACATTAACATATAGACTAACATATTAACATATAGACTAACATATTAACATATAGACTAACACATATATTAACATATAGACTAACACATTAACATATAGACTAACATATTAATATATAGACTAACACATTAACATATAGACTAACACATTAACATATAGACTAACACATTAACATATAGGCTAACATATTAACATATATACTAACACATTAATATATAGACTAACACATTAACATATAGACTAACACATTAACATATAGGCTAACACATTAACATATAGGCTAACATATTAACATATAGACTAACATATTAACATATAGACTAACACATTAATATATAAACTAACACATTAACATATAGACTAACATATTAACATATATACTAACACATTAACATATAGACTAACACATATATTAACATATAGACTAACACATTAACATATAGGCTAACATATTAACATATAGACTAACATATTAACATATAGACTAACACATATATTAACATATAGACTAACACATTAACATATAGACTAACATATTAATATATAGACTAACACATTAACATATAGACTAACACATTAACATATAGACTAACACATTAACATATAGGCTAACACATATATTAACATATAGACTAACACATTAACATATAGACTAACACATTAACATATAGACTAACATATTAACATATATACTAACACATTAACATATAGACTAACACATATATTAACATATAGACTAACACATTAACATATAGGCTAACATATTAACATATAGACTAACATATTAACATATAGACTAACACATATATTAACATATAGACTAACACATTAACATATAGACTAACATATTAATATATAGACTAACACATTAACATATAGACTAACACATTAACATATAGACTAACACATTAACATATAGGCTAACATATTAACATATAGACTAACATATTAACATATAGACTAACACATATATTAACATATAGACTAACACATTAACATATAGGCTAACACATTAACATATAGGCTAACATATTAACATATAGACTAACATATTAACATATAGACTAACACATACATTAACATATAGACTAACACATTAACATATAGACTAACACATTAACATATAGACTAACATATTAACATATATACTAACACATTAACATATAGACTAACACATATATTAACATATAAACTAACACATTAACATATAGGCTAACATATTAACATATAGACTAACATATTAACATATAGACTAACACATATATTAACATATAGACTAACACATTAACATATAGACTAACATATTAATATATAGACTAACACATTAACATATAGACTAACACATTAACATATAGACTAACATATTAACATATAGACTAACACATTAACATATAGACTAACACATTAACATATAGACTAACATATTAACATATAGACTAACATATTAACATATAGACTAACACATTAACATATAGACTAACACATTAACATATAGGCTAACATATTAACATATAGACTAACATATTAACATATAGACTAACACATATATTAACATATAGACTAACACATTAACATATAGGCTAACACATTAACATATAGGCTAACACATTAACATATAGACTAACATATTAACATATAGACTAACACATACATTAACATATAGACTAACACATTAACATATAGACTAACACATATATTAACATATAGACTAACACATTAATATATAGACTAACAAATTAACATATAGACTAACACATATATTAACATATAGACTAACATATTAACATATAGACTAACATATTAACATATAGACTAACACATTAACATATAGACTAACATATTAACATATAGACTAACACATATATTAACATATAGACTAACACATTAATATATAGACTAACAAATTAACATATAGACTAACACATATATTAACATATAGACTAACATATTAACATATAGACTAACACATTAACATATAGACTAACACATTAACATATAGACTAACACATTAACATATAGACTAACACATTAACATATAGACTAACACATATATTAACATATAGACTAACACATATATTAACATATAGACTAACATATTAACATATAGACTAACACATTAATATATAGACTAACAAATTAACATATAGACTAACATATTAACATATAGACTAACACATATATTAACATATAGACTAACACATTAACATATAGGCTAACACATTAACATATAGGCTAACATATTAACATATAGACTAACATATTAACATATAGACTAACACATACATTAACATATAGACTAACACATTAACATATAGACTAACACATATATTAACATATAGACTAACACATTAATATATAGACTAACAAATTAACATATAGACTAACACATATATTAACATATAGACTAACATATTAACATATAGGCTAACATATTAACATATAGACTAACACATTAACATATAGACTAACATATTAACATATAGACTAACACATATATTAACATATAGACTAACACATTAATATATAGACTAACAAATTAACATATAGACTAACACATATATTAATATATAGACTAACATATTAACATATAGACTAACATATTAACATATAGACTAACACATTAACATATAGACTAACATATTAACATATAGACTAACACATATATTAACATATAGACTAACATATTAACATATAGACTAACATATTAACATATAGACTAACACATTAACATATAGACTAACATATTAACATATAGACTAACACATATATTAACATATAGACTAACACATTAACATATAGACTAACACATTAACATATAGACTAACACATTAACATATAGACTAACACATATATTAACATATAGACTAACACATTAACATATAGACTAACACATTAACATATAGACTAACACATTAACATATAGACTAACATATTAACATATAGGCTAACATATTAACATATAGACTAACACATATATTAACATATAGACTAACATATTAACATATAGACTAACACATATATTAACATATAGGCTAACATATTAACATATAGACTAACATATTAACATATATACTAACACATTAACATATAGACTAACACATATATTAACATATAGACTAACACATTAACATATAGGCTAACATATTAACATATAGACTAACATATTAACATATAGACTAACACATATATTAACATATAGACTAACACATTAACATATAGACTAACATATTAATATATAGACTAACACATTAACATATAGACTAACACATTAACATATAGACTAACACATTAACATATAGGCTAACATATTAACATATAGACTAACATATTAACATATAGACTAACACATATATTAACATATAGACTAACACATTAACATATAGGCTAACACATTAACATATAGGCTAACATATTAACATATAGACTAACACATTAACATATAGACTAACATATTAACATATAGACTAACATATTAACATATAGACTAACATATTAACATATAGACTAACACATTAACATATAGACTAACATATTAACATATAGACTAACACATATATTAACATATAGACTAACACATTAACATATAGACTAACATATTAACATATAGACTAACACATTAACATATAGACTAACACATATATTAACATATAGACTAACACATATATTAACATATAGACTAACACATTAACATATAGACTAACACATTAACATATAGACTAACACATTAACATATAGACTAACACATATATTAACATATAGACTAACACATTAACATATAGACTAACACATTAACATATAGACTAACACATTAACATATAGACTAACATATTAACATATAGGCTAACATATTAACATATAGACTAACACATATATTAACATATAGACTAACACATTAACATATAGGCTAACACATTAACATATAGGCTAACATATTAACATATAGACTAACACATTAACATATAAACCAACACATTAACATATAGACTAACACATTAACATATAGACTAACACATTAACATATAGACTAACACATTAACATATAGACTAACATATTAACATATAGACTAACATATTTACATATAGACTAACACATTAACATATAGACTAACACATTAACATATAGACTAACACATATATTAACATATAGACTAACACATTAACATATAGACTAACACATTAACATATAGACTAACACATTAACATATAGGCTAACATATTAACATATAGACTAACATATTAACATATAGACTAACACATATATTAACATATAGACTAACACATTAACATATAGGCTAACACATTAACATATAGGCTAACATATTAACATATAGACTAACACATTAACATATAGACTAACATATTAACATATAGACTAACATATTAATATATAGACTAACACATTAACATATAGACTAACATATTAACATATAGACTAACATATTAACATATAGACTAACACATTAACATATAGGCTAACACATTAACATATAGACTAACATATTAACATATAGACTAACACATATATTAACATATAGACTAACACATTAACATATAGACTAACATATTAACATATAGACTAACACATTAACATATAGACTAACACATATATTAACATATAGACTAACACATATATTAACATATAGACTAACACATTAACATATAGACTAACACATTAACATATAGACTAACACATTAACATATAGACTAACACATATATTAACATATAGACTAACACATTAACATATAGACTAACACATTAACATATAGACTAACACATTAACATATAGACTAACATATTAACATATAGGCTAACACATTAACATATAGACTAACACATTAACATATAGACTAACACATTAACATATAGACTAACACATTAACATATAGACTAACACATTAACATATAGACTAACATATTAACATATAGACTAACATATTAACATATAGACTAACATATTAACATATAGATTAACATATAGACTAACATATTAACATATAGACTAACACATTAACATATAGACTAACATATTAACATATAGACTAACACATTAACATATAGACTAACATATTAACATATAGGCTAACACATTAACATATAGACTAACACATTAACATATAGACTAACATATTAACATATAGACTAACATATTAACATATAGACTAACACATTAACATATAGACTAACACATTAACATATAGACTAACATATTAACATATAGACTAACATATTAACATATAGATTAACATATAGACTAACATATTAACATATAGACTAACACATTAACATATAGACTAACATATTAACATATAGACTAACACATTAACATATAGACTAACACATTAACATATAGACTAACATATTAACATATAGACTAACACATTAACATATAGACTAACACATTAACATATAGACTAACACATTAACATATAGACTAACACATTAACATATAGACTAACATATTAACATATAGACTAACATATTAACATATAGACTAACACATTAACATATAGACTAACACATTAACATATAGACTAACATATTAACATATAGACTAACACATATATTAACATATAGACTAACATATTAACATATATGCTAACATATTAACATATAGACTAACACATTAACATATAGACTAACACATTAACATATAGACTAACACATTAACATATAGACTAACACATTAACATATAGACTAACACATTAACATATAGACTAACACATTAACATATAGACTAACATATTAACATATAGACTAACATATTAACATATAGACTAACACATTAACATATAGACTAACACATTAACATATAAACCAACACATTAACATATAAACCAACACATTAACATATAGACTAACACATTAACATATAGACTAACACATTAACATATAGACTAACATATTAACATATAGACTAACATATTAACATATAGACTAACACATTAACATATAGACTAACATATTAACATATAGACTAACACATTAACATAAAGACTAACACATTAACATATAGACTAACATATTAACATATAGACTAACACATTAACATATAGACTAACACATTAACATATAGACTAACACATTAACATATAGACTAACACATTAACATATAGACTAACATATTAACATATAGACTAACATATTAACATATAGACTAACACATTAACATATAGACTAACACATTAACATATAGACTAACATATTAACATATAGACTAACACATATATTAACATATAGACTAACATATTAACATATATGCTAACATATTAACATATAGACTAACACATTAACATATAGACTAACACATTAACATATAGACTAACACATTAACATATAGACTAACACATTAACATATAGACTAACATATTAACATATAGACTAACATATTAACATATAGACTAACATATTAACATATAGACTAACACATTAACATATAGACTAACACATTAACATATAAACCAACACATTAACATATAAACCAACACATTAACATATAGACTAACACATTAACATATAGACTAACACATTAACATATAGACTAACATATTAACATATAGACTAACACATTAACATATAGACTAACATATTAACATATAGACTAACATATTAACATATAGACTAACATATTAACATATAGACTAACACATTAACATATAGACTAACACATTAACATATAGACTAACATATTAACATATAGACTAACACATATATTAACATATAGACTAACATATTAACATATATGCTAACATATTAACATATAGACTAACACATTAACATATAGACTAACACATTAACATATAGACTAACACATTAACATATAGACTAACACATTAACATATAGACTAACACATTAACATATAGACTAACACATTAACATATAGACTAACATATTAACATATAGACTAACATATTAACATATAGACTAACACATTAACATATAGACTAACACATTAACATATAAACCAACACATTAACATATAAACCAACACATTAACATATAGACTAACACATTAACATATAGACTAACACATTAACATATAGACTAACATATTAACATATAGACTAACATATTAACATATAGACTAACACATTAACATATAGACTAACATATTAACATATAGACTAACATATTAACATATAGACTAACACATTAACATATAAACCAACACATTAACATATAGACTAACACATTAACATATAGACTAACACATTAACATATAGACTAACATATTAACATATAGACTAACATATTAACATATAGACTAACATATTAACATATAGACTAACACATATATTAATATATAGACTAACACATTAACATATAGACTAACACATTAACATATAAACCAACACATTAACATATAGACTAACACATTAACATATAGACTAACACATTAACATATAGACTAACACATTAACATATAGACTAACATATTAACATATAGACTAACACATTAACATATAGACTAACATATTAACATATAGACTAACACATATATTAACATATATGCTAACATATTAACATATAGACTAACACATTAACATATAGACTAACACATTAACATATAGACTAACACATTAACATATAGACTAACACATTAACATATAGACTAACACATTAACATATAGGCTAACATATTAACATATAGACTAACATATTAACATATAGACTAACACATATATTAACATATAGACTAACACATTAACATATAGACTAACACATTAACATATAGACTAACATATTAACATATAGACTAACACATTAACATATAGACTAACATATTAACATATAGACTAACACATATATTAACATATAGGCTAACATATTAACATATAGACTAACATATTAACATATATACTAACACATTAACATATAGACTAACACATATATTAACATATAGACTAACACATTAACATATAGGCTAACATATTAACATATAGACTAACATATTAACATATAGACTAACACATATATTAACATATAGACTAACACATTAACATATAGACTAACATATTAACATATAGACTAACACATTAACATATAGACTAACACATTAACATATAGACTAACACATTAACATATAAACCAACACATTAACATATAGACTAACACATTAACATATAGACTAACACATTAACATATAGACTAACATATTAACATATAGACTAACATATTAACATATAGACTAACATATTAACATATAGACTAACACATCAACATATAGACTAACATATTAACATATAGACTAACATATTAACATATAGACTAACACATATATTAACATATATGCTAACATATTAACATATAGACTAACACATTAACATATAGACTAACACATTAACATATAGACTAACACATTAACATATAGACTAACACATTAACATATAGGCTAACATATTAACATATAGACTAACATATTAACATATAGACTAACACATATATTAACATATAGACTAACACATTAACATATAGACTAACATATTAACATATAGACTAACATATTAACATATAGACTAACACATATATTAACATATAGACTAACACATTAACATATAGACTAACATATTAATATATAGACTAACACATTAACATATAGACTAACACATTAACATATAGACTAACACATTAACATATAGGCTAACATATTAACATATAGACTAACATATTAACATATAGACTAACACATATATTAATATATAGACTAACACATTAACATATAGACTAACACATTAACATATAAACCAACACATTAACATATAGACTAACACATTAACATATAGACTAACACATTAACATATAGACTAACACATTAACATATAGACTAACATATTAACATATAGACTAACACATTAACATATAGACTAACATATTAACATATAGACTAACACATATATTAACATATATGCTAACATATTAACATATAGACTAACACATTAACATATAGACTAACACATTAACATATAGACTAACACATTAACATATAGACTAACACATTAACATATAGACTAACACATTAACATATAGGCTAACATATTAACATATAGACTAACATATTAACATATAGACTAACACATATATTAACATATAGACTAACACATTAACATATAGACTAACACATTAACATATAGACTAACATATTAACATATAGACTAACACATTAACATATAGACTAACATATTAACATATAGACTAACACATATATTAACATATAGGCTAACATATTAACATATAGACTAACATATTAACATATATACTAACACATTAACATATAGACTAACACATATATTAACATATAGACTAACACATTAACATATAGGCTAACATATTAACATATAGACTAACATATTAACATATAGACTAACACATATATTAACATATAGACTAACACATTAACATATAGACTAACATATTAACATATAGACTAACACATTAACATATAGACTAACACATTAACATATAGACTAACACATTAACATATAAACCAACACATTAACATATAGACTAACACATTAACATATAGACTAACACATTAACATATAGACTAACATATTAACATATAGACTAACATATTAACATATAGACTAACATATTAACATATAGACTAACACATCAACATATAGACTAACATATTAACATATAGACTAACATATTAACATATAGACTAACACATATATTAACATATATGCTAACATATTAACATATAGACTAACACATTAACATATAGACTAACACATTAACATATAGACTAACACATTAACATATAGACTAACACATTAACATATAGGCTAACATATTAACATATAGACTAACATATTAACATATAGACTAACACATATATTAACATATAGACTAACACATTAACATATAGACTAACATATTAACATATAGACTAACATATTAACATATAGACTAACACATATATTAACATATAGACTAACACATTAACATATAGACTAACATATTAATATATAGACTAACACATTAACATATAGACTAACACATTAACATATAGACTAACACATTAACATATAGGCTAACATATTAACATATATACTAACACATTAATATATAGACTAACACATTAACATATAGACTAACACATTAACATATAGGCTAACACATTAACATATAGGCTAACATATTAACATATAGACTAACATATTAACATATAGACTAACACATTAATATATAAACTAACACATTAACATATAGACTAACATATTAACATATATACTAACACATTAACATATAGACTAACACATATATTAACATATAGACTAACACATTAACATATAGGCTAACATATTAACATATAGACTAACATATTAACATATAGACTAACACATATATTAACATATAGACTAACACATTAACATATAGACTAACATATTAATATATAGACTAACACATTAACATATAGACTAACACATTAACATATAGACTAACACATTAACATATAGGCTAACACATATATTAACATATAGACTAACACATTAACATATAGACTAACACATTAACATATAGACTAACATATTAACATATATACTAACACATTAACATATAGACTAACACATATATTAACATATAGACTAACACATTAACATATAGGCTAACATATTAACATATAGACTAACATATTAACATATAGACTAACACATATATTAACATATAGACTAACACATTAACATATAGACTAACATATTAATATATAGACTAACACATTAACATATAGACTAACACATTAACATATAGACTAACACATTAACATATAGGCTAACATATTAACATATAGACTAACATATTAACATATAGACTAACACATATATTAACATATAGACTAACACATTAACATATAGGCTAACACATTAACATATAGGCTAACATATTAACATATAGACTAACATATTAACATATAGACTAACACATACATTAACATATAGACTAACACATTAACATATAGACTAACACATTAACATATAGACTAACATATTAACATATATACTAACACATTAACATATAGACTAACACATATATTAACATATAAACTAACACATTAACATATAGGCTAACATATTAACATATAGACTAACATATTAACATATAGACTAACACATATATTAACATATAGACTAACACATTAACATATAGACTAACATATTAATATATAGACTAACACATTAACATATAGACTAACACATTAACATATAGACTAACATATTAACATATAGACTAACACATTAACATATAGACTAACACATTAACATATAGACTAACATATTAACATATAGACTAACATATTAACATATAGACTAACACATTAACATATAGACTAACACATTAACATATAGGCTAACATATTAACATATAGACTAACATATTAACATATAGACTAACACATATATTAACATATAGACTAACACATTAACATATAGGCTAACACATTAACATATAGGCTAACACATTAACATATAGACTAACATATTAACATATAGACTAACACATACATTAACATATAGACTAACACATTAACATATAGACTAACACATATATTAACATATAGACTAACACATTAATATATAGACTAACAAATTAACATATAGACTAACACATATATTAACATATAGACTAACATATTAACATATAGACTAACATATTAACATATAGACTAACACATTAACATATAGACTAACATATTAACATATAGACTAACACATATATTAACATATAGACTAACACATTAATATATAGACTAACAAATTAACATATAGACTAACACATATATTAACATATAGACTAACATATTAACATATAGACTAACACATTAACATATAGACTAACACATTAACATATAGACTAACACATTAACATATAGACTAACACATTAACATATAGACTAACACATATATTAACATATAGACTAACACATATATTAACATATAGACTAACATATTAACATATAGACTAACACATTAATATATAGACTAACAAATTAACATATAGACTAACATATTAACATATAGACTAACACATATATTAACATATAGACTAACACATTAACATATAGGCTAACACATTAACATATAGGCTAACATATTAACATATAGACTAACATATTAACATATAGACTAACACATACATTAACATATAGACTAACACATTAACATATAGACTAACACATATATTAACATATAGACTAACACATTAATATATAGACTAACAAATTAACATATAGACTAACACATATATTAACATATAGACTAACATATTAACATATAGGCTAACATATTAACATATAGACTAACACATTAACATATAGACTAACATATTAACATATAGACTAACACATATATTAACATATAGACTAACACATTAATATATAGACTAACAAATTAACATATAGACTAACACATATATTAATATATAGACTAACATATTAACATATAGACTAACATATTAACATATAGACTAACACATTAACATATAGACTAACATATTAACATATAGACTAACACATATATTAACATATAGACTAACATATTAACATATAGACTAACATATTAACATATAGACTAACACATTAACATATAGACTAACATATTAACATATAGACTAACATATTAACATATAGACTAACATATTAACATATAGACTAACACATTAACATATAGACTAACACATTAACATATAGACTAACACATTAACATATAGACTAACACATTAACATATAGACTAACACATATATTAACATATAGACTAACACATATATTAACATATAGACTAACATATTAACATATAGACTAACACATTAACATATAGACTAACACATTAACATATAGACTAACACATTAACATATAGACTAACATATTAACATATAGACTAACACATTAACATATAGACTAACACATTAACATATAGACTAACATATTAACATATAGACTAACACATTAACATATAGACTAACACATTAACATATAGACTAACATATTAACATATAGACTAACACATTAACATATAGACTAACACATTAACATATAGACTAACATATTAACATATAGACTAACACATTAACATATAGACTAACACATTAACATATAGACTAACATATTAACATATAGACTAACACATTAACATATAGACTAACATATTAACATATAGACTAACATATTAACATATAGACTAACATATTAACATATAGACTAACATATTAACATATAGACTAACACATTAACATATAGACTAACACATTAACATATAGACTAACACATTAACATATAGACTAACACATTAACATATAGACTAACATATTAACATATAGACTAACACATTAACATATAGACTAACACATTAACATATAGACTAACATATTAACATATAGACTAACATATTAACATATAGACTAACACATTAACATATAGACTAACATATTAACATATAGACTAACATATTAACATATAGACTAACATATTAACATATAGACTAACACATTAACATATAGACTAACACATTAACATATAGACTAACACATTAACATATAGACTAACACATTAACATATAGACTAACACATATATTAACATATAGACTAACACATATATTAACATATAGACTAACATATTAACATATAGACTAACACATTAACATATAGACTAACACATTAACATATAGACTAACACATTAACATATAGACTAACATATTAACATATAGACTAACACATTAACATATAGACTAACACATTAACATATAGACTAACATATTAACATATAGACTAACACATTAACATATAGACTAACACATTAACATATAGACTAACATATTAACATATAGACTAACACATTAACATATAGACTAACAAATTAACATATAGACTAACACATATATTAACATATAGACTAACATATTAACATATAGACTAACACATTAACATGTAGACTAACATATTAACATATAGACTAACACATTAATATATAGACTAACAAATTAACATATAGACTAACACATATATTAACATATAGACTAACATATTAACATATAGACTAACACATTAACATGTAGACTAACATATTAACATATAGACTAACATATTAACATATAGACTAACACATTAACATATAGACTAACATATTAACATATAGACTAACATATTAACATATAGACTAACACATTAACATATAGACTAACATATTAACATATAGACTAACACATTAACATATAGACTAACACATTAACATATAGACTAACATATTAACATATAGACTAACATATTAACATATAGACTAACACATTAACATATAGACTAACACATTAACATATAGACTAACACATTAATATATAAACTAACACATTAACATATAGACTAACACATTAACATATAGACTAACACATTAACATATAGACTAACATATTAACATATAGACTAACACATTAACATATAGACTAACATATTAACATATAGACTAACATATTAACATATAGACTAACACATTAACATATAGACTAACACATTAACATATAGACTAACATATTAACATATAGACTAACACATTAACATATAGACTAACATATTAACATATAGACTAACATATTAACATATAGACTAACACATTAACATATAGGCTAACACATTAACATATAGACTAACCCATTAACATATAGACTAACATATTAATATATAGACTAACACATTAACATATAGACTAACATATTAACATATAGACTAACATATTAACATATAGACTAACATATTAACATATAGACTAACATATTAACATATAGACTAACATATTAACATATAGACTAACACATTAACATATAGACTAACACATTAACATATAGACTAACACATTAATATATAAACTAACACATTAACATATAGACTAACACATTAACATATAGACTAACACATCAACATATAGACTAACATATTAACATATAGACTAACATATTAACATATAGACTAACATATTAACACATAGACTAACACATATATTAACATATATGCTAACATATTAACATATAGACTAACACATTAACATATAGACTAACACATTAACATATAGACTAACACATTAACATATAGGCTAACATATTAACATATAGACTAACATATTAACATATAGACTAACACATATATTAACATATAGACTAACACATTAATATATAAACTAACACATTAACATATAGACTAACACATTAACATATAGACTAACACATTAACATATAGACTAACACATATATTAATATATAGACTAACATATTAACATATAGACTAACACATTAACATATAGGCTAACATATTAACATATAGACTAACATATTAACATATAGACTAACATATTAACATATAGACTAACATATTAACACATATATTAACACATAGACTAACGTATTAACATATAGACTAACACATTAACATATAGACTAACATATTAACACATATATTAACACATAGACTAACACATTAACATATAGACTAACACATTAACATATAGACTAACACATTAACATATAGGCTAACACATTAATATATAGACTAACACATTAACATATAGACTAACATATTAACATATAGACTAACACATTAACATATAGACTAACATATTAACATATAGACTAACATATTAACATATAGACTAACACATTAACATGTAGACTAACATATTAACATATAGACTAACATATTAACATATAGACTAACACATTAACATATAGACTAACATATTAACATATAGACTAACATATTAACATATAGACTAAAACATTAACATATAAACTAACACATTAACATATAGACTAACACATTAACATATAAACTAACATATTAACATATAGACTAACACATTAACATATAGACTAACATATTAACATATAGACTAACACATTAACATATAGACTAACACATATATTAACATATAGACTAACACATATATTAACTTAATCCATCTATGATTATATTTTGTATTTCAATAAAAATGGATGATTGTTTTATTTATATTTGGATTTCAGATATAAATAGTTATTGCTCAATATATAATATATTAAATATATTAAATATATGTAATATATTAATATTGAATACATATGATCTATAAATGGAGTTATTAAACAAAGTATCTTCAATACTTTATTAATAAAACAGATATATCTATAATATAGTATAGAATTTACAATATAAGTTATAAGTTACGTTGTAAGTATTATGAGTAGTACACATTTAATAAAGGGTATCATTTAAATTACATTTCATTTAGAGTAAAACTGTATTGAATCTAATAAAGAATGACACTTCAAACTATATTAAATTAATGTATATATTTTAACTAAATGTATATATGAATTGTATTATAATATATTAAATCCAACTTAAATGATAAATATTCTTTATTAATGATGCTAATCCTATGACATCAATATTATTATTTATTATTAACAATGCATTACAATCCTTATAGATTAGTTTACCATTACAATGTATTGTAAACTTGGGTTTATATTAATATACTAATTATTATCATAAATGATTTGATAACTGACTCCAGTTAATATATCTACGAACACCACCCTCGTATATATTATCTCATATATAGTAACTATATTATATAATAGTGGTGATTATTATTATCTATGATATTAATGAATGGTAGGGTGATTTATTTATATAATAAAAGATACGATAAGTTAGTATATTATATTTCTTTAAACTACATTACATAATGTAAAGTTGACTTTATTTGAATAAATATGTATTTTAAACAAATTATATTTCCTAATCGTGATAATACTCTTATGATATGATATTAAATAGATGTCATATTATAATAATATTATTCTATGAATATTATATTAATATAATATAATATGATATTGTGTTGGTATGCAATCGGGAACAAAAATACTGCACTTTCTGGATAAGGTATTTTTTATCTTCATATATAGTTACTATTAAATAATGTATATTTAATATATTATATATGATATAAATATACATCATAATGTATAGTATCTAAGTTATATATATTATCAGATGGTGTTATATATAATTTTTGGTTTCACCATTAATATTTATTTACATTATATATATATATATATATATATATATATATATATATATATATAAACGTGTACATATAAATACTTAAATAAACATGCTAAATATTCTTAACCTCGTTATTATATATAGTACTATTATTATAATATAACTGTTTAAAAACTGTTAACAACGATTTCAAGATACAAATGCTAAATGATACAAAATATTAAAATATTATGATTATAAATATAAATAAGAAATCATTCCAAAAGAACATTCAATAACTTTATCTTGGAACCATTAATTAATTAATTGGATCTACATTCTTCCAAATATAGGTTGAACTGGACACTCGAAATATTTATAAAAGATCAATTATAAATTAAATATGAAACTGATGATCTATAGTTAAACGAATACAATTTAGGTTAAATAATATAGATTGAACTAACGCTATAGCATTGCTTTTAGATGCTGAATGATCAGTGGAGATTGTATTACAATATTATTGTAATAAATAACTTTTATGATACTAATAATTAGACATTCTAAATTATTAATATTATAATTGAGATAAAACATAGAAATTCCACCCCGTTTTCTGCAGTTTGTAATAATTCTGAGTTATTATAGGCAAAATTATATATATATATATATTTTTTCGTAGTCTGAATTTTCAATGTCGTCGTTATTAAATATCCATTGAAAATATGATAATTTACATATTAATAATATAGTGAATACCATTAATAAGGATGTATAGCCTAACATAAGGTTATTCATATAAATCATCATAAGTAATACATCACCACTAATAATTATATTAATATTGGTAATTATATTATTCAATAGTTTTAGAAAACTATAACTAAATTATAGTAATATATAATGCATATATTATAGTTATATATAATGCATATATTATAGTTATTTAGAATGCATATATTATAGTTATATCTTAAAAGCTCAATAGAAAGCGTTAATTAACAAAATTTAAATAATTTAAAGATTCTTTTTAAGATTATCTTTAACCACAAACTAAGATTTCTTGCGACATGTCCTACTATATATTGAGGCCACATATTAAACATAAATGGATATGCACCCCCAAACTTTGATTGCGATAACTAAAGTAGAATATGCTTAAATATATGATCGATGTTAGCTACGATTAACATAATCTGAGAACCTAGACTAATATACTAAACTACTCGAGTACAAACGAGCTGGAATAAATATCGTCAAGCTTATATAATTAAAACTATATTCAATGAATAAAAAGGAAATATAAATGAGTAATAGCATTCATTTTGATTTCTTTGTACCAGTATCTTAATTCTGTTTCCATTTAATCGCCCCAAAGATACTTACCTCCAAAATATTTAAATTAATATTATAGAATGTATAATACAATTTATAATTTACCTATATATTAACGACCAATTCATAATTTAAAATACCATTCTTATCTCGTCTATACAAGAGTGTAGACACATTTTATAACGATATTAAAAAATAGTGTACCAAATATATTTATATTTATTTAATATTTGATATAGATAATTTATATAAATAATATTAACATTAAATTACCGAACAATTGTTCGAACAATTAAAGTATTTTATTATACAATAAGTATACAATAATGTTTACTATACGTATTGTATAGTAAAATAATAGAATTATATATATAAATTGTATACTTATATATTACAAAAACCATTATTAGTACTCTACATATGGAAATCTTTGTTATCGCAAGATTAATATATTTCTAATCTGTATCTACGGTAATTTTTTGAGTTTGATTATATATTTATTAATAGATATTAATAGATAAGATTACAAATTCTTTACAATTTTATAATACATACAGTTTATCACTGCAAGTACACTATAATTACACCTAACAAGTACACTATAATTAGTACAGTTATGTAACAATTTTATAAAATCCTATTATGTGTCTACCCAATAAACCCAATAAACCAGATGATATAATTATTACATAATTTAATATAATAATTTTAAATAACAAATAAACATAATATATTTGTAATGCTAATATAATATATTTTCACTTCATTATATAACAAAAATACTAATATTAAATAGATGTTTTATGTGGTATATATACCCAGGTCATTTTTTTTATTATATAATAAAAGTGTAAATATATTTTATTCGTATTACAAATATATAATGTTTATTTTGTATTTAAAATTATTATATAACATTTTATAATAGTTACATCATCTGGTATATTGGGTAAGTAGACACATCAAAGGATTTCATAAAATTGTTACATCACTATACTTGCTGGGTAGTAACAAAATGCATTTACATGCAAACTCTCCGGAAACTAATTCAGGTAATTTAATTTTTTGCATTGTATATATTTTGTTATATTATATACATCAAAGTATTTTATAAAACTATTACATCGCTGCTTTTCTAGGACTAGATAATCTGTTACAATATTCTATATAATAATACATACAATTTAGTATTTATAAATAACTCACCAATAGTTAATTATTAATATAATAATAATTATTATTATTAATCTATGAATACTTGGAATATTGAAATATCATAGAAATATAAGATTTAATGAAATTAAACTAGATAAATTGTTTTGAATGAGGGGAGGGGAGGGGAG
>OZ038312.1:32162486-32191359 GCA_964035775.1 Osedax frankpressi | reverse complement strand
TATAGAGGACATTATAGTGAATGTAGTGGATATAGAGGACATTATAGTGAATGTAGTGGATATAGGGGACATTATAGTGAATGTAGTGGATATAGAGGACATTCTAGTGAATGTAGTGGATATAGAGGACATCATAGTGAATGTAGTGGATATAGGGGACATTCTAGTGAATGTAGTGGATATAGGGGACATCATAGTGAATGTAGTGGATATAGAGGACATCATAGTGAATGTAGTGGATATAGGGGACATTCTAGTGAATGTAGTGGATATAGAGGACATCATAGTGAATGTAGTGGATATAGGGGACATTCTAGTGAATGTAGTGGATATAGAGGACATCATAGTGAATGTAGTGGATATAGAGGACATTATAGTGAATGTAGTGGATATAGAGGACATTATAGTGAATGTAGTGGATATAGGGGACATTATAGTGAATGTAGTGGATATAGAGGACATTATAGTGAATGTAGTGGATATAGAGGACATTATAGTGAATGTAGTGGATATAGGGGACATTATAGTGAATGTAGTGGATATAGAGGACATTATAGTGAATGTAGTGGATATAGAGGACATTATAGTGAATGTAGTGGATATAGAGGACATTATAGTGAATGTAGTGGATATAGAGGACATCATAGTGAATGTAGTGGATATAGAGGACATTATAGTGAATGTAGTGGATATAGAGGACATTATAGTGAATGTAGTGGATATAGAGGACATCATAGTGAATGTAGTGGATATAGGGGACATTATAGTGAATGTAGTGGATATAGAGGACATTCTAGTGAATGTAGTGGATATAGGGGACATCATAGTGAATGTAGTGGATATAGAGGACATTATAGTGAATGTAGTGGATATAGAGGACATTATAGTGAATGTAGTGGATATAGGGGACATTATAGTGAATGTAGTGGATATAGAGGACATTATAGTGAATGTAGTGGATATAGGGGACATTATAGTGAATGTAGTGGATATAGAGGACATTATAGTGAATGTAGTGGATATAGAGGACATTATAGTGAATGTAGTGGATATAGAGGACATTATAGTGAATGTAGTGGATATAGAGGACATTATAGTGAATGTAGTGGATATAGAGGACATTATAGTGAATGTAGTGGATATAGAGGACATCATAGTGAATGTAGTGGATATAGAGGACATTATAGTGAATGTAGTGGATATAGAGGACATTATAGTGAATGTAGTGGATATAGGGGACATTATAGTGAATGTAGTGGATATAGAGGACATTATAGTGAATGTAGTGGATATAGGGGACATCATAGTGAATGTAGTGGATATAGGGGACATTATAGTGAATGTAGTGGATATAGAGGACATTATAGTGAATGTAGTGGATATAGAGGACATTATAGTGAATGTAGTGGATATAGAGGACATCATAGTGAATGTAGTGGATATAGGGGACATTATAGTGAATGTAGTGGATATAGAGGACATTATAGTGAATGTAGTGGATATAGAGGACATCATAGTGAATGTAGTGGATATAGAGGACATTATAGTGAATGTAGTGGATATAGAGGACATTATAGTGAATGTAGTGGATATAGAGGACATCATAGTGAATGTAGTGGATATAGAGGACATTGTAGTGAATGTAGTGGATATAGAGGACATTATAGTGAATGTAGTGGATATAGGGGACATTATAGTGAATGTAGTGGATATAGAGGACATTATAGTGAATGTAGTGGATATAGGGGACATCATAGTGAATGTAGTGGATATAGGGGACATTATAGTGAATGTAGTGGATATAGAGGACATTATAGTGAATGTAGTGGATATAGAGGACATTATAGTGAATGTAGTGGATATAGAGGACATCATAGTGAATGTAGTGGATATAGAGGACATTATAGTGAATGTAGTGGATATAGGGGACATCATAGTGAATGTAGTGGATATAGGGGACATTCTAGTGAATGTAGTGGATATAGGGGACATCATAGTGAATGTAGTGGATATAGAGGACATCATAGTGAATGTAGTGGATATAGGGGACATTCTAGTGAATGTAGTGGATATAGAGGACATTATAGTGAATGTAGTGGATATAGAGGACATTATAGTGAATGTAGTGGATATAGGGGACATCATAGTGAATGTAGTGGATATAGGGGACATTCTAGTGAATGTAGTGGATATAGGGGACATTATAGTGAATGTAGTGGATATAGGGGACATCATAGTGAATGTAGTGGATATAGAGGACATTATAGTGAATGTAGTGGATATAGAGGACATTATAGTGAATGTAGTGGATATAGGGGACATTATAGTGAATGTAGTGGATATAGGGGACATTATAGTGAATGTAGTGGATATAGAGGACATCATAGTGAATGTAGTGGATATAGAGGACATTATAGTGAATGTAGTGGATATAGAGGACATTATAGTGAATGTAGTGGATATAGAGGACATTATAGTGAATGTAGTGGATATAGAGGACATTATAGTGAATGTAGTGGATATAGGGGACATCATAGTGAATGTAGTGGATATAGAGGACATTATAGTGAATGTAGTGGATATAGAGGACATTATAGTGAATGTAGTGGATATAGGGGACATTCTAGTGAATGTAGTGGATATAGAGGACATTCTAGTGAATGTAGTGGATATAGGGGACATTATAGTGAATGTAGTGGATATAGAGGACATCATAGTGAATGTAGTGGATATAGGGGACATTATAGTGAATGTAGTGGATATAGGGGACATTATAGTGAATGTAGTGGATATAGGGGACATCATAGTGAATGTAGTGGATATAGAGGACATTCTAGTGAATGTAGTGGATATAGGGGACATTATAGTGAATGTAGTGGATATAGAGGACATTATAGTGAATGTAGTGGATATAGAGGACATCATAGTGAATGTAGTGGATATAGAGGACATCATAGTGAATGTAGTGGATATAGGGGACATCATAGTGAATGTAGTGGATATAGAGGACATTATAGTGAATGTAGTGGATATAGGGGACATCATAGTGAATGTAGTGGATATAGGGGACATCATAGTGAATGTAGTGGATATAGAGGACATTATAGTGAATGTAGTGGATATAGGGGACATTATAGTGAATGTAGTGGATATAGAGGACATTCTAGTGAATGTAGTGGATATAGGGGACATTATAGTGAATGTAGTGGATATAGGGGACATCATAGTGAATGTAGTGGATATAGGGGACATTCTAGTGAATGTAGTGGATATAGGGGACATTATAGTGAATGTAGTGGATATAGAGGACATTCTAGTGAATGTAGTGGATATAGGGGACATCATAGTGAATGTAGTGGATATAGAGGACATTATAGTGAATGTAGTGGATATAGAGGACATTATAGTGAATGTAGTGGATATAGGGGACATTATAGTGAATGTAGTGGATATAGAGGACATTATAGTGAATGTAGTGGATATAGAGGACATTATAGTGAATGTAGTGGATATAGAGGACATCATAGTGAATGTAGTGGATATAGGGGACATCATAGTGAATGTAGTGGATATAGAGGACATCATAGTGAATGTAGTGGATATAGGGGACATTATAGTGAATGTAGTGGATATAGAGGACATCATAGTGAATGTAGTGGATATAGAGGACATTATAGTGAATGTAGTGGATATAGGGGACATTATAGTGAATGTAGTGGATATAGGGGACATTATAGTGAATGTAGTGGATATAGGGGACATCATAGTGAATGTAGTGGATATAGAGGACATTCTAGTGAATGTAGTGGATATAGGGGACATTATAGTGAATGTAGTGGATATAGAGGACATTATAGTGAATGTAGTGGATATAGAGGACATCATAGTGAATGTAGTGGATATAGAGGACATCATAGTGAATGTAGTGGATATAGAGGACATTCTAGTGAATGTAGTGGATATAGAGGACATTATAGTGAATGTAGTGGATATAGAGGACATTATAGTGAATGTAGTGGATATAGAGGACATTATAGTGAATGTAGTGGATATAGAGGACATTATAGTGAATGTAGTGGATATAGGGGACATCATAGTGAATGTAGTGGATATAGGGGACATTATAGTGAATGTAGTGGATATAGGGGACATTATAGTGAATGTAGTGGATATAGAGGACATTATAGTGAATGTAGTGGATATAGAGGACATCATAGTGAATGTAGTGGATATAGAGGACATTATAGTGAATGTAGTGGATATAGGGGACATTATAGTGAATGTAGTGGATATAGAGGACATTATAGTGAATGTAGTGGATATAGGGGACATTATAGTGAATGTAGTGGATATAGAGGACATTATAGTGAATGTAGTGGATATAGAGGACATTATAGTGAATGTAGTGGATATAGAGGACATTATAGTGAATGTAGTGGATATAGAGGACATTCTAGTGAATGTAGTGGATATAGAGGACATTATAGTGAATGTAGTGGATATAGGGGACATCATAGTGAATGTAGTGGATATAGAGGACATTATAGTGAATGTGGTGGATATAGGGGACATCATAGTGAATGTAGTGGATATAGGGGACATCATAGTGAATGTAGTGGATATAGAGGACATTATAGTGAATGTAGTGGATATAGAGGACATTCTAGTGAATGTAGTGGATATAGGGGACATCATAGTGAATGTAGTGGATATAGGGGACATCATAGTGAATGTAGTGGATATAGAGGACATTATAGTGAATGTAGTGGATATAGAGGACATTATAGTGAATGTAGTGGATATAGAGGACATTATAGTGAATGTAGTGGATATAGGGGACATTATAGTGAATGTAGTGGATATAGGGGACATCATAGTGAATGTAGTGGATATAGAGGACATTCTAGTGAATGTAGTGGATATAGGGGACATCATAGTGAATGTAGTGGATATAGGGGACATCATAGTGAATGTAGTGGATATAGGGGACATTATAGTGAATGTAGTGGATATAGGGGACATCATAGTGAATGTAGTGGATATAGAGGACATTCTAGTGAATGTAGTGGATATAGAGGACATTATAGTGAATGTAGTGGATATAGAGGACATTATAGTGAATGTAGTGGATATAGGGGACATTATAGTGAATGTAGTGGATATAGGGGACATCATAGTGAATGTAGTGGATATAGGGGACATTATAGTGAATGTAGTGGATATAGAGGACATTATAGTGAATGCAGTGGATATAGGGGACATTATAGTGAATGTAGTGGATATAGAGGACATTATAGTGAATGTAGTGGATATAGGGGACATCATAGTGAATGTAGTGGATATAGAGGACATTATAGTGAATGTAGTGGATATAGGGGACATTATAGTGAATGTAGTGGATATAGGGGACATTATAGTGAATGTAGTGGATATAGAGGACATTATAGTGAATGTAGTGGATATAGGGGACATCATAGTGAATGTAGTGGATATAGAGGACATTATAGTGAATGTAGTGGATATAGGGGACATCATAGTGAATGTAGTGGATATAGGGGACATCATAGTGAATGTAGTGGATATAGAGGACATTATAGTGAATGTAGTGGATATAGAGGACATTCTAGTGAATGTAGTGGATATAGGGGACATTATAGTGAATGTAGTGGATATAGAGGACATTATAGTGAATGTAGTGGATATAGAGGACATTATAGTGAATGTAGTGGATATAGGGGACATTATAGTGAATGTAGTGGATATAGAGGACATTATAGTGAATGTAGTGGATATAGGGGACATTATAGTGAATGTAGTGGATATAGAGGACATCATAGTGAATGTAGTGGATATAGGGGACATTATAGTGAATGTAGTGGATATAGAGGACATTATAGTGAATGTAGTGGATATAGAGGACATTCTAGTGAATGTAGTGGATATAGGGGACATTATAGTGAATGTAGTGGATATAGGGGACATCATAGTGAATGTAGTGGATATAGAGGACATTCTAGTGAATGTAGTGGATATAGAGGACATTCTAGTGAATGTAGTGGATATAGGGGACATTATAGTGAATGTAGTGGATATAGGGGACATTATAGTGAATGTAGTGGATATAGGGGACATTCTAGTGAATGTAGTGGATATAGGGGACATTCTAGTGAATGTAGTGGATATAGAGGACATTATAGTGAATGTAGTGGATATAGAGGACATTATAGTGAATGTAGTGGATATAGAGGACATTATAGTGAATGTAGTGGATATAGAGGACATTATAGTGAATGTAGTGGATATAGAGGACATTATAGTGAATGTAGTGGATATAGAGGACATTATAGTGAATGTAGTGGATATAGAGGACATTATAGTGAATGTAGTGGATATAGGGGACATCATAGTGAATGTAGTGGATATAGAGGACATCATAGTGAATGTAGTGGATATAGAGGACATTCTAGTGAATGTAGTGGATATAGGAGACATTATAGTGAATGTAGTGGATATAGGGGACATCATAGTGAATGTAGTGGATATAGAGGACATTCTAGTGAATGTAGTGGATATAGGAGACATTATAGTGAATGTAGTGGATATAGGGGACATCATAGTGAATGTAGTGGATATAGGGGACATCATAGTGAATGTAGTGGATATAGAGGACATTCTAGTGAATGTAGTGGATATAGAGGACATTATAGTGAATGTAGTGGATATAGAGGACATTATAGTGAATGTAGTGGATATAGAGGACATTATAGTGAATGTAGTGGATATAGGGGACATTATAGTGAATGTAGTGGATATAGGGGACATTATAGTGAATGTAGTGGATATAGAGGACATTATAGTGAATGTAGTGGATATAGAGGACATTATAGTGAATGTAGTGGATATAGAGGACATTATAGTGAATGTAGTGGATATAGAGGACATTATAGTGAATGTAGTGGATATAGGGGACATTATAGTGAATGTAGTGGATATAGAGGACATTATAGTGAATGTAGTGGATATAGAGGACATTATAGTGAATGTAGTGGATATAGAGGACATTATAGTGAATGTAGTGGATATAGGGGACATTATAGTGAATGTAGTGGATATAGGGGACATTATAGTGAATGTAGTGGATATAGGGGACATTCTAGTGAATGTAGTGGATATAGGGGACATCATAGTGAATGTAGTGGATATAGAGGACATCATAGTGAATGTAGTGGATATAGGGGACATTATAGTGAATGTAGTGGATATAGAGGACATTATAGTGAATGTAGTGGATATAGAGGACATTATAGTGAATGTAGTGGATATAGAGGACATTATAGTGAATGTAGTGGATATAGAGGACATCATAGTGAATGTAGTGGATATAGAGGACATTATAGTGAATGTAGTGGATATAGGGGACATTATAGTGAATGTAGTGGATATAGAGGACATTATAGTGAATGTAGTGGATATAGAGGACATTATAGTGAATGTAGTGGATATAGAGGACATTATAGTGAATGTAGTGGATATAGAGGACATTATAGTGAATGTAGTGGATATAGAGGACATTATAGTGAATGTAGTGGATATAGAGGACATTATAGTGAATGTAGTGGATATAGAGGACATTATAGTGAATGTAGTGGATATAGAGGACATTCTAGTGAATGTAGTGGATATAGAGGACATTATAGTGAATGTAGTGGATATAGAGGACATTATAGTGAATGTAGTGGATATAGAGGACATTATAGTGAATGTAGTGGATATAGGGGACATTATAGTGAATGTAGTGGATATAGAGGACATTATAGTGAATGTAGTGGATATAGAGGACATTATAGTGAATGTAGTGGATATAGGGGACATTATAGTGAATGTAGTGGATATAGAGGACATTATAGTGAATGTAGTGGATATAGAGGACATCATAGTGAATGTAGTGGATATAGAGGACATTCTAGTGAATGTAGTGGATATAGAGGACATTATAGTGAATGTAGTGGATATAGAGGACATTATAGTGAATGTAGTGGATATAGAGGACATTATAGTGAATGTAGTGGATATAGGGGACATTATAGTGAATGTAGTGGATATAGAGGACATTATAGTGAATGTAGTGGATATAGAGGACATTCTAGTGAATGTAGTGGATATAGAGGACATTATAGTGAATGTAGTGGATATAGAGGACATTATAGTGAATGTAGTGGATATAGAGGACATTCTAGTGAATGTAGTGGATATAGAGGACATTATAATGAATGTAGTGGATATAGAGGACATTCTAGTGAATGTAGTGGATATAGAGGACATTATAGTGAATGTAGTGGATATAGGGGACATCATAGTGAATGTAGTGGATATAGGGGACATTATAGTGAATGTAGTGGATATAGAGGACATCATAGTGAATGTAGTGGATATAGAGGACATTATAGTGAATGTAGTGGATATAGGGGACATTATAGTGAATGTAGTGGATATAGAGGACATTATAGTGAATGTAGTGGATATAGAGGACATTATAGTGAATGTAGTGGATATAGAGGACATTCTAGTGAATGTAGTGGATATAGAGGACATTATAGTGAATGTAGTGGATAATGTATGGAAACCCTCAAAAATGATGCCAGAACATCGCTACCTTCGCACACACGCAAAGGATACTCGACGGTCAAAGGGAAAAGCTCTCCGGCTCGGTGAACCCCCTCCACTCTGCGGAGAGGTCGGCAGAACTCTATGACCATCTTGACTCATGCGGTTAAATCGCTCGAAAAGTGATTGTCTTCCACTGCTCATCTGCTTCATGCCCTCTAAACTGTGCAGGGCGCTCTGTAACGGGGAGAGGAGGATATAGGAATTGGGGTTGGTGTTGCGGGCGGCGGGGATGGGAACATATGGCAATTTGGAGAAGGAGTCGCATAGTTTGCGGAAGCTCGGATGAAATGTTCTAGGTTGGCACGTTTTTTAGGAAGGTATGAATGGGATTGACCTGTGATTTAAGGGTTTGAATGGTGAAGGACCAGTGAATTTAAAGATAAGCAATGCAGATAGAATTCTATATATATATATACATTTACGATGGGAGAATTTAGATTTCTACTATAATATAATATACAATTTAATAAATTAAGTATCGGCAAGATACTTTGATACATTTCTAGCATATTATTAGGTTACACTCAATTATTTTTTGTGTCTTGGTTCAAAAATTCGATTACAAAAAACTGATACAATATGCTTATGAAAATTAATATGTTCAAAATGATTCATTGATTATGATATGTAGAGTAATAATTCTTTTTAAAAGGCAGTCAAAATCATTTAATGCATTAATTCAATGAGTTCAATTTTATAAAATATATTATATTATATTATATTGTATTATATTGTATTATATTGTATTATATTGTATTATATTGTATTATATTGTATTATATTTTATTGTATTGCATAATTTCAGCGTAGTACTTTCTTTCCATTGCAGGAAGATTTATTTTCAAAACAATAATTCTAAAACATCTTCCCATGATTAGCAAATAGAACATGTAATGACATTATAGTGAATGTATATATTATATAAAGTTGCAGTTAGAACTAACAATATATAATTGGCATATCTTAATTATCTTAACAACGTAGATATATTGATTTAATTCTTGAATATATTAAGTTATAATAGAAATACCACAATTCGAGTGGGATGGAGGGATGGATTGAGGGGTTGAGGGGTTGAGTGAGAATGAGATATTGGCGATTTAGTATTGTTATCACCAATATGATTATTGATAATATTTAGATGACAGGGTCACAAAAAATGGTGGTACTAAATCCGATATATTAATGTTAATGCTTATTGGCCGGTTGCCAATTAGGTTACTCATACAATAGTGTTTACAGGTGGGAGTAAACTCCACCCCATCTACGCTCACCATTGTCATGGTATTTTCTGATTGGACAATTGGCCAGAGTGAAATAAACAACTTAACATTGCCGTATTTATTAGAGTTCGACCATCACCACCACCCATAAGGATAGCCTCACTTCATTATTGAATGAAATGAGGAAAAATGGGTATCGATGGTAGGCAGCGATAACAGGTAATATAAGAGATCATTCCATTATTTAGGGAGAACGCTACCAAGCGAACCAACAAACAAATTGAATAGCAATGCCTGCAAACGGATTAGAAAAAACTGCTAACGAAATCTGCAAACGGATAATTCAATGACGCCGATGATATAGGAGAAAGCATAACCTGGATATAGGAGAAAGCATAACCTGGATATAGGAGAAAGCATAACCTGGATATCGACTCCTTGATTGACATTGGGAAGCGATCCTCCCTTGAAGTTACTCAGAGAAGGTTTGGCGAGTTGGTTGTTTGTGGGCGTGGTCTATATGGGAAAGGCGTGGCTTACGGTGGGTTATCGACGTCGGTTGATCGAGGGACGCATATTTCGCATAGAAGAGGCAAGCCGGAGATCATAAGATCGGCGGCTTACGTGTTCTATGGAGAACACACGTCATTTTCTGTCGTTAACGCCGTCTATAATTAACCGCCGCCATTGGTAACGCGTTAATTGATTACGCTACAGCAGGGACCATATAAAACCTCTACGGAAAGCTTGCATGGTTCGAGTAATTATACATTATTACATAATAACCCATGACATAATGCAATAAACAATGGAGATGAATCTTATTAAAATAGCATAAATGATAAATTGCCTACGGACATTAATAGATCTATTTAGAGGAGCCACGGTAAACTAAGAGATCTACTGGTAAATCCGGTGAATCAATCCACTGGTCAAACTCGAGACCACTGGTCAAACTCGAGCCCACTGGTCAAACTCGAGCCCACTGGTCAAACTCGAGACCACTGGTCAAACTCGAGACCACTGGTCAAACTCGAGACCACTGGTCAAACTCGAGCCCACTGGTCAAACTCGAGCCCACTGGTCAAACTTGAGCCCACTGGTCAAACTCGAGCCCACTGGTCAAACTCGAGACCACTGGTCAAACTCGAGCCCACTGGTCAAACTCGAGACCACTGGTCAAACTCGAGCCCACTGGTCAAACTCGAGCCCACTGGTCAAACTTGAGCCCACTGGTCAAACTCGAGCCCACTGGTCAAACTCGAGCCCACTGGTCAAACTCGAGCCCACTGGTCAAACTCGAGACCACTGGTCAAACTCGAGACCACTGGTCAAACTCGAGACCACTGGTCAAACTCGAGCCCACTGGTCAAACTCGAGCCCACTGGTCAAACTTGAGCCCACTGGTCAAACTCGAGCCCACTGGTCAAACTCGAGACCACTGGTCAAACTCGAGCCCACTGGTCAAACTCGAGACCACTGGTCAAACTCGAGCCCACTGGTCAAACTCGAGCCCACTGGTCAAACTTGAGCCCACTGATCAAACTCGAGCCCACTGGTCAAACTCGAGCCCACTGGTCAAACTCGAGACCACTGGTCAAACTCGAGCCCACTGGTCAAACTCGAGACCACTGGTCAAACTCGAGCCCACTGGTCAAACTCGAGCCCACTGGTCAAACTCGAGACCACTGGTCAAACTCGAGACCACTGGTCAAACTCGAGCCCACTGGTCAAACTCGCACCCACTTATTGGTGACCCTTATAAACCGACATTAAATAATAATGATGCGGAGTGAATGCTGAGCAAACTCGAATCACGACATATAGCCTAGCGACAATGTGTGACACCAGAGTGTGAGATGTTGTAGTTATTGAATAAGTTATGAAGTTATTGAATACATAAGTTACGAAGTTATTTATACAATAAGTTATGAAGTTATTGAAACGATAAATAAGTTATGAAGTCATTGATATAATAAGTTTATAGTTATTATATAATTAAGATATGAAGTCATTGATATAATAAGGGTCACTTACAAGCAAGTATTGTAATAAAACAATGTTAAAATTCATTAAAAGCAATTCCTTTTCAATAACCACTTTTAAATACAATTCACTATTTGAATCTAATAATATTTCAAAACTAAATGACCTTGATTATGAAAATTAGCTAATGATCACGGAGTTTTAATTAAAATATTAGCTATATAATATCTATATAATATCTATATAATATCTATATAATATCTATATAATATCTATATAATATCTATATAATATCTATATAATATCTATATAATATCTATATAATATCTATATAATATCTATATAATATCTATATAATATCTATATAATATCTATATAATATCTATATAATATCTATATAATATCTATACAATATCTATATAATATCTATATAATATCTATACAATATCTATACAATATCTATATAATATCTATATAATATCTATATAATATCTATATACTATCTATATAATATCTATATAATATCTATATAATATCTATATAATATCTATATAATATCTATATAATATCTATACAATATCTATATAATATCTATATAATATCTATACAATATCTATACAATATCTATATAATATCTATATAATATCTATATAATATCTATATAATATCTATATAATATCTATATAATATCTATATAATATCTATATAATATCTATATAATCTATATAATATCTATATAATATCTATATAATATCTATATAATATCTATATAATATCTATATAATATCTATATAATATCTATATAATTTTAAGTTGGACTAAAACTAACAAGATCCTCAAAATAAATTATAAAAAATATGCAAAAACATTTCATAATATTTTTCTAAAAACTGTATCAATTTAATTTTTACATTACTAATGATCTTCTTTTAATTTATTTTATCATACATTTTATCTATTTTATAATTATATATATTACATTTTATATTTTACTTACAGTTTTTACAACTTTCCAAATATCCTGATGGTGTTTATATAATTTATTTAATCATCGTATAGAAAGGTAGCAAGCATTCAAATAATTTAATTCGTATAAATGTACTTATAATACATAATACACGCATACAAAAACTGGTAAAAACTTGAATTGTAGATTAGCTTCTTAATAAGGTTCGTCTGGTTTAGAAATTCTACAGAAGGCGATTTTATAAAAAGTTAAAGTGTAAAAGACATCATTTGTACATTTTATACACGTTGTCATGTTATACACATTTTTATTTAATTTGTATTGTATTTATCACTACTCACTCTTTATATCTATATATTTAATAGTTATAAATGAAAAGTTCATTAACGAAAATCCTATGCACTCTTTTGATTAAACATTTGGAAAAGTTTAACCCGTTTTATAAATATATTATGTTGATAAATGCCATAAATTACAATCATATAGATCGAAATCACAAAGATAAATTCTATTTTTGTACTCTACATGTAAAAAGTAAAATACATTTTAGTAGATTATTAATTAAAAGAAATTTCAAGAGGGTATGAAGAGAATTGTAATTATATAGCAATCTTAGATAGCTCTATAATATAATACGATTTTATGATCTATATGAATTAAATAATCATTTTATTTTACAAATTAAATTAAATTATTAAATTTCTGATTAACTAGAATACAATATGGCACACAATTTTAACTAAATACATTATGTAGATTTATATATATATATAATAACGAGTGCATATGCATATAAATATATATTATATAATACTATCTAAATAAATATTGCTATATATAGATAAAAAATTTTAATATATACAAAAAAAATCATTTTTTTAAAATTAAAAGATTATTATTAAAACTACTCTCTACTCTATAGTAATCTAAGTTTTTTTTACAGCTTTCTCTTTTTAAGTATAAAGTAACATTTCATTACAGAAATATGCTAGTTTTCTTTCTGAGTTTGATCTCTACGATCACAACATACAGTATATCTTATATCAATACTATAATTGGTATTGGCATCAACATAATTATGTAAATAAATTCATAATCTATAGCATATTAAATTAAAATATAAGATAGAGAACATATATTTGGATTGTAGAAAAAATAAATACCACATTAACAAAGATTATATAAGACCATTCCATATATAGCCGGATATGAAATTGTATCAAATACTCCTTATAATAGGTAAACTTATTATTTTGAAGACTGCACTATGGAGTTGAGATGAGTGAAATGAATACAAATTGGTACTATTTATTTAGAGATATTTTAAATCTAAATATTAAATGATCCTATAAATACTTACATCTATAATGCTAGTATGAAAATGCATAATGATAGTACTAATTCGGTGTTAGAATGCCACTTAGCCTAAAGAATTTGTGTGGTGTATTTAATGTAGAATAATCACAATGTAAACCCAACAATCATAAATAATAATAACTAATAATGTAAAAGAAATACCACACGTCATATTATTTGATTAATAAAGTATTGATTCTTATGTAAAAATATTATAATGAATCAAATCTTAAAATTAATGATAAATTAAATGATATATAATAATAGAAAAATAATTATATTGTGATATTATTACAAAAGGTGAATTTAATAAAAAGGGAAGATGTTATACAGTTCACTGTACTCTAGCGGTAGTTATTTGTTTATATATGAATTTAGTGTGATGTATATATTCCAAAAATATATAATATAAATAAGTATTTCTTACCCATTTTATCATGAATAAAATGTATTTACAGAGATCTCTACAACGAAAAACTAATAAATCACAAATAGTTTTAATTATGATATTAATTAGCATAATTTGAATAATTGTTTTTGTATAAATAAGACAAAATTAAGAGTAGATAATTAAAGATAAATTGTTTGAATTTCACAATTACATACCTTCAAATTGTAACAATACAATTCATGCTAAAATTAATGGTAAATAAAAAAATCATGTTATTAGAATATTAATATTTAAATATACGAACTGCTATAGGAGTGGGTAAATATTAAATATTAAATATATATATTTAAATATCAAAATCAAAGACAAAAATGAAATATAACGATATGATATGCTATTATATATAAACCGTATTAGCATTTTAGTTTCTGAGCCTACATCAAAAAAGAATATAAATGAGATGCATCTAGCCTAGAATTATATTGAGATAGCTGAAATAGCTGATAGATAGATATACATTTAGTATTACGGCGTAGAACATTACGTGGTAAATTCAATAGTACATAGAACTTATAGTGATAAATTACTGTTTAGATATACATATATATATATATTATATATATCGGAGTAAATATAACATAGCATAAAAAAAACTAGACCTTTCATTACATATATCATTTATATATGCTCGACTACCCAAAAACTACACCTAGGATATATTGAAGAAAAATCTGAGTTTTTGCATCTTCATATAGCATCGAGCAAACTTATGGTATATAGGATCATTTAGTAATATTATAATATAATAAACGTAATATCCTTCCAGATTAGTTTTATAGGTTTTTACTTATTTGAAGATTTCAAATTATTCTAAGAACTGATTTACTATTTCACTATCTAGGAATATCTTATATATATACATTATATATAAAAATTAAAATATAAATGATATATATATGTACAATATATTGTTTTGCAGGTCAAACTTATTGAGTAAATATTATTTAAATAGATATTTGAATAATATAATTATTATAAAAACTATTTAATATTCAAAATTTGTAATATCTGGTATAACACAGTTATAGAACATGGTATTAAAGATTTTAAATTAATAATGTGCTATGTATAAAGAAATGTATAATAAATATACAATTATTATAATATAATTTATATGGATACAAATTAAAAAATTTTTTATTAAATTTCTGGGTGAAATATGATAATACATATATATCCATGATTATAATAAATCAAAAAATAATCATATTATAAATAGTGTACGATATTGATCACTTAAAATAAAGAAATTATACAATTTATTAAAATAATACATTTATTTTCTCTAAATATGGAATTATAAAATTCTGGGGATATTTTTAAAATTTATAAAACTTGGAAACTAATTAAATACAAAAATGATGTTATTAGAATATTAATATTTAAATATACGAACTGTTATAGGAGTGGGTAAATCTCTTAAGATTGCTTCAAACGCAGCAGTTTCTTCGGCTTGTTTTTGTAATTGTAAAGCTATTTTTTCACTAAATTTTCTGGGATTTGCCATTACGGAGATTATCAACCTTGTTATGGTTTTATCATTTATAAACTGACCCGTATATGCCAATCAAATATAATTATATACTACTATAAAGTAGGTGGCGCTATATGATACATATTTTAATTTTATGAAATTAATTTTTAGGATTTCTGCAATACGTGTAACTTTATTTTAAAGAATAATCATAAACAAAACGCATAATATATATATATATATTATATACAGATCATATTTAGATTACCATTTAAATGATTATTATTGGATATTATAATATATACTTATATATATTATATATTATTAAGTGAAATTATAATTTCTTATGCTTACATTGCCTAATATATATATATATATATATATATATACATATATTTTTTATATGTATGCTATTTTATAAAAGGTAATGGATGGTAAATAATAGAGAGATATGTATGAAGTTATCCTAAATTTATGATAATGTTACTACTGTAACAGTTTAATTATAAGTTAGTGTATAAACTAATTTAATTAATACTGATTCTATATATATAATTAATACACCATTAAATGAGGTATATATACATATCAAAGATATGAGTAAATTTAGTTATTTATTTTATATTGAATTTGGTGATTGTATATTTAATATCATAATATATCAAAACTAGAAGTGTATATAATAATATTAATAATAGTATGTATTGTATTAATATGTATAGTATACTATAGTATTTAATAGAAACAAAATATATACTAAATAATTAAGAATTCCTTATAACAGGTAGTGATCGACTATTGCGATTCAGTTGCCAAGGGGAGGGGATATTGTAAATAGTCGGGTAGGTTATGATGTAGTGTTAAGTTGACATTAGGAGGAGTTTATACCGGATAATGTGTTTTAGAGCCAGTTACTTGTTAACAGTCTGTTGATAATATTGTAAGTAATACGGTGATAAAAGTGGACTATCGTAAGTATTTGGATATTATGTAATAAACAAAAGTTGCATACGCAACTATTGTGATTTATTAAGTTTGAATTTGTGTTTAAGATACAGAAGATAGTTGCAGTAGTCAATTAAAGTAATGATAAATGATTTTTAAGTAATGATATATATTTTCTAAATTTCCATTGTTTGATTTACGTAGTACTCGTCGTTTTTCATTTGGAATTGAATTCATTTAATAATATGGTTTATTAGGCTATATTAAAAGAAAGTGTCGTATAAATATGATCACCACCCATCTTAAGAGTTAGAATATCTAATTAAATGTTTTGTCTATTTTGATTATATAAGGTAATGGATGATTAGGTTTGAGGCGATAGAAAATTGCTTCGATTTTAGAATGATACATGGAAAAAGATAAAACATAAAACCAGTATTTAAATCCAACGATATATGCATATATTATGTCAGGGATATATAAGGGGATTTCCATTCATGAGATCATACAATATGATCAGAATATAAATGATATTTCAATAGTTTATATTTCAAAATTTGTTACAACAATGGAAGTAAATATTCTTTGAACAGAAGGCTTCCTGGTCCATTAATATATATCGTACAATGATTTAATAAATGCTGATATTGTTGTTATGCATGATCTGAAACTAAGAAGTATTATTCAGAATAAGATCAATATATATATAGAATTTTAATTCAATTATAACTTAAATCATTTATATGGTATTCACATCCACATATTAAAGTAATGTATCTATTTTTCTAATCTTTTTTGTAACTTATATCTATTAATTATTAATGCTATTATCTATTGATACTTAGGCATGACATATATTGTATTTGTATATTGCTTGTACAATTATATTTGTATATTGTTTATACAAATATAGTTATATACTTATATATTTTAAGATATTACAATATTTTCGATTGATAAGGAAGATCCTCGTAACATAGGGTTACTTAAAATCTCTGTGGAAGGAGTAACCCTCCGAGTACTGTCGAGTACTTTAACAGATCTACCCATAGATATTAATCGGATTAAGAATATAGAGTGGTTTGAAGTACCAAATAAGTTGGATGATAAGTTAAAGATAGCATGGTTAGAGCCATTTATGTTAATATTTATAATATATTATATAATATATAGTTATTTATCAAATATAAGTAGGTTTTTGGTATAGTATATATTCCTATCCTATCCCTTGTAATATATATCATCGATATAATTTAAATGAATTTAAAATAACTTACAAAGTATTTGTTCTAAATTTTATTTCATTTTGTATATAAATAAGAACATATATGATAACGGTTTACCATCGAGGATAACATATAGAATATCATTGGAATAACTATTAGAAAAAACAATTTATATTGTTAATTTGGTTAATTTGGTTAATTATTATAAAATATAAATGATCATCGGAATAAAAAAATTAATTATAATGCATGTTATTTAAATATAATGTTAATAATAAATAAATCACTACCATTGTTTATGAACTTTATTGTCTACTAATTTATAACTTAATAAAATTGTGATAATAACCATAATATTCTGATTAAAAAATTAAATTAAACAAATTAATAAATATCCGAGAACTGGAGTATTTCAAGTTATCATAAAAAAAGTTGGGATATTTTATTAATTTATTAATGTGTATTTTAAAAATAAGTTGATTTATAATTCGTTGTTCTTTTTGTGATATTATCTATATTTATATAATACTTTGGAAAAGTCTGATTGTAACTACACTATTATATATAATCTCATAATCATTTTAAGTAATATCTAATAAGATATCTCACTATTTTTTCTAGTTTACTAATTAAACTAGACAACATATTTTATTGATGCTATTACTATTAATATTAATATTTGCAAACTACTATTTAATGATATACTGAATTGGAGGGCTCATTATAAGTTGGAATTAAAAATAGGGATTCAGTACGATTAGAACATAAATAGAATGTAAACTGAGTATTTATTCCAATTTTAAATGTTTTGTTTATTCTGTACCTATATATATTTATATATTTAATATTACTCAATATAATAATTATGGGTGATATATTACTCTATGTTATATGTTATATATTAATGGAAAAAGATTGTAAAATTTAAATAAATCTATAGATTTTAAAAGATTTTATATATTTAATTTTCAATTTTCAAATTCATCCGATTATATCTATTCATTATTATCATTTTTATGATTTTAAGATTAATAAAGTATATGGCATATTTTCATATAAATTTTATTTAATAAATGTTAATTTTAAAATTTTGAGTCAAAACAAATGTACAACATTTTATACTTTACATTATAATGTTATATTATGTATGATTGTATATTTGTATATGATTATATATTTATCCAACGTATTTCTATATGGTGTCGTGTCCCAGAATGGAACCTGCGCCAGAATGGAACCTTAACGTGACATTTTCTATAATCTTTACAAACATATCTAAAATAATTATATACTAATATAGCTTAATTACTTAATTACTTAATGATTAGTAATAATAACGGCTATTATTATATGCTATCATATATTTTTTCTATGATATTAAAAAATATCATTTTCAAATTCTCAAATGTCGGCGTATTAATCAATATCTGGCATATAAATCAGGGCGTGGTTACACAAATTCAAATTTATAAATATATTTCAATAATTATAATACTATAATTACCAATATGATATTGAAAGAGATTAAATATAATATTAAAAGAGATCAAATTTTTGTTAGAAATGGAATATTCTCTAATAATATAACAAAAAAGCACATATTGAATTTATGTTTATAATCTCCGGCTGTCCAGAACTATCTTTTATTTATTTTACTTACGCCGATTGTAAAAACGAGCTTGATTAATTTACCATATTACTATGATAAACTACAGAGGATATAATATGCATAACATATCTTGCCATAACTAGACATTTTATATATATAACATTTATTAGTAATAATTACTTCCATTATCTACAAATCTACTTTATAGACATCACACATCTATTCTCAATATACTATCTGAGAATATATTTAAATATAAGAATTTAATGGTAGTAACTCTACAAAAAGTAGTGTTTAAATGTGTGCATATAAATTCTAAATAGATTATGTATCCAGTTTAAAATAGAAATTAAAATTATAATTTAAATTATATATAAGTATATATAAATTCATATTTATTATCTTTATATATATATTTATAATTTAAAAATTCAATATTTATATTTCTTTGTTTGGTATGTTTATTTATCAACTATTTGACATATACGGAATTCATAATTTATTTTAATCGGTATAAGTGATAATATATGGATTAGTTATATTATTAGTTAAACATTTAATTTCTATAAAATAATTTACTCTTATGTATTTTAATCATATTAAGTATATTCTTATTGATTTGAAATTATTCAAAATTGATTTATTGTTAAACAAAACTTTAAAATATCTTATTATATGTGTAGGCTCAATTCTGGCACATGTTCCATTCTGGGGCACGACAATTGTACTTTTTTAATTGTATGTATTTTATTTATATAACTTTAAATTTATATTTATATAACCTAATTATAAAATATTAATCGAATTTTTAAAATTCAGTTCTGATTATAATAATATGAATATAATACTTTAGATTCACATAGTTATCGATTAGAGGTAGACATTGTTATATTATATACATATATTTAAGTATTATATTTTTTCGATATGGTATTATATATTTGTATCCATTATTTAATTATTGATAATAGGACCACTGAAAATACTGCTAAGTCAAGAACAATATTTTAGATATTTATATGTATAAATTTATAATATAATTATATACATATTTATTTAAAAAATGTATACAATCAAAGCATTATATGTGTTGATTTTAGATATTTTGCAAATGTTATTTTGCATGACACGTGTGTAGTAGTTTATTATGCAATCGTCATAGTTAATTTTACGTAATTGTCAGAAAAAATGAATATAATTAAATGTCTACTTATAAACTTTTGTTTTTTATTATTTAGTTATAATACATTAGCCAGTATTATCTTTATTTAAAATTGTAGTACCAAATTCCAAATTAAAGGTAAATGTAATAATCAACGATGTCGCTATATTTTAGCCATTCAATAAGAATTTTATTTGTTTCACAAAATATTAGCAAAATTGTTTTTATTTTTTTGCTAGAGATTGTAATCCAATTTTTGTTTTAAATTAAATTTATTAACTCAAAAATAAATAAGATAATATATTTTTTTACATTAGAAATATGATATCAATTATCAATTTTTGAAACCGTATTCATGTTAATCTCCTCAATCATCCTCAATCACAATGTACATTGTACATCCATTATTTGCCTTCAACTCCATGACATTTGACCAGATTACAAGCATTCTTAAAAAAAATGCACAAGTCGCCTTCATTTATCCCAACTGCAGAGTTTAATGTCAATTATCTCGACTTTCTACAATTTCTGAACTAAATAGTTATTTAAACCCAATCATTATTAACTGGCATCTTATCTCATATTAACTACATTGATGATCCTTTTCAAGTGAATGCTTTCCTAACTGGGTTACCGGCGTAGATATGTTTATTAATGATCTAGAAATTTGCATCGATATATCATCATTTTTACTTTGAAAAATGAAATATGAATATATGTTAAAGTCTTGTACACTCTACATGGTGAAACATTTGTGATATCTTGATATTCTTTTACTGCAATTAATTAATTAACTCTTATTTCCATCAATAGGCCAATTTTTGGTTACTTAAATATAACCATATTCGCTATAATATTTATACTGGAAAACCATAACTTTATGAATATTTCTATATAAATACTGATTACCGTCTCATTCAATTATCCATTACTGTATGTTTTCGCAAAACTTATTAATAGGTGTTCTGTTAACTTTCTTTCATTACATATATTTAAAATATATAGATTATATTATTATTTCCAAGTCTAGCCATAATGTTCCTTTTCAGTAGTTCATCTCTTCCATTTAGTACTACGGTGAATACCTGGGCTTTGTTACAATAACTCAAAAATCGCGAACAATCGGTGAATGTTCGAGGCTAATATTCGAGAGTGAAAAAAAAGTTAGATTTCGAATCTCTTTTTATTATAAACCTGAAGCGAGATGACACGTGACCATTAAAGTGTGTGTATGTGTTGATGTAAATGTATTGGTTTTGTATGTACGGAGAAGGTAGACGGATCAGAGGAGACTTCGAGTTCGAAATCGCGGAAGGCTGCGCGCGATAGGCGTACGGCGGGTGTTAGAGCCGCCCGACGTGTCCACGCGAACTAACGCGACCCGTCAACTAATGATTTGCGGTGGGCGTGGCCTCGTACGTCACCGAATCCCGTCGACGAACGACCGCCGCCGTTCCGTCGTAACGGAGCCGGCGAACGCGGCCTTACAATGGAATGCTCGTCCTCGACGAATGGCGAACGGGGGGGACCAAGATTCGGGTCGTAGAAGGCGTTTACCGGCAGGGGTCGCGTTTGGCGATTAGATCGCGGCGACAGTTCGGCGGAGCCGCTTTGAAACCGAGCGCGCGCAAACTTCCGCGATATTCAAACGTTGGCGAATTTCGCCCCGAATAAACCATTCGGTTTAGTCTTCGTCCTTTCCTCGTTTGATGATTTGAACGAATTTAAGGTAGTCAAGTTGTCCTCCCTCAATTGGGGCTTCTTTCCAAGTTTGTTTGATCTGAGATATACAATGATAATATAGAGTTAAACGCGTACTCGGTCTTATCTGTATGCGTTCATAACTTACTCTAAGTTATATAATAACCTAGATCACGATTCTATTGCATTTATTAATATGGTAAAAATCATTACATAAAACAATGCTTAAAATAATTACCTCGTCTTTGTTGAATTGATCTCCAACGTTCATCAGAAGATCTTTTACGCTGTCGAAAATTAACGAATAAAGATATGTTTTATTTCGATAATACGGCAATAACAGGAGTCGTTTAAATAGAACTTAGAAATGCCATAGGCTATTATTATTCATATGATTGACTCACAATTCCTCAGATAGAGTTCCCTTTCCTTGTTCATCGAACATGGTAAAGGCGTCGCGAAGGGTGGATTCGGGATCAGTACCTGCAAGTAGTAGGGTGTTAGTAGAAGAGCAACCGAAGTGGATTGAAAGTTGTTCGGTCATCTAAAGTACGAATACTGGATAACTGACCAACTATCCGACTAACTAACGAGTACAAGGCTCGGCGAACAAACACAACTAAACCACCACGTCTAGCTACTTAGTTCACGATAGCTTCCTTAGTTACATATATACCGTAAAACAATATTAGTACTCGATCATTAAACGATTCATTGATATATGTATATAATTTAGTTTGTGTATACCAAAGATTCGACTATTTTTCAATTTAACGTAATTTATTACGTTAATTTCAATTTGATACAGCATAAAGCTAAACCATTGTCGTGCATAACTCTAACTCATTAAATCAAGTATTTTTTTATATATCTAATTTGAGTTTGACTAATGCATGCAAAAAAACAAAACCAACACACAAAATAATTTTCAAACTCCGATACAACAAAAAGGATAATAATATGTTGTTATGACTCCATATATCTGACAACGAGGACTTCTACCTTTGACCTTCTCCCCAAAGAGCATAAGGAACATAGTGAAATTCAGCGATCCTGGAGCTTCCTTTAACATGAGGTCGAGTTGTTTTCTATCAGGATCGCGACCTTTAACATGTATTTTTTGGCAACGTATAAGCGGGAATTATGAATGCACCAGTTGTGTTATAAAAATAGGCGTGGTCACTCAGAAATGGGCGTAAAGTAGGCGTTTCATGCTGGCTCGTGAATCTCGAGTTACCATGAAGTTTCTCTCCGAAGAGTGTCAAGAAGTGGGTAAAGTTCAGTTGGTTGGGCGATTCGGCCAACATGGTCTTCAGGGCCTTGGGGTCCGCTTCTCGACCTAATTATACATACCGGAATGGTTACCACGCGTAATTTAATATAAAGGGTATCGTGTGTATAACGATGGAAGATCGGGCATCCCTCCTAAAATATCAGCAAACCATTGTATCGCTGGTTAGAAATGGTTACACTAGCACTAATGATCTATATAAACTGCAATATCTAATTTAAAACGAATATTATATAATACATTATTTTATTAATTATTTTTTATTATTATTATATTTTTTATTTATTCTTTTAACAATTGTCTTATGACATTACACATTATAGTTGAAACGAGAGTATTAATTAATATCCGCGTAATCACCACGACACGGTTACGACGCGGGAAGATTGGCTAACCGATCTGTTGGAAGATCGAAGCCAAATCGTCTGAGTCAATGATTCCGTCTCGGTTCTGGTCCATCATGGTGAATGCTTCTTTGAACTCTTGGATCTGCGACTGGTTGAAAAGGGCGAACACGTTCGACGTAGCTCTCTGCGCCCTTTTCGGCTCCGGCTGCACAAACGGACAACGAAAACATTACGATACGCGTGTAAAGATATATGAAGTGACTTCAAAACAATACTTAAATTAAATTAACAATACATATTTGGTAATCAAATTGTATTTACAAATCTAAATCATTAATGTAGTGATATTATTATCATTTTATGTTCTAGAAAGAAAACGGGAATAAGTAACGGGAATAAGTAATTACGTATTTAGTTAATATTATAAAGTAGTTACTTAATTCAATTGTTAAGCAATATAAATAACATTCTATTTGCAAAATCTATGACTTTGTGAGATGTAACCTTTGGCTCATCTACAGCTTCTACAACTTCTTCGGTCTTCTCAGTCTTATCCTTCTTCTTGGACTTCTTCTCCTTCTTTTCTTTCTATTGGTGGATATTTCATTAAATCGACATATCGTAAGTTCATTAGTTAATTGATATAACATCCTTTTATAGAATATAATCAATAATAAAATGTATTACAATCTTATTAATCATAATCTAATTATACCCAACTCACCTTTTCTACTTCTCCCATGGTGAATCTATGAAATGGAATGAAATGTAATTAGGATATACGTGTAAGGGTAAATGCGTTAGTGGTACGGTTATAAATATCATAAATAGGAAATTCCCTGCGTTTTCCAACGCGGGTTATCCGAATTCCTGGATCTATATTTAGGAAGCGGGTGTCGGGCGGTGTGCGTTCTGCGGTTTAATTCGAGTGCGTGCGTCGTGGCGTGCGTCGTCGCGGGAAACCGAGGTATCGAATTACGCGCTCCTTATTTGAAGGCGATGTCGAGTGGACGATGTCGATCCCTAAACGCACGCGTCCAGAGGTTGCGGTGTTCGCGCTGGCGCCCGCTACGAGATCCTTTGTCCGAGTATGGGATAGTTGTATTGCGCGCTCTTCAACGGACCGACCAAACCGCGAGCATCTCCGCCAATTAGTAGGTTTTCGGTGCGAGGGGTTCTCGCGTCGTACGGGGGGCGTCCGCAATACGTGCCCCGCGCGCAGTGTAGTAGGCAGCGTACCGTGTACCGTGTACCGTGTACCGTGTACCGTACGACGTACACTAGGCACTCTGTACACGGTGTATCCGCAACGCCGAACCCTCGGCCGATACCCCGCGGTTTCAATTGCGATTCGCGAGTAGACTAATTATAGGTTTCGCGAAGAACAAAGCATTTATTAATTATACGCATGGAATGTTATGGCAAGCCCGGTATTCGCCGAGGATACGCGGACTTCGCTTGAATATAACGTTTTCTGTAAGTCGGTTGCGCATCCTGATGATGATTCATGAATACGATACATTATGTTTGTCGTAAGTGTTGTACTACTGCCGGCAACGTCGGAGAGTGTGGAAATGTAGTGTATTTTGTGTAGGAAAGTAGAGGGCGTGTAAAACAAATGCACATGAACATAGCGGAGAGGTTTGGAGGTAGTTATGCAACGTTTGAAATAATCGCGAGGTAAATCTATGCGGGAAAAGTAGATTGTTTACGGGAAGTAGGTAGGGAAGGTGGAGAGTTTGCAAACTCGAGGTAGGAAGGATTGATAAGTTATAAGCTGAGTGCCGTAAGGGAATGCATGCTGTCGGAATAGGATGGGAATGCCATAGCATTGGGATTTTAACGGCTGGGGAGAATGCGGAGTTTACTACAACTGGGAAGATAGAAGCGGACCATTGGATCGTGTATAGTAGTTGTGACGTGGAAGAGTGATGCATGGGTGCAGGAGTTAATAGACAAGGCGGTGAGATGTTGACCTCTACGGTGTGAGTAAAGGTCGAATGATGTGCGATTAAGAGAGTGAGTACGTAGAACTTGTGCGGTGGCGGGTATACTGCATGGAGGATGGTAGTTGAGAGTAGTGGAGTGGAGAGTGGTGCGGTGTGGTAGTAGGCAACACGTAGTGGAGTGGAGAGTGGTGCGGTGGGGTAGTAGGCAACACGTAGTGGAGCGGAGAGTGGTGCGGTGGGGTAGTAGGCAACACGTAGTGGAGCGGAGAGTGGTGTATGAGGGGTAGTAGGCAACACGTAGTGGAGCGGAGAGTGGTGCGGTGGGGTAGTAGGCAACACGTAGTGGAGCGGAGAGTGGTGTAGGAGGGGTAGTAGGCAACACGTAGTGGAGCGGAGAGTGGTGTAGGAGGGGTAGTTGAGAGTAGAAGAGTGGAGAGTGGTGCGGTGGGGTAGTAGGCAACATGTAGTGGAGCGGAGAATGGTGTAGGAGGGGTAGTAGGCAACACGTAGTGGAGTGGAGAGTGGTGCGGTGGGGTAGTAGGCAACACGTAGTGGAGTGGAGAGTGGTGTAGGAGGGGTAGTAGGCAACATGTAGTGGAGTGGAGAGTGGTGTAGGAGGGGTAGTAGGCAACATGTAGTGGAGTGGAGAGTGGTGTAGGAGGGGTAGTTGAGAGTAGAAGAGTGGAGAGTGGTGCGGTGGGGTAGTAGGCAACACGTAGTGGAGCGGAGAGTGGTGTAGGAGGGGTAGTAGGCAACATGTAGTGGAGTGGAGAGTGGTGTAGGAGGGGTAGTTGAGAGTAGAAGAGTGGAGAGTGGTGCGGTGGGGTAGTAGGCAACACGTAGTAGAGTGGAGAGTGATGTGGTGGGGTAGTAGGCAACATGTAGTGGAGTGGAGAGTGGTGTAGGAGAGGTTGTAGGTAACATGTAGTGGAGTGGAGAGTGGTGTAGGAGGGGTAGTTGAGAGTAGAAGAGTGGAGAGTGGTGCGGTGGGGTAGTAGGCAACACGTAGTGGAGCGGAGAGTGGTGCGGTGGGGTAGTAGGCAACGCGTAGTGGAGCGGAGAGTGCGGTCTGGAAAGTACTGGATATAACATATGTTATTAACGATGACAAATAAAGTAATAACCTTTCTATAGGTACGCAAATACTAATGCTCCGTTACTAATGCCCCCAATGGGTGTGCCCAATTAAAGTTATTCAAGCGGAACTAGTTCCATTCTTGATAACCCCAGCCAATGGAGCTAGCTCCATTATTATTATCATCCGTGCAACTAGACATCCGGGCACATTCACCATTCCTGGTACGGTAGGGGGAGATTGGACTGACGAACTTTGAACCCTAGTCGAATATTCGCTCTCGGTTGACCGGTGTAGGCCAGGCGTTCGGTGACGTATTACGTAACGGCGGGATTGCGCAATATAACTACAGTTATAACTATATGCCAGTTCGGGCAAACACCTGGATACCAGCTTATGTCTGACTGTAGAGCTCTGTATCTAATCAGCTGTTTATCTTATAAGTTAGACTATGAAGTCTATCTGATAAGTTAGACTATGAAGTATATCTGATAAGCTAAAGTCTCTTAAGCTTATCTAATAAGCTAATGTCTCTGAACCTTATCCGATAAACTAATATCTCTGAAGTCTATCTGATAAGTTAGACTATGAAGTCTATCTGATAAGCTAATGTCTATGCACCTTATCTGATAAGCTAAAGTCTCTGAACCTTATCTGATAAGCTAAAGTCTACGAAGCTCCGTAAACTCTATCTGTCATGTACTGTTTGTTATTAACCATGAAATACATTCACAGCAAAATACATATTATCAGGGATTGGAACGGAACTTAAATTTGGACAAGTAGAGTAATGACGTATTGATAATGTACGATATTATAATCGAGGCTTTATTAACACAAGCTATATGTACAATTATAATCATAATAACTCTAAGATATAATTACATCTCGACATATCGGGCTTTCATTGTTGACATAGAACCCGAAATCAACTATTTAACAAAGTTACTGCAGTTTGTTTACCCCTCGTTATCTAATGAACCCTATGACCCCTAGTTCAGCAGATATCCTCTATGATTAGTGTTGTTATCGTGATGTGTAAAATCGTGTTTACTGTGCAGTAGAACGCCTACGACGAGAGTAATGTTTTCCTTGACCAGTACGTACTAGGCTTATTATTATATATTCTATATAATTTTAACATCATTTATATTTTACAATATTATTATTCAATACAAATTTAAAAGCCTTCTGGGTGCACGATATTCATTACACGTTTAGATGTTTAACGGAAGGATGTTACGCAATATCCCGGATGCGAGGAATTATCACATCCTGTGAACCTTTGGCTAAGTACGCCGAGAGCAGAGGTCATGGTGTGCCTCTATTGTTATGTAGAGTGCATTAACTATTTGAACAGCACACTTACAGCAAACTTACAGCTATCTTATAGTATATTATTCTAACATCGGTATGATTTAGTAGAAATGAATACAGTTACTGG